>JACJUM010004390.1:15296182-15357703 GCA_020976665.1 Heortia vitessoides
ATATGTATTTACGTAATTATTTGTTATTCCTGATATACACAACACAAGTATTTTAAGGTTCTTCATCATACCAGCCATTGGAAGTCTACTGCTGGACATAAGCTTCTCCAAGGAAGGGGAGGTCCCCCTATCTTGGGTAGACCAATGTCCAACTACAAAATATGCAGACCAGATGCAACAATTCATACCGATAAATCGACTAGTACCGCGTGGACCAAAATCCACTCCCGCTTGTCTAGAAAGGTAACCCAGCTGTAAAGTTGCTCGCTGCCCGTTATCGCAATTAACTCTCACGATATAAATATTTGTTTGAGACACGGGACAAGCCGATTCCGACTTTTTGAGGATGTGCCCTTGCAGTGGGAACATCCAAAGACGGCTATGGATCTGACTGAATGATTAACTCGTGGGAAACAGGATAAATCTATAAGATTGTCAGACAAGGCGGGCAAATGATCGTTATTATCTGATGTAACCATAGAACAGGCTGAGGGCAAGGTGTCGATAATTATACCGCCACGGATGAATGCTCGATTAAAATAGACACTGCAATGACTCATTTGGCCAATGCAGCAACGGGGCACATTATGAATGCTTATATACAACGTGCTAAACAATGTCCTACTAATTGATGGAGTTGATGTTGGACATGACGTTTCTATTTGCTTGGTTGTTAACAAGCGACACTGACAGGAGAGACTTGTTATATATGTATATATATATTTATAGATTATGCACATATTATTCTGTTATGATCATCAATACATCAGCCGTTGGACGTCCACTGTTTGACAGTGAGCAGCGTTACTTCTTTTTAGACCTTGATATACCGCCATCTGTCGGGACCCATACCTCCGACGCATCTCACGACACCCGGTACATAGGGAGATACTATTCAAATCAATGAGTTTTAAAACTCGGTCCAGTGTTTTAAAGTTTCAGCACCATCACCATACCAGCCATCAGAAGTCCACTGCTGGACATAGGCCTCCTTAATAAAGCAGGAATTTTGCCCGTCATTGCCGCGGCAAGCGTTTTGAGAGTTTATATCGTTTCTGCTTTTGTCAAGAATCTCTTATATTCTGTAAAAATAATATAGAGTATGTTCCTCTAGAAGAACATAGCTATATATAAATAATAATATAACTACTTATTATTTACATATAAATATTGAAAAAAGAATGTTAAAAATCGGTTCAGTACTCTTTAATCAATTTTCGTTAAAAACAAAAATACAAATATTTTGGCTTTATAATATTAATTAACGACCCGCGGTAATTTTTTCGGGATCATAAGTAGTCATGTAAATCCCAAGGGTTCGATCTATCCACATTCACTGGGTTTCAAGTAAGTGAAAGCGTAACAAATCATATATAATGATATTACGGATTTTAAATAATTTTAAAATATTCCAAAGTTTAAGCAAAAATAATGAAGAAATTTAGGAAAGAATACTGGGCAACCCAGATTCTTAACGGATTTAAAAATTTGTCTTACATCTAAAAAAGAATAGTCATGTTTTAACTTAGCCAATAGTCGAACGTTGAATATAACATGAAACGAATAATAGTGTTTATCGCAAATGCAGCAATGGAGATTTTATCAACGTGTTGTGAGCGCTCCTTATAGAAATGCAAATTTTGATACTGTTCGTAGTGGCACGAGTTCGCATTACACATGTTTTTTCTAGTAAAGATGCATAAGTATTATAGACTACATGCATACTTCCCCTATTGACGACGAAACTCGTCGAAGTCAGCTAGCATTGGGCTCGTCATAAACATATAGCTAAATATAAACAAACAAAATACTCTTTACGTCAATAAGTTTACAATTTGCCTATATATTATTGTTGCTACTCAGATGTAAATAATTGACTTTTAAGTGATGCAGCAATAGTTTCTCTGAAAAAGAGCTAAATTATATTTCGCAACCGCAATGAATGGTATCATAGATTTAGTTAAATTTCCTTTTTTTGATTCCTGAATCTAATCATCGATCTCCAGTTTTTTTTTATTACACCAGATCGGCCAGCAGTTACAGTCCGCGTGATATTAAGCAGTATCACCGCAGCCTATTGACGCTCGTAATATCATAAGGATATCATAAACCTGTCTTACCCTTCAGACCGAAATACAGTAATGCGATAGTTGATATTTGGCGGTAGAAATAGGTGAGAGTGAGGTACCAATGCAGACGACCTTTTGTATGAGGTCTAACTCATAAATAATATAAGAAAATTAATATACATAAATAATAATAGTAAAACACAAGAATTCCATTTAAATGCAGTTGTTTCATGATATAACGACTCAACGACAGATGGCTATGGATTCAGTAACTTCTTAACGACGGCGTTGCTCTTCATTTAACAACTAATCAAAAATAGCAGTGGACATAGGCCTCCCTATCTACCAGGACAGATGGGATTTTGCTCATAATTGCCGCACACCGCAATAAATAAATATAGGAAATTCTCACAACATCTCATACATTATTAACCTGACTTCGTGATAAATCGCTTAATACTTGTATTACGGACATCAGACAACACTGGCATCACAAATATACTACTTAACTATTTGACACCCAGACACAGAACAAACATAATTATAATCATATATTTGTTCTGGGTGGGAATCGAACCCACGACTTTGGCGATCACTACCATCTGGCCCATTAAAGGTTCAAGCAATCAATATGCCCAATCTCACTGAAATCGGTTCACATATAAAACCGCGAAAGAATAAGAAACAAACAATCACATATTTGCATGTATGATATGATATTAGTATAGATAACGTGTCGTCAGTGCAAACGATGCCTACCAAGCAAGATATACAATTATTTAAAATACGTATATATTCACATATTCACTGTCCGTATATGCAATAAAACAATTAATTAAAGTATCAACCCGAGACCCTAGTAAATTTTAACATAAAACCGCAATAAAACCATTTCAAAATTATACAACGAAAATCAGACATCTTATTAATTCAAAGAAAACAACCAACTTATCGAGTCGATGATCGTTGCATTGGCACCGAACGAACTTTCAAAAAGCGAACTAACATTTACGAGTAGGGCCACATATGTTACGTCAGCGCTGGTGGCCAGTTGTCGCAACTGACGCCGCGACCCGCTAAGCCTTGCCTCGTACTCGTAATCAGCCGTAATAGTAAACATTATGTTTGAACAAACATTAACACCGCAGTGAGCGTAGTTGTCTGTTACAAGAACTAGTAGCAATTATATGTATAACATTTATTCCCGGGACTCACTCGGGAACTATTTTTATCCTGGAAAGACACTATATAATATGCTGTCTTCATAACCCTTAACTAATACTAGAAAGAAATTTGTCCCATTATAAATAAAGAAGACTACATCTTTCCTATGGGATCCGATAATATTCCGGGATTAAAAGTAGTATACAAGCTATTTCAGATTGTTTGTATGAGATATATTCTATCCTTTTCTATTCACTAATTTCTATTTTATTTTATTTCAATTTATGTATTCTTGTTTTTGTATTAGGTTTTTTTATATCCCATAAAAGTTATTTTTAACCAAATTTTATTTAAGTTTTAAGTGTAAGTAATTTTTTACATTTAGTTTTGAGTGTTATAAATTTGTACTACATCAATGTAAGCAAACGCTGGTATACCTAAAAATAAATAAAGTATAACAAATAATAATAATAACAAAAATAAACTTCACAAACATTCCCGTCTATAAATATACTAGTACTTTAAAATCTTTATAGCGGTGGGGTTATAGGGTAAGAAGGCACCGCACAAAAAATGTTGACCTTGATACTATACTTGATATATTATTTTGTATTTATTTACATTTTCTATCAATACTTTAAAACAAAGAACTTCGTAGCTTGTGACTTTTTGTTCACTTCGAGAAACTAGTCTATAAATCAACTGAGGGTAACCAAATTCATGCGTGTACCTATATTTTAAGTTTTCCTATATATAGGAGTTTATCTATATCAAGGTTTCCTAACATTTTAAGTTTATATAAACTACCTAACCTATATGTATTTCAAAGTTATTTAAAACGAATATTACCGCTCGCAACCAGCTATTATTATTATTAAACCGGCGTAACGCAGTAGTTGTGAGCACCGATTAAAACGCAAGGAATAAGGGGTTCGATTCCCACATCAAAATATTTGTGTTGTATCTGGGCGTATGTGGTACCTCTGTTTCGTATATTTGTATTGGTGTTATTACTCCCATTCTTACTCCCATATTAAGGTACCTTAAAATACCTCAATATGGGAGTAAGAATTGAGACGCAAGGATTGGGGGTTCTATTCTGCACCACCACAAATGTGTTGCGTTTGGGTGTACGTGGTGCCTTTGTTTCATATATTTGTATTGGTGTATATAGTTAATATGTTATATTTAGATACAAGCATATACTTAAGATATTTGAAGAACAAGAACTAACGACATATTGTCAGATGTACATACTTATTAGTATTGTAAAAATATCCAATAAAGACGTTATTAATTGATACCAGCTATCGTCACCACTACAATATTAACAATAATAGAACTATGTAGTTATAACCACAATGCTAATACCTAAAACATGTTTGCGATTCCAGTGCACAACGTAAGTACTACTAAATGCAATACCATTGAAGTCGTAGTATTTGTTCAGGTACAATGTGACTTGAACGCTGATTCAGGAAAATTGTGTAGCGAATGAAAATGGGAAATACAGCCCGACGATAATACAAACTGGCCAGTGACTAAACATTTCACAAAAAAGAAGAAGTAAGGCATACTTACCTGATTACCATAGACATTAAAAAAATATACAAGAACCATAAAGCACTCACAAACTCCACTATTTTAAGCGCGACCCACTTGTCGCAGACCGCCATGGTGCGATAAGAAGCGCCCGATTGCACCACTAGTTCCTACGAGCGTCTACCGCGCTGTCGATGTCAGCTCAAGTCGAGGCATCGCTGGTCGGAGGACACGCGGCCGCGCGGCGCGGGCGCTTACTTTGGTTTGACGGCGCCTGTACTCGCCGACCGCATTGAAGGAAAACTGCGTCCTACGCGGCGCGGGCGCATCGCTCCGCCGGAAACGTTATTGGTATTTAATCCAACTATGCAATTATATTCTTTTGTACACCATCAGTTACAATGTGAAAATAGTGTTGAATATATATATTTTTTTTTTTATTTAATTAATTTTAAAACAGGTTTTGATTTAAATTTGCATTGAAAAAATTCAGTAACTCCTGACTCTCGATGCTATGATTCGCAGACTGTTGCATATCAAATCTGACGTCGTGCAGCAAGCCTATCTTGAGAGAAGACTACACAGACACATCTTACTTCTACCATAGGTTCTATGTGCGATCCACCAAAACGAGCCTGCACTAAAAACTGTCGGTGATGAGGACTCATGTCACCTTGGTTAAGTTGAAGGAGCCGAATATGAAATAAGAGGAAAGATTTTTTTTTTGTTTGTTTTTATAATAAACTATTTTACTATTAGAAAGCTACATGTTCAATGAGTAATGTCAAATTTAAAGCAGGATGTGTTTTGTATGTTTGTGACGAATAAATTAATTAACCTGTTTCAAAAGAATTTGCTTTTTTTGAAAAATTCACTTTATTCAATAGTATTGAATAAAGTGCAATTAGCGGTCTCATCGCTCAGAGCGCTCTTTTCCTAGTAACATTGAAATAGATATGATAAAATTAAAACATGTTTCTGAAATTTTATGTGTACCTATTCGCTATACTCTCGTACGTTAGAACGGCTGAGGTAGCGGAAGGCACAAATGTAGATTATAGTCTACACATCTTATCCTGGTAAAATACTTTTCATAAAATAATTGATAAGATTTAGCCGAAGTTAGAGTCAGAAAACTAAAAGGCCTTTGTCTAAAAACATGCTGTCGTGGAAGATGTTTGGTATTTTTTTAAATGTGCGACATTAGCAAGCGCGCATTGTAGTGCTAAGTGCAAAATTATTTGTGTTATATGCAAGTGAGACGAAGCTTTAACAATGCATTAGGTTAGTAGCAAGCGAAATAAAACCACATGATGTAAACCATTATACTTAAATTTATTACCTAATACATACTGGCATGCAATATTATTTAAAAATCTCATAAAACATCGAGAGATAAATTCATATTGTCTCATTACAAAATATCCAGATTGTTTTAATTCTTATAGATTCAATTTCATAATGCTGTGTTATAATCGTTGCTGAGAAAACGGTTCCAAATTGATTTACTAAAAACCCGATTTTATAATAAGACATATTCGTAGACAGAAATAGTAAACTACAACATGAATATTATTATTATTTCGTTGAAAAAACTTCAAAAAATGCAGATTGCCAGTTAGTTGTGCATAAATCCTAAGCCGCCAGAGGGCGCGGGCGGTTCGGCCGCGCAGGCGCGCACCCCTAGCGGAAAGTTGCCCTTAATTCATAACATTAAAACAATATTGTAGACACTTGCTTAAATACACCGATATCGTGTTAAAAACCTTCAAATTTAATACATAAATAATTATGCCATTCAATTGGATTCTTAATTAAAATACATTTAGGATTAATTAAAACAATGTCTAAAATTTAAAAATTAAATTTACCTCTCTTATGCCTTACATACAAGGAGTGCAAGAGATTGTTCTCAACCATGATCCCATCCAGCGAAGATTAATACTCACATTATGTGCAATGTAGACTACACGTTGATGAAGAATAAGTATAAATATTAGTATAGTCAGCGTTGCCAATAGCATAGCATACAGACACACAGGACAACACGAGTGTAAAATAAATATTTACAATAACTACAGCAATAATAATAAGGTAGGAATTAGAAAGTTATGTTATTTGATGAATATTCTTTTGCCCGAAACTTCACATTATTATTCGTGTAAATATATAAAATACTGCTAAAAGTATATAGAAATAAAAAAAAACATGAGCAGTTCAACATCTTTTGTTTTATCATATAGTGCAGATCAAAACATAAAAAAATTGATGGAATTCATTAATTACGTATTCGACAATGTATTTTTAAATTCAAATGGATTATTAGTCTTTGTCCTGATGAATAAAATAAAAAAATAGCATAAATTACTTGTAGAAGAATATTACATACAAATATGTTAGACACAATTCCCTTACACTCCACCGAAACCTAGCAACATGCAAACGCAGTGCAAACGAGACAAAGGTGCTTTCTTAATTAATTCATGCAATAACTTAATCAGCAAAACAAAGATAAAGAAATAATTGGCTCAGTTGATCGGGACAGCCACGCAGTAGTTAAAACACGCTAAGAAATATTTATATGAAAGTGTCGCATATAAAAATTTATTTACTAAGTAATCAACTAGTAAGTAAAATTATCGTTGACAATAATAAATCATCATTTTGATTGAATTATTCAATGATAATTGTACAAAACGACACAGACAATCGACGTCGGTGCTTTAAGTATGTTCGTCGGCAAATAACTTACGACAAAACAATTGCACAACAAATGGTATTGACCCAGAAATAACCTCGTGATTAATCGCATTCATCGAGAGTACCCGCCGCTGACACGGAGGCATTGCACACATCTAGTGAGTATTAAAGTCTCATCCGTTATGTTTATCTATGAATACAAGTCTCGGTAGGATCGGTTTTATATGCCACAAATGAATGCACAGATTGTTAGTTTCATTGCAAAAGGCATAACAGGTCTGCATGCGGGCAGACGCTGAGACTCAGCGCTTAGTTAAGATTATATCAGTTCTCGGGAACAAATTGGAGAGTTAATCGTGAACGGGGCTAAACTGGTAGCGTTGTTGCATTTTATAGAATTGAAGAGGAGGCATGCATGCATGCATGTCTACGTGTACGTGCAACGCATGGGATGGGCCTTCTGAGCCTATGTCGTGGAGAACTGCGTAACCATCCCGGTCAAAAGTCGGAGCGCACTCACTGGTCGGTCCGGGCGTGAGCCATGAACCCCTGCAGCGGGTGGGGCGCGGTCCAGGGGTTGAAGTCGGGCGTGCGCGGCGGGTGGGTGGCGGGCGGGGGCGGCGCCCACACGCCCGCCGCGCCCAGCGCGCAGCCGCCCGCGCTCAGCGCCGACATGGAAGCCACCAGCGACTCCATGCCCTGGGACAGGCGGCTCGATGACCACCTGCCGATTGTACTGTGTTCAATTTTCGAGCTGGGCCTTTTCTCCTCGGAATTTTGGAAGCTGATTTAGTTTGAATATTTGAATGACACTTCGGTCTGTCCTACTTTTGTATGAACTGGAAGTGGAAATAATGTCCTTATTACACTACGTGCAGTCGAGAACGGACGAGAAAATGCATACACAAATTTGCCTATTTTACGTTGTATATTAAATGTTTATAATTCTGAATTCTCAATGTGATTTAAACTAAAATAACTGATATTCGAAAGGACAAACAAAAACATAAATCTGTGACAATAGTTGATTGCTTAGATTTTATATTGGACGTCCAGGCACCGTACAGATAAAACAAATATGAACGAATAAACTACAAATGCATAGCCAATACATTTAAGGACATAATGGCAAAAAAAGTTAAGTATTTACCTAAAACCACACCTAAACCGTTAAATATTGGGTCATAATAAGCATACGAGCATATTGAGAAAAACTTAAGGCGTGTATTTTAATTGTGATATATTTCGTATAAATAGGAGTAATGTAAAACAAAATGTCAAAATATTCGCCGAATTCATTGCCAACTAAGAAATCAGTGAAGTGTGATTAGCGAAAGTGTTAAAGAAAGTGAAAAACCGTTTTTACTGTTGCTACACAAAAAAAACTGTTACGACCTTATTTGTAGTACTTATAGATACCAGAGCCACCATACCATATCCAATAAAGTATGGACTTTGGACATAGCATGTCTTTAAAGATATTTGTAAAAAGAGGACTGAATGAAGCCAGCTGCACTAGTGCAATCGGCATTACTAGAAAAATACGTATTCAGAAAATCCGAATGCAAACTCACTCAGCGGCGGCAGCGTTGCGTTGCGCCTCGTGGATCATGCGCAGGCGGCGCGCCTGCGACCACGGCTCCAGCGTGTAGGACGGCGCGGCGGGCGGCGGCGAGCACGCGCCCGCCTCCTCGGGCGCGCGGGACAACTCCACGCCGCGCTCGGCCGACCAACGCCCGATCTATTGCGGATAGTCAGTACTATTAGATACAAATAAATAAAGTACAAGTGTCCATGGTTTTTGTTCCCAGTGATGCTATAAAATTCTTCCTATTTGAATAAGATTCGCAGTTTTATACCTTGACTGGTCACGTTTATATACTTTTCTAAAACCATGCTCTAATGTTGGTGGAAATTTGTGAGACATACAATCAATTTAAAAATATTTATCGCGTAAGGGATGCACCAGCCTCTCTCTCTCTCTCTCTCTCTAGGTATTGCTGCAATTGCAACAAAAGCATCTCTCTATGCTACTTGAGCAGTTGCGGCGAGTGGCGCAGCAACCAGTTAATAGCAAGGCGCGCAGAACCAACGCCTTGCGGCCACGCGATGGCTGGCCTATAACAACGTAATGGAACGCCTAATGACCACTTTACATAACTCGTTAGGTCGTGAACCTCACCTCCCGATATTGCTTGAGCAGCTGAGGGGACTGAGGCAACGACCAATCAACGGCGGGGCGCGCTCCCGAGCCCCAAGCCGCAGCGGCAGCCGCCACCAGCGCCTTGCGCGCCATTGCGGCCCCGCGGTGGGACTTATACTCCACGATAGCCGCACACGACGCGATGGAACGTCTAATGCGCACTTCTTGCACCTCGTCCGTCAAAGCATACAGCAAGCGGACTATCTCAGCGGAAGGCGTCGTCGGCGGGATGCGCGATATAAATATACGGCAGTTATTAATCGACGGGCACACACCTACAAAATAAAATATGCTTAAATCTTGGTCCCAGATTTGTGCATAGCAACCCGATCACAGAATGCGAAATAAACTGTTCTCACCGAGCTGCCACGATGGTCTAATCATGTAGTTGTTGAACATTCTTATGGCATTATTTGCTTCAGCATCCGTTGTATACATCGCAAATGCATACCTGTACGAAATCCAATAGTTAAAATAAATATATGTGTATCCTCTGTTTATAATAATAGAATTGAGACTTAACTCACCCTCTATTCCAACCAGAAAAGTTGATCATTAGACGAAATTCAAACAGTTCGCCGGCTTGGCGAAATAGCGGCACTAAGGTGTCTTCGAAGCAATCGTGAGGAATTCTACCAATGAATACCTGTTCAGAAATGAAAATACATAAAGTTTTTAAATCAAAATATAAGTTTTGCAAAAGATTAATGGCGCAAGACATGCATTTTTTTTAGGTTATGGCTATCTTCGTTTTCTTTACGTAACTTAAAGGGAATATAGGAATGCGCCCTAGATGAATGCCTGAAAAATACTTAGGTTTTTTCAAGCACCATCCCGATCTCCCAAATAAATTGAAGACACGACGTCTTATAAACCTTTCTAATCTTTAATAATTATATAAACGCGAAAGATGTGTAGCTGTACGTTTGTTATTCTTTCACACCAGTAATTCTAAACAGATCCGAATGAAATCTAGCACAGATTAGTCTGAAGTAAAATAGTCTACTTTTTATCCCAAAATCATGTTTCCGTGGGATATATATAGATTTTTTTTCTATAGAATCGGCACGATTTTTTACGCAGTTTAGCGGACTACTTCCCGGTAGTGATCCTCAGGGATGAGATAAAAGGTAGCGGACAAAGTAGTGGGTGGAATACTAGTCCATATACCAAACGTAGACGGGAAATTTCAGAAGGAATTATTACTTCAAAGAATAAAAGCTATCAATATTTATTTATTAATTAATGGCGGTAACATAATACTTACGATTCTTCCCTAACTGCGTAATGATATTTGTGAGATATTGGAAAAATATACATTTACAAAGTAAAACCAAGTACTATCAGACTAGCAGTTAAAAGAGTGGGATAGGTTAAGGCAGTGATAACAACGAGTTATTGCTTCCTATCGTCTTGTCAATCGGCCGCCTGTTGACGGTTCATTTGCCAAGTAGGGCTCTAGTCTATTAAGAACAAAGACATTCATTAAAAATATTTTTCGTCTTGGTTAAAAGTGCAGTTAGACACAAAGAGTTAGACCTTACAAAGGGCGACTGCATTGGTAACTGACTCTCACCTATGTCTACCGCTAAATGGCAGTGTTCGAATTTCTGTGTTCAGGTTTGAAGGGTGAGAAGGGCAGTGAAATGACTGGGTAAATGTGACAAATATTCCAATTCACAAAGTTGGCGACACGCTATCACATTCACACATTTACGATCAAGCGGACCGTATGCTTGTTTGCTAACTTCATGATATAGAAAAAAAAGCATAATAACTTTAACTCCAGGTGACAAACATTTTTCCATTTTAATAACATAAAAATATATATAAATACTAGCGTGACGGAGGTGCGACTTACTCAGTGCGCTGGAATGCGACTCTTACGTATAGCCAAAAAATTAACGACTCTTAGCCTGATAACTATCACTCGCTTTCGAAGATTTCTACGTGTATCAGAACTGAACTAATATCGATCACTCAAAAGGCGAGGCACTCATAAGACACCAACTTTGCTTTAATGTTCTTTAGATTATTTCCGATAGCATAACTTCTATAAATGCCTCCATGGTCGCCCTCATACTGGCACTTCCCAATTAACATCATAAACATTTTCGTAGAGAACGTGTTCGACGGCGAACGGCGGATATACTACAGTTGTAGTATATATATATATATATATATATAACCAAATACCAACATGCAACTTACAGGTAATTTAGAACTTTACAATATTGTACGGTGTAAAAGCTGATGAAGCTTGGGCTTGAATGACGAGTGGGACGGCATAGGAAAGTAAAAGCATTATATCTTTGACATTGAACACGGACCGTACGGAACCCTCGCTTCCATGCAGGCCTCTGCAGAACCGCGATGCTACAATACAGGTTACCCATTCTTCATAAGCGGAATAAGATTCAAATCAATTTGTTTAAAACTTACATTTCTCGAATGTTCTCACGTGGACAAAGCATTGTTTAAATTTTCATTAATAAATAAATATTTAGAAACTTATTTCACTAGAACCTATACAAGTATTTCTTGCTAGAATCTAGTTAAAAACCCACAAGTAACGTAATAAAGGAAATCTCACCTCGCAATTCCTCGAAGGCTCTGGTCCACTCCACGCATGTGGGGCTTTTCTGTATATTCTTTGCCCATTTATTTGAGTCAGAGTATATGATGTATTGTTTTCCGTTAAAGATAGTAATCTGGACGATAATTCATACTGATTCACTTCACTAGACGAATAATGCTTAACAGGAGGCATTTTACCCGAAATAATTAATCTTAGAATAAGAATTGCTTAATAATTCGCCGCACTGTTGTCTTTTCCACGACGACTCCGAAAAAGAGTACAAATTGACTTTCTCAAAAAGAGTGAAAAAAGAAAATGGCGTGTATAAACAAAATGGATGTATTGTGACCTTGAAATAACATCAACCAATAACAAAAAAATAATTTAGACGCAATCAAAATCTAGAGATATTATTTAAAATAAAAGCTGCTTTTGAAACATTGATTTAATTTCTAACAGCTTTATATCCTAGCAAAATGTAGAAAGAAAGTTTTATAATATAATAATCGGATACGGAAGTTAATTTTTTAAAATATGAATATTAATTACTTTTCTATGTTCTTTTTTTAATTTGATTTAGTAATTCAAGTTTTATATTTTTAGATGGCGAAGTATTTGCATTGCATCTTATTTATTTTGCCTTCAAAATAGTTATGTTATTTTTGCAATAATTTAAAACGTTTTATGTAAAAACTAACCGCGTCCTAGTATTACAAAAAAACTAATTTATTTATTCAGCCATTGAACTAGTTTAAATAATAAAAATGACATTGCAATATTTTTGTGTAAGATTTGAAATTTATATTTTTGATGTAAGTGTTACAGAAGTCGCTATTTTCTTTATAAAATACATAATATATTATTATTATAAATATATGGTAATAAAATATTTAATTAACTACCACAGGAAATAATAAACACTATAGACCTACCTAAATTCTTAATTACACGGAAAGAATATTTAGTAAAAAACTTGTTTTTCCAGCAAGAAAATACTTAGATTATAAGTAGAACTTAAAAATAAATCATGCGTTATTATAATAAAATGGATATTAACTCAATAAAAATAATATTGTGCTTTTAAATTATTTAGTTAGAGTATTTATTTGTATATTGTCAGATTTTAGATTATTAAAAGTTTTTATAAAATATTATGAGCAGTGTTCTATATGCTTCATTAGCAGTGCCTAAAAAAGGCATGTGATTTATAAAACTACAATAATCGTAGGACCGTGTGTACTTACTCTTAGATAGCAATTGAAATGAATTGAAACAATGTATTTTTAAATATATTAATTGCCTTACAAAGTACACAAGTTATTTTACTAATAGAGTTGTGAAAATCAATAGGGTGACAACAATGGCAAAACAATCTAAGACACATTTTATTTTTGTTGAACGGCCTCTTATCTGATTCATATCAAAACTATTTTTTAGTTGTAATCTCAATATGTATATTCGTCGAGTGTTTGCCTTCATTCCTAATATTTGTTGCTGAGTAAAATATTCCAATTTCTTTTGGTTCATTTGTTTCATGACCTGGGGTGTTAAAGCTGACATAGCCTCCAATTGTATGGAACTGATATCATTTTCCGGAATACCTAAAATTATTTATCATAATAATCAAAATTAAATTCAAATCTCGTATGCCAAAGGTTCGATACCCATCCGGGTTAATTTTCACCCGTCACCGTCATGAGATGTCATGTGAATATTTATATATATATATATATATATATATCGCATATACCACATATCATCATATCACATATATATATATCGCACTATTCGCATATTGTGTGCGCATCTAAAAGAAACATGAAATATTTTATTAATTATTTAATTCTTAGGCTCTTCTCGCTATGATCTGTTGTGATATATATATATATAGAGCCTAAGAATTAAATAATTAATAAAATATTTCATGTGTTTCTTTTAGATGCGCACACAATTATGCGTGCGTCATGTGAATATTTATATATATATCACAACAGATCATAGCGAGAAGAGCCTAAGAATTAAATAATTAATAAAATATTTCATGTGTTTCTTTTAGATGCGCACACAATTACCTTTACAACATAAGCGTTTTGCAGTTTTAAAATTATTTAGTCATTTTTAAACAATTTCTTACATAAAATAGGAACGAATATTATATCTATTTGTCAGAGCTTTTACTTGTTATAGTTACTCGAAGTTTATATTGAATAATAATCTTACAGGTAAACAGTGAGTTCAATCTACCGATTTCATGCGAAGACCACTTGTATGGTTCACCATAAGCATCAGGTTGAGTAGCTATTTCGTAAAGTATCTGCAAATATAGTTGTACTTAGACTCCAGTGGTGTTTGGTATAAATTTAAAAAAAAGAAGTTCTAGTTTACAAAATATTATTATCTTAAACAAGTCACGGAATATGCACAAAAGATTTACTTAAGGATCTTGGAATTACCTTTTTCTGGTGCTTGTCACATCGTTCTATCTTGCTTAGAATGTCGATATTAATTTCCTTAAAGGTGTGAGGCTCAATTTTTCCTAAGTCATAAGAAGGAAACCCACACAACATATATCCTAATTCATTAATGTGTGAACTATTAGTATACCATGAATCTCCAAAATACCGACGATAAGCGGCTACTAGAACACCAAACTGTGTAAAATATGTATTGACAATTAATAAAAAAATATTAGTACCCTGATACCTAAAAATTATGAGCATACAAACCCACGGTATTCTCATATTTCAATAACTATATGATATATATACTGGTTATTGAATTTAGTTACAAATATATATATATATATATATATATAGTTTATATATATATAAACTATATATATAATATAACGCTTGAGTCATAAAATAATACTTTGGCTTCTCAAACCGTACAAATAACGAATGACTGAATAACAGTCATTCAATATTCTAGGAATACAAACCTTACGTTTTTTTAATTTTACAAAAAAGTTAGAGAAATATTTTAGGACCGAGGGTTCACCAAAGTTTATAAAGTATAAATCCTCTTCTGGAACAATATTTAAGAGAATATCAAATGCTGTAAATTCTCGACCTTGTAGGAAAGCAGCAGTTTTTCCGTCTAAAAAAAGTTGAAACTAATTTAAAGTAAATTATTTTTTCATGTATTTTTTATCAATTTTAAAATAATCATTTCCTGAACAAAACAAATGCTTAAATATTTACCTGTTACTAGATCCCATGCTAATAAAACCCTCGAGTAAGGTATCAAATGTTTTTTAGTGTGTACTAATATATGAAGAATTGATTCTGCATCAAGACGCATAAATGACATCGCTGGGCCATGGAAAATCATACTCATAGACTGCGCTACTTCTATTCTGTGATCTAGTTCTTCATAAAAATCTTCGTAAACGTTAGTATTTTCTGGGAGAAATTATTTTAATCTACATAGATTTATCTTTAAATTATTTGGGCTTAAAATCGATCATTTATATTATCATTTAATTGGCAATATTTTAAAAATGCAGTAATGGGAAAATCTTTAACTAGAATGTAAGTGATTAAATAAATACTTACATATAAATAGACTTATTAGCAACTAAAAAAATGAAATCATATTTGCTCAAACTACTGATCATACAACACCTTGATATGAAAGTGCTATAAGAGAATTTTTGTCATCTTCATATTGAGATTCTATTTCCTCTATTGATTGTGTGGCACTCTCTCTGTCTTCTGACCAAACCAATTCCAGATTTAAACAGCTAAAAATTCGTTGTCATAAAAACTAAATAGGAACATTACGTTGAAGAAAATAGGTGTATTTCTTTTTCATATCCAAGACTTATAAAATGTGTGGTTACCATTTAGCATGCCAAAGATAGATAATCCATAATAATATCATAGTTCGCCGAAAATAGCAAAAAATTATTTTATGTATAATTGTAACTAGTTTAATTGTGATATTTTTATCAAGATGGTTACGGTATTCTTTGAAAGATATTTGATGTCATGTGCGTAAAATTTTAATGATGTACAGTACATACCACATATTATTACATCGTGTTGATTTTTGTGAGCAGCTCATAGTAGCGGGTTGTAAGTAACTAATTTTCGTAAATAATGCAACGTTAGAATTTGGAGTAGTTACTATCTTCATATATTAGCATACTTTTAGATTAACGAAATATTTAAAAAACAATATGTCACTTGGCCACTACCTGCTTGGTAACTGTCACGTCGGCGTTGATTAGAAAAAATACGATAACCTATCTTTTAATTTTTTAGTAATAACGTGCAATAAAATCCTTTTTAAATATAGCAAAATGGTGTTATTGTCGTAGTGTAGTAGTTAAATTGTATTTATTAAATAAATCAGTAGCATATATTCCCTTATATTAATTACAAACATTTACAAAGCTAAAACATGGGGATTTTGGAAAAGATATCGGAAATTGAAAAAGAAATTGCAAGAACTCAGAAAAATAAAGGTAGAGTGATATTGAATCTCACTATTCTAGATGGTGTTTACAATTTAAGGTGTTACTTGAATGTATTAGTTTGATCTCCGACTATTATGCTCCTTACTCCAATTTTAATATTAATTGTCATGTTACAGCTACCGAATACCATTTGGGTCTTTTAAAGGCAAAACTTGCCAAGTATCGATCTCAGCTCTTAGAGCCTTCCAAAAAAGGGGGTGATAAAGGAGAAGGTTTTGATGTCCTCAAGTCGGGGGATGCACGAGTTGCACTTATTGGTTTCCCTTCTGTCGGTAAGGTTAGTATTACTCATCTATTATTTATTAATCAATTCACTGTCAAGTGATAGTCAGAACCATGTTTAATCAAGAGATAAAACAATATAAATTGCAATTCTGTTAGACTAGATAAAATATTCTATATAGTTTTTGTTAAGTAGTCTTAACAAAAACTATTTATAGAATATTTTATCTATATGTTAATATATGCTAAACTTCAATACAAAAAGATAATAATAATATTAACTTTATTCAATAATAATAACTTTATTCAACAACAAAAGGAAACTTAAACTAAAATACATTTTGATACTTAGGTACCTAAACTAGGTCTAGCCTGTTCTTATAGGCACCTATGCTCTGTAGTGTGCATGTAGGTGTGTATATGGTCCAATGTAATACAAGGTATATAATATAATTATAACAATAAAAAAAAATTAAATGATTATTTTGACCTGAATATGATAATGTGCATTTCAGTCAACCTTGCTATCAACACTGACACACACCCATTCTGAGGCAGCCAGCTATGAGTTCACAACCTTGACATGCATCCCTGGAGTGATTGAATATCGAGGAGCCAACATACAACTGCTCGACTTACCTGGTATCATTGAAGGTGCTGCACAAGGCAAGGGTAGAGGAAGACAGGTATATATTTACTTACAATACTTTTATATTCACTGTTTAATTATTGCATATCATCTATATATAAGTATCAATTTATAACACATGATTTCTTTTCAGACTTAACTGATTTTGGTTTTTTTAATTCACCCACTTAGGTCCTTGCCTTAATCAGCTTAGAATAATCTCTGATAGCCCTATTCAGACTTTGTAATCCCTGAGAAGGCCATTCCATTTTTTGAAACAATAGCAAGACCATATAATAATCAATTTGTGTTAAATTCTTACTGCTGTCCATAGTAAACCATGCAAGACCTGACAGGAACCAGTATCAGTTTCTTTGCTGAGTTTTCTGAGACTTACTGCTATATTTTACTGATGTCTATTTATTCTAAGGTGTACCAAAGAAGTAAATATTAAATTAGTTTTAAATATTAGAAATTTCTATACTAACATTAAAATGTTTAGAGGAACTAGAACCTACTAGATAAAATTGAAAACAATATTTTTGTGTAGGTATCTAGTTACCCAGAAAGCCTTTAGCGTTAATAGAAATGTTGTGTATACAGTTTAAGTTACACAAAAATCATGTAATTGACAAATTACTATGGACTTTTTTTAAACATATATAAAATGAAACCTACTCAGAATATCCCATGGGAATAAATTTTTTTAATCTCGACTAATGTTAAAGGTTAAAGTGAGTTTGTTTATTACCTCTTCACACTTATCAAACAATATCTATTCAAACAATTTTGTGAAATTTTACTAAGGAAGAATATATAGTCACTTTCATCCCTAAAAGTAATACTCCTTCCATGGGAAAGTCACATGGGCAAAGAAAGCTACTTGTATAAACTACAAACCATTTTCAAAATTGACAAAGATGAGAAAAACTGTCAAAATTTGTTTTATTATGTCTGCTGACTTTTTTCTGACTTTTTTATCAATTTGATTTTGAATTTTGCATTACTGAAATATAATTACCCTTCCAGGTGATAGCTGTGGCCCGAACAGCAGACCTGGTACTAATGATGTTGGATGCTACCAAACCATATGTGCACCGGCAGCTCCTTGAAAAAGAGTTGGAGAGTGTTGGCATCCGGCTTAATAAGCCCAAACCTAATATTTATTTTAAGGTACTTGTTGAGCAACTTACAAATCTTCAAATATTTAATTAACAAACTGGTGTATATACCATACGAATATTTGTATATCAGATATCCAGTTCATCAAACTTCTATCAATGGTTAAAAACCATCTACTGTATCTGAAATTGGAGTGTTTAATAAGTTTAATAAATATCAGATGTATTTTAATTCATATTTTCTTTAAAATTACAGGTGAAAAAAGGAGGTGGCCTGTCTTTTAATTCTACATGCCAGCTGACGAAAGTTGACGAGAAAATGGTGCAAATGATTCTGCATGAATATAAAATATTCAATGCTGAGGTAAGAAATTAATCAATCAAACTGAATTCATGCAATATATTAGCTTGCTTATAAATATATTTAAATTCGTAAAGTTTGCGTTATATTTCATCATAGGCAACTTTAATATTTTTATTTCAATTGAACAAACCATAGACAAGCTGCTGATATTTTATACAAAATGTAAATGAATCTTTGCATTCGAATGCCCCATCTATATTTCCTGGTCGTTACGGCACATGTTCTCAGGTCCTGTTCCGCGAGGACTGCACGGCGGACGAGTTGATAGACGTGATTTTGGCCAACCGGGTGTACCTGCCCTGCCTCTACGTGTACAACAAGATCGACCAGATCTCCATCCAGGAGGTGGACCGCATCGCGCGCGAGCCCTTCTCCGTGGTCGTCAGGTGCGTGTCGGCCCGCGGGCCGCCGGGGCCTCGGTGACCTCAGAACTTGACTTTTGCTGTGCATTTTGCGCCCCCGTGCCCTTGGCCTTTAACATTTGTTTTTCCGAGATAAATAAATTGCATTGCTTCATGTGTTAAAAGAAGGAACAATTGCATATTAATAAAACTACTCTTTTAATAGCTTTAAATAAACTGCATTTTAAAGCTGTTAAAAGACTAGTTTTATTATAAGAAGTGAATGCGTAAATGCTAGAATATATTACAACGAAGTATATTTCAGCAAGTGTATGGGTTAACAAAACTTGAAATCAGATTTACACAATTTTATTAAGTACTTTGTAGTTTTAGTATTTCATTTGAAATATTTAATGTCTAATTTTGGTTAAGTACTGTTAATTACAAAAATTCTAAATGCAAAATCAAACTCATAAGCGATAAAAAAAACTTTAAATATGAATCCATATCTAGTTAAATCCATATATATTTTCATTTAGCTATGGTCCATTTATGCATGATGAAAAATTGCTAATAAATCAAAGGAATTGTTTATTATATTTCAGCTGTAACATGAAATTGAACCTGGATTTCCTGCTGGAAACACTGTGGGAGTACCTGTCGCTTATCCGGGTCTATACCAAGAAGCCCGGCCAGCCCCCGGACTTCGACGACGGACTTATTTTAAGAAAGGTAATTTTTAATCATAACTATAGAAAATTTTAGGCATGGCTGTATTGATGAACTTTACCGCTATTATTATTGTTAAGAAACGAAGGCGTGTTCGCAATAAAAGTATAGACTTCATATTATAGGATTCTTAGGTCATTATTTTGTGAATATCTTGGTCCCACAAGTCTTGAGGTATGATCGATATTAGAAAAATAAAGTTGACATTGATATTTACCAAAATCTATCATAGAAAAACATGAACAAACTATATGCTTTAACTATGTTTTCCTGGTAAAAATCAATGTATGCTCAAGAATATCGACCATTCCTGAAATTATCTTGGATTGACCAACTAATTTACAGCTGCAGAAAAACGACACAAACTGTGACAAGGGTATTGTTTAACAATCCTTTGTATTGTTCTTTTCGTTCAGTCTCACAAATAATAATGTTCTGGGAGCATAACTGAACCTAACCTTTGCCGATCGATGGAATAGTATTTGTGACTAGCTCTACCCGCGACTTCGCCTGCGTGGAATTGTGAATTTGGGCAGCATATTTTCATTCAAACGACAACAGTAAATTGATCATCAAGTAGGATCATCGGCCGTGTTAAAATAAATAGTGATCATCATCATAGCAGCCCTAGATCGTCCACTGCTCGAAATTGAATTAATTTTATAATCATTGATCTCTGTTTGATGACACGGAGTACGGGCAGAGTAGAATAGTACTTCCCTCTGTCATGACAGGCGACTGAGGTACCGGAACCGACAGATGGCGGTATAACAGACACCTGACCACGCAGCTTAGCTCAAATGCAACAAACGGCGGGGATGGACAGCAACATACCCATCGCTCTGCGATTACCTTTTGCGTAATTTTGGGCTAAATTCCTCCTTTATTGGGAGGCCTATGTCCAATGGCTGATTTAATGATGAATAAAAAATATGTGTGCGGGCAGGGCGTCTCTATCGAGCACGTGTGCCACGCCATCCATCGCTCGCTCGCTGCGCAGCTTAAGTACGCGCTGGTGTGGGGCACGTCCACCAAGTACAGCCCGCAGCGCGTAGGCGTGGGACACACCGTGGCCGACGAGGACGTCGTGCAGCTTATCAAGAAGTAACGCCCATACCTGCTGAGACACTACGCTCCAGGGCTCCGTGATCGACGGGACAGGGGAAGGGCCCCCCGCCAAGAACTGAGCGGTTTCACTCTAACAGTCGAAATTGATCGGCTCACAAGCCGAAACTTACATTGCCGGGTGAGACTGACATATTAAAAAAAAATCAATATCGGCGACGATGTTCAAAATGTATTTCAAATCTTTATACTTATAGCGATATAATTTTATATACAAAATCTGCATAAACTGATTATTTTAAATGTGAAACATAGCATAGTGGTCCCTCAAACGACGTATAAATCTCTTAATATATTTTTTTTATATTCCCTACAAAGGTATCCCGGATGTCTCCTACTAATATAGTTGAGGCATGATGCTGTAAAATACTACCTAAATGGTAGCATGAATTTATAGATTTTAATATTTTTACATAGTCCCATAAATATTGTGGTTTTGTATCGCCACAGCTGAGTCTATAAATTATTCTATTATTACAAAAGCCCTTTAAGGCACGTTAGTAATAGGAGCCATGTGCAAATTATTTGACTTAGTCTATTACAGTTGGTTAGGGTTGTTGGGTAGGACATGACTTGAAAAAGACTGTAATATTAGCCTTTTTTTGTACTGGACTATTTCAACGTCCTGCTTCAAATGAGGTGAGGAGTGCTGAAGTTAAAAAATGTGTTTGACGTTTCCAAGTATAAGGATGCTGTTTTTGAAGTTGCCACAACGGTCATAATTCTTTATCTCACTCCCTCGAAACGTGTCAGCGTAATGTCCATTATATAATGACGTTTGACCCCCTTTGATTACGTCATACTACACAAATTTACCCCTTGTATGTCCTACTCAACACAAGCTACATCTTTGATAACAAACAATCTCTAGAAAAAATTATAGTGCAGTTTCATAGCTAGAAAAAACATATTTTAAACGAGACTGATAAAAAAATACAAAATTGTTGATCATTTGGTCACACACTTTACTTCGGTTTCATGAAAACAGCTCCTCTCTGAAAAACATGGAAGTTGTTAGGAATTCAGAATAATAATGTGTTCATTAGATGGTTTTGTTATTGCACCTAATTTCTGTAATTGTTATGAATATTTAATCCGGATCATCTGATCATCTGAATCCGGATCTTACTGTGTTCTGTTGTTACAGTGCTCATATATATATATATTTTATAAGGCAGACAGATTATCTGAATTATATTACCTGCTTTATCATTGCATATTGAAACATGTTTTAGAATACATTGAGAACATAGAGAAAACAGTAATGCTGGTATGCTGTTTTATTATTATTTTATTTATGCAGAAATATTCCTATTTCCTGAGTAAACTTAATGTGACAATAGTGTAATGTTCAATAGTAATTAATTAGGTAATTAAGTCACTGTTGCTGGAAATTTACTATATACTTTATAATGGTTAAGCAATTTTTAAAAGTAGATTAGTATATTTATAAACATCCACAAATCCATTAGGAATTGTCTATACAATTTGTTGGAAATATTGTTGCTATTGTAATCGCCACAAAATGTAACCTCACTTTAATCACAGTGCCTAAATTAATCGAAATGGATGGCCACACGTCCCAGTAAAAGCAATAAGCATTTATTATATAGTTTTAGTTCTATTTGTTACTAATATGTTTGTACAGGAAAATTAGGTCATTGTATATACTCAGTATACATTTTGCATTGGAATAAACACTTTAAAATGCAACGGTGTGCTTTTTTACGTAGTAATATAGTTGAATATAGTAAACAATTAAGCCTGAATGATAATACTTTTTCTATAAATACACCAATAATGAAAAGATTGAATCAGGAATGGCATACTAGAATATAAAATTTTGCTGTTAATTCTTTCCCAAATTGATGATTTTTATCCAAAATTTTTAAACAATTTGCATGTTATATTGATACTTAAAACAAGCAGATCCACTATGGAATCACTTTTTTTCAAATCCATTAATATATGTAGACAAGCCTGTTCATTTAAAGAAAAAATCAAATCATCATTCATCTAAAATTTAAATTTGATTTGGTAACATAGTATAACAAACATATGTTGTAGAGATAATAAAACAAAACATTTGTCAATTCTTTTACTTATCCACCAAATACATACTAAATTAATTTCTATAGATGATACATGCATAAATACAACATTGTCTAGTATTTATCAGCATAACTGGCTAATAAATCAGCTTCTGCATTGGCCAAAGCCCATTTGTGTTCAGTAATCTCGAGGGCCTCCCATTCAGCCTTGAAGGCTGCTTTTGGGTCAGGTGGCATTGCCATTGCGGCGCCTGACATTTGTTCTTGCATTACTTTTGATTGATCAGCAGCTATAAAATACAAACATTTATGTAACTAAAAGTATGAGTAAAAAACAGAAAAGTATGAGCTTAACAAACTGTTAGTATTAATTGCAGTATATCTTTTAAACTGCTAAAACTATTTGGACATAGATAACCTGTGACACTTTGGAGAATATTATGACGGCTAATATTAAAATAGTCAATAATATATATTCTTTCTCTCGCTACAATCAAAACAAACCAGAACATTTGCAATAAAAAAATCAAATTAGTACTTACAATTATTTTCTCCAAGCACAAGGGCATAAATTGTTCTGAGACCAAACACATTCAGGAAATACCAAGAAGCAGATGAGACCCATGATGCATCCAAATATGCCAGCTCGACACCTCGCTGCAACATGGGCTTGAAACGCAGAGTTAACGGAAATGGTACCTTGGCTGTAAATAGGTGAAATATAATTAATACATTACAAATGAAATAAAAGCTTCTAGAGCAAAAGGTTGGACAATTTATATTATGCTGTAATAGACAATTTGTCTTATAATCTTCTTGAAGAGATTATAAGATTTATCTGATATGACACTTATTGATGTTTGCATAGTTATTATGCATATTTTTTCTACTGTCTATGTTTACACTTAAGCTTCTTATATTTATTAAAAGATAATTAAGTGTTTTATTACCTAAACCTATATAAAATAAAATAAATAATCATGGAAATGTCTATATATTAGAACTATAGAACAAATGCACTAAATTAAATAATTATTTTTTGTTGTCACAAACAATTGTCAGGACCGGGTGCTTACAGGATTATGGGGATCAGAAAGTATATATATCATAGGAAGTTTATAGGTTTAAGACTTAAAAATTAAGACTGAAATGAAGAGAAAGGGCAAAAATTTTAATGGATTCTGGCACATTTGATGGTCTTGTAGATAGTAATTTTAGGACTTACTTGTGAGGAAACCACTAAACATCCAGTTGATCCAACCACCAATGACAATCATTGGGAGTACATTAGTGACATTGCCTTTCAACATGTCAGTCATCATGCCCGGGTCTGTCATAGGATTCTGAAAAATATACCTATAAATTAATAATAGAAGCTTTTGCTTTTACTGTACCTCTTTTTAATGAAATTACACAAACAGATGTCTCTGAAATTTGACACAGTGGACGCAACTTAATGGGGAGATTTATTTACCGGTGCTGAAGCTGCTCTTTTCTGTACTTTGAAGTAACCAGTCTCTTCATTGTTAAACCAATGCCGACGCATCGCAAATGATTGCCTGGGCAAATATTTGCCATTCTCTCGTAGCAAACGAGCTCTTATCATAACTTGGCTGCAAATAATTTTAATTCAATAATATTTTGGGTTATGTAAAGTACATTTAATTATTTTAGTAGAATTCACTAGGTCTATAATACCTGTCTTGTACTTGAATCAGCTCAATTTTCTTCTGCGACGACAATATAATAGACACATAGTGTCGAACAATCCCAACAAGGAAAGTAATTATAACGATAGGAAGAAACACCCAAAAGCGTATATGTGGATCGAGGAGAAGTTCTGGCATGGTCTTGTTTCAAATTTAGAATTTATCTACGAAATTCGGTTGGTTCAAGAACCAACACAATTGTTAATAATTGCACCACCAAATAAAACAAATCAAGACCCCAAAACTCAGCAATAAATATCTCGTGTCAGATCAATTTGACTATTTTAGGAGTACTCATTCATTGTGTCAAAAGCTATGATTAATTAAATGTTTACGTTGAAACTCTATGGTTTGCTCGTTCATTCATAGTTGTCAACTGTCATATAAACTAAATATTATTGTTTCTGAAAAAATCAGCGCGGAAGTACTATATTTAAACTAACCTGGAAGTTATTGTGAATACGGACTGTGCGAATAATAAAAACAAAAAATTAAATTATTACTTCGCTCTCTGTTAAAAATGCCGCCTAAGCGCGTTAAAGGAACCCTTTCAAATTCATCTAAAACAAAAGATGCTTATAGTGAGGAAAATGTTTCCAAAGAATCTCCATCTCCAAATGATAATCAGTTAATCAAAGTAAAGACAGAGACAGATATTGACCCCCCGAGTGCACCTGATTTGAACCAATTCAAATTTCTAAAGAGGCCGCACATTAAAATTGAATACGAAAAACAATCTCCCTTGAAAGAGGTAGTATAAAATATTACCACTCCTGATATCTTAAATTTTCCAACTGTCTGGTTTATTATGTGTACTAAATAATAATCCTTTCTCCTATTCTTTTATATTTTCATAAGATTTTTCTTAATGATTAAATTGTTTGCATAAGATGATAGATGGCGACTGCATGAATAAGCCTTAACTATTTATTTTTAAGAGGAAATTAAGTGCAGTTGCTGTTGAAGTTTCCCTTAATCTATCCCAAGCGACACAGGACCTTAATCACCATCAGTTTTTCTTGCACTCATTTCAGATGAAATGCATAACTAACCTGCAGTAAACTTAGTTGTAACACCCATCCAGTGGTGGCAGTCTAGTCTCCTGCACCTCATAGGCTTTCTACACTATGACAAATACGATATGCGACTTAATTACTAAGTCAGTAATAGGAATGTTATTTTTTTAACTATTTATAAGTGCCTATGATTGAAAGTAAAAAAATATATTTTAATCAAATTCATGTGTCACTTGTTTAGGATGAAGTATTTTTTTTTAATTTTAGGAACCCAAAGGTTTGTGGGAGCCTCTAAATTGGAAAGATTTTCTATTAAATCTGAAAATCATGAGATCTAACAATGATGCTCCTGTTGACTCTATGGGATGTCATAAGGCTATGGATGAAAAGGCACCACAAGAGGTGAATTAAGAAATCATTTCTTAAAATTATGATTTCTAACCCTGAATTAACTAGGTTTTCAACTTTACTTATTCTTTAAAAGTGGTTTGCAGGTCATGAGATATCAAAGTCTTATAGCACTCATGCTTTCTAGTCAGACTAAAGATCAAGTTACATTTGCTGCAATGGAACGTCTGAGACAAAGGGGACTAACAGTTGACAATGTCTTGGCCATGAGTGATGAAGAATTGGGTAAACTGATTTACCCAGTTGGATTCTGGAAGGTTGTATATAACTTCAGTTATATTTTTTTGCAACTATTCTATTCAATGACAATTTTCTTATAATTTTGTGTATACAAGTAATCATGTACAAGCAAGCCCCAGCTTAATCATATAATTAAGTCTTTAATAAGCATTATTTCTATTCCTGTGAGATACCCGTTCTTATCAATATTTCTATTCCTGTCAGTTTGTTTCTGAACTGCAAAATGGAGAATGTTTTTAGAATAGACTAAATTACTTAATTTTATCATTTATTAGTATAATGTGTCACATTAAAAATTGTTCTCAGACCAAAGTAAAGTACATAAAGAAGACTACACAAACACTTAAGGAGATGTATAATGGGGATATACCAGATTCTGTTGAGAAGTTGTGCAAGCTTACTGGTGTAGGACCAAAGATGGCTCACATCTGCATGAGTGTTGCTTGGAACAAAGTCACTGGAATTGGTAAGTACTCTTGATGTAAATGATTTAAGTCCTACAATTTCGATTATGCTTATCATCTTTTTTTTTCTAGGTGTTGATACTCATGTACACAGAATAAGTAACAGAATAGGGTGGGTAAAGAAACCTACTACTACTCCTGAAGACACAAGGAAAGCCCTTGAAACATGGTTACCATTTGAGTTGTGGGGTGAAGTAAATCATCTCTTAGTTGGATTTGGACAGACTATATGCACACCTATAAGTCCTATCTGTAATGAATGTCTTAACAGAGATATATGCCCATCAAGTGGTAAAGGCCGAAAGTCACCAGGCAAAAAGACCCCAGTGAAGATAGAGAATGAAGCTACAAATGAAGATGATGAGTTTGAAGATCAACATGATTTTAAATTGCCCAAGATTAAAATTAAAAAAAAAGCAAAAATTACTCCAAGCAAAAATATTACAGAAATAGATAAAAAAAATGTTTCTCCTAGGCAAAAAGTTTCAAAGAAAGATTTGTTTGAAAACTATGAAAATCATAAACAACCAGCAAATCTGGTTAGCAATACACAAAGAAAAAGGCGATCTCCACGTAATAATACTATCAATACTGATAATGAATAAAATAAGATTACTCATTAATTTGTTATGTGTATTTTATGGTTAAGACTAATGAGTCTCCAATATATATCATGTTATCTTTGTAATAAATAAAAAATAATATTTTAAAGAATCTTATTTAATGTTTTCTCTTGCCTACTTTCTTCTTGGATTTATCCTTACGAGGTTTGTCAGAAGTCTTCATGTGATTTTTCTTTTGTTGAGATTTCTTTTTATTTTTTATTCTATCAAGTTTGCTCTTCATTTGAAACACTTTGCTCTTTTGTATTTTCTTTGTGGCCTGTTTTTTTAGCATCTTCTTCAATTCTTTTTTTGTTTTTAAATTGGTATTATTGTCCTCTTCAACTTTTGATTCCTCTTCTTCATTTTCTTCATCTGAACCCATTCCTGGTATTATTGCCTGTTTAATTTTGTCTATTTTTTTATTAACCATTACCTTAGAAATTATTTCTTTTGGTTTATTTTCTCCAATCACTAAGTCTTTCTTTTGCAGTGTGTCAGAAGAGAGCTCAACAATTTTAACATTAACATCTTCATCCTCATATTCTTCTTGTAGCAGTTGTTCGATATCTGGTATAGGCCTACTGGAGACAACCAGTTTTTTGTAAGATTCTTTGTTCTGAAGTCAAAAAAGTTTTAGTTAAATTCTAACGATTTCTAAATAAGTTATGCTGTTGACTTAAAAACTACTATTAAGAAAAAAAAATAAACTAACATACCTCTTGCTTAATCCGTTTCTTTTCCTCTTTTAACATACGCTGTATCTCCTCTTGAGCCTTTTTCTTACGTTCTAATTTTCTTTTACGGAAACCGCAAAGAAATTCTCTAAAAATGACGAAAGATTATTATTTGTAACGAAAACAGCCTTTCGGCGATAGTGAATGCGAGTTTAACTGTTGCACTTACTTTCTTTTGTTTTCATCAAATACTAAAGTTACTTTCTTTTTTCTCTCCTTATTTTTCCTTTTTCCCATAGTTACAACTTTCAGAAAATAAAGTTCACGCGGATAACCTCAAAACTACATAAAACAAACAGCTGATATCTGGTGAATGACATGAAGATATACAAATATAAGAATATAAGAAAAGTTCATTCACTCAATTCGTAGAATAACAGCGTTTCGTTATTTTTACAATTTAGTTGTATTCTACCATAAATATATGAATTACTATTTGCAAATACCTTTGAATTGGCAAATATAGTAAATTAAAGTAATTTTAATAGCTTACTAAAGGTTCATGTACAAAAAATAACTGACTTTCTCTAATCCTTATTTGTATTACAGTAAGTCAGTTGCATTTCACTATAAATAATATATTTTTTACCAGTTTAATACAAAACAGGAATGGTTTTGCTATAAACTAATTATTCCTAATGAAATCAAACGCATATACATTCGGTTTTTATTTTTCTTGGCAAACAGTCAAGAATTTTCAAATCCCTGACTTGCAATTGGTCCATACAAGCAATTATTATTTTTTATGCCTTCTGGTTGTACCAATCAGCGCGCAACTCCACAATAAAGACGGACTCATCAGCAGCATGGCTGTCAGTATAAATTTGAAGCTTGAACGATGCGCTCCCTCTCGTCGCGTTGGTTTTTTTTGTTTGTGCAATTTGACGAAAATGATATCGTGTGTGATTTTGAGTGTCATCAATTATGGAAAGGATTGGATGCAGTGACCTAATTGCCTTGTTGCGCAAGGTGAGCGATGAAATGATTACATATTTAGGAAAATAAAGGGTATTTGGTTGGGGATTTGTGTATTGATTTGCCAAGTGATATTTTAGCTATATCGTGCCATCAAAAACCCAATCATAAACTTTCTACGTAGTACCTTTCAACACAGTATATTTTGGGCAATTCAAGGTCGAGTAGAAAGGTAGAAAATTTTATTACGACTGCATTAATCGGAATAATCAATACTATGATTTTATTATCTCAGCCATATGTTAGCATGCGTGAAAGGGTCGCGGATTATATGTACCGTTACCTATCAAAACTATGATGTATTTTTATAATAAACCACTTTCCATATTGTCACGTAATCTTTAATTATGCACAAAATGTAAAAACTGAAGAAGGTATACAAAATATATAGTCCTCAAAGATCAAATTCAATGTTATTAATTTATATTTGCTACCGAAAACTTATTCGCGAAACTAGGCTGATCATAACTTTTAAATACCCCTTTTAATCTTGTTTGCAGCACCTATATGTGATTTAAAGATCAATTTAACTGCATTAGATTGTAGGTAGATTTACTTTGAAACTATGTCATCCTAATGTACTGCATATACTGATTAATGGATCATCATTCAATACTAAAAGAAAAAAAAGGTTTTATATAGGTATATTAGATTATTACGTTTGTAATATATTCAAATTTAAAAGAAGTTCTGGATTTTAATTTAATGTTTAATATACATGAAATGAGTATTCATTTTCTTATTATTATGCTTTTGTCTAAGATTAAATAACAATGGTTGCCACTTAGTTTTAATTTATTCACATGAATTACTATACCTACTTATATTTACAAAATTCAAACTCCATTTTTATTAAGAAATATGTAGGTACCTATTAGTAAATATTTGATAAAATATCTAGTTACTTTTTAATTTTATTTAAATATTGGTTTTCATTCTTACTTTCTTGAAAATATATTAATTTGATTTACATTGTCTTTAGTATATAGTTGTATTTTGATGCAACTGAAATCCTAAAGTAAACCTAATAAGATAATGGAATTGATAACATGTTGACCCCAATAATATAGCACTGACATTTTTCAAACTGATTGTATCAAATCTGTCCATCAAGAGTATAAAGTACTATAAAGATAACTATATCATAAAAATGTCTTGATTATTTCAAGCAGTTTAGAAATAATAAATTATATAGTATGTGCACTATGAGAATGTGTATATTGATGCATTGAATGAATCGGCACTTTTCTTATTGTTACAGGACTGATAAAAAAGTGCTAAAATGACTTCACGGTAAGTAGTTCCAGTTTAAACTTTTTATGTATGCAATATATTTATAGGTACAAAGGTATACATAATATAATAATAATAATAATAATAAATTCCCACAACATCTCATACATTGACCTGACTCGGAGGTAAGTCACTTAAAGCACTTGTGTTACGAATGCCAGACAACAGAGGAATCACAAATATACTACTTAAATACATATATTTTACACCCATACACAGAGCAAACACAAATATCATCATATAAATATTTGCTCTGGGTGGGAATCGAACCCACGACCCCTGGTGCACAAGACAGGATCACTACCATCTGCGCCATCGGGCCCGTCTGCTACTGTATGCTGTGCTTTGTGGCCCTGACTTTATGACTATAAAGTTTTGAAATTGTACATCTATTAATGTAATCAACTTAAAACCTGTTAAAAGCTTTGTCTATGAATAAAAAAAAGAAACTTAAAACTTTACTTAACTACCAAATATGGTTAAATGAAGTAATAACATATAAAAATAAACAAGAAGTAGTATATATACATTGCTTGTATTATTTATTTTTATTTATTTATTTTACTTTATTGCACAAGATGTACAAATGGCGGACTTAATGCCAGATGGCACTATCTCCCAGTCAACCATTACACAAAACAGAAAAAATATATATATATATATAATGGTGCAGGCAATATATACACAAAATGTGGCATACATATTTGTATAAATACACACAATAAATGCATATGATTTAAAAAATTATATACATATATATATATATATACATATATATTCATATAATATATATATATTCATATATATATACATATACATATCAGTAAATTAAGTATGGAGACAGCATTTCAGGATAAATTTGTTTGGGGACTGTTTAATATTCAACAGAAGTTCGTATTATGATATTGACATGCCGTTATTTCTTATTTTATTTAGGATCAAATGGATATACTTTGCATAAATTTGTTATCTGTGACTGGGAGGTTTCATATACTACAGTTACACATTTTATCCTACTTTAATTTGTCTGTCTTTATAAAAGTTTGCACAAGAGTATATGTCAATAAAGACATAATTATTGTTTTATTACTCAGTTCTCCTTTGATATAGTTAGCTCTTTGATTATTTAAAAGTAACTATATTTTTCTTAATTTATATGAATGCATATGTGGTTGTGTTTGTTAATTATGTTTTATTAATTACATATTAAATGTGTAATATTATACATATCTGATATGTAGTCATTAATATTTATTATTATATTGTTATCTACCAAATAATTATTATGTATTGTGGTTTACAGTTTACAGACATGTCTAGACAATTAAATACTTGTACACTTGTGTTTAATATTATCAAATATTAGCTACTGTACCACTACTTGTTGTAAGAAATTAGTAATATTTCTTATAAATAAAATTTGCTGTTATTCCAACCAAAAATATGCAAACCCTTTCTCTTATGCTTATGCTAGTTGCTGGTCACCTCCTAGAGTGACCTCGGAGATCTGATGTATGTTTTTAATGACTTAACATTACTTGCTGTTTTGTTTAAAATCCGAAATATACCCATATAATAAAAGCAATTTTAAGATTTAAATATGAGTAAAATTTGTGTATGAATAAAACAAGTTCTGATTTTGCGAGACACTGCTGTGTTAACAATAACCTACTGAGAGGGAATTATCATTGGATGTGATTTATTATTGGAGCTCTAGTCCTTGTAATGTGCTATGGATAGTTCTCATAGAAAATCTTGTTATCAAAAGGCTTCTTCGTATCTATTGCCCGTTTCTACATTAGTAACATACATATCATATTTATTTATAATAAAAATCCATGCACTAACATTTGTTATATGTAATATACCATTGGATAGGTTTTATTTAAGCTTCGTCGCTTCGTCGAAGCTAAGCTTCGTCGAAATGGCGAATTCGAAAAAGTGTCTTACATTTTGAATGCGCGGACGGACCCATTTCAGCTCCCGTGTAATCTCAGTTGACCCGTTGCCCCCGCGACAGACGGTAGTGTTTCTTGTATGGGAGGCCTGAGTGCGCCAGATCAGCAACAATGACTCGTCGCTTCGACGGAGGTTAGTGTTAACGTTATATTTTGTAGTGTTTCTAATATTTTAGGTTATTATTTTAGTTTTTACAAAATTAATGTATGTATTTTTTATTTTAGGTTCGATTCTTCAGCTATTATTAGCAGATAATATAAAAAAATCATCAAAGTGAGAAGGAAGACCACATCGATGTTCATCCCTCTTACGAGTCAGCTAATGAGAATGAGGTCTCTTTTTTGACACTACATCTACCACTAGGTCAAGACGTCCAAGTAAACGAAAGGCGAAAGCAAAAGTGGAGTAAATTCGTTGGACCAGATGTGCTCCGTTGCTTCCTGCAGCCGTAAAACTCGACGTAGGCCTTTATGCAATTTTATTGGAATGCTCAATGTAGCATTCATAAATAGAGACATTGTATACGTAACTGACAATATAGAGGCCAACAAAAAACTCCTATCGAGGCGTGAATACATGAAAAGTTTACCTTATAAGTTCGTCGAGTCGAGGCACATATGCAAAAACGAATACTTGTGCCCACACTTCAAACTGGTCTGCGCGATTCTCTAACACAAATTTTGAATATGCCAGGGAGCAGTAGATTGAGTTTGATACTTGAGGTTGAAGAAAGGGAAGCTGCAGATAATCCTATCGCGGAAAAACGAAAAATTTGTGCCGTCAGCAAAGCGAAGAATGACGAAGTTTATTTGCTACAAGTTCAATAAATCATTGTATGGCGAACACAAACTTGAAGTGTGTCACAAATGTATTAGTTCATAGTTTTTACACCAAAATGTTTTCCTTTTGTTGATTCTATATATAAATTTTGATTATTTGAGTTTTTTTTCAAAGTGCAGTGTTTTAGTTTTTCATAGATAAGCACTCAAAGATTTTTAGGTACGATGATAGTAGGAATTGGTATAAGTGCCTAATTTATATAATTCATTAATAAAATATATTATTAACATAAGAACCAATATCTTTGTCACATTTTTTTCATATTTTTTCTGAACTATCTATCTCTATTGTGTTAGTAAATAAATACATAGGTATTATGATAATTGCAGGTGCTATTATTGTATTGTTAAAACTCAATGAGGAAAATCAAAGTTACAAACTTAACTCTCATGAATATTATAAATACTACCTATTGTATTGTAGTTATTAAATAAGGTTATAGTTATGATATAATTACTACAAAACATTTTGCTTTCCAGAAATGAGTATTTTTCAATCACAAAAACTAAATAAATAAATGTTACAATTTCTTTGTTATGTATTTACTCGATTTTCATTACTTCAATCTTGTCTACAAATCTGATTGATCACACTTCTACTAAGAAGTTCTTTACAGAAACATTCTATACACTTAGATCGGAGATAAACTATTCAGTGGTATGCACTGTATGCCATATTACTACAAAGTTCAGGCGAAAACAAGTGTTTTTCATATGGAAACATACTACCTACTCTGAGTTTAAAAGGCTTTAATCATGATTTTTATTGGGCCCAAAATCGATCGCATACAGAGAGATCAATCACTAAATGTTGGTTATGATAAATCAAAGTGCGACGCTGTTTTTACAATAAGTGGCTTAATGAACATGGCATAATGAATCTTAGGGTGGATTTACGGTGGGCAACAGATCAACCTACCCAAACCTGTAAAATTTTTACAATCAATTTTAACTTAATGACTCACTATTACAGATTAATATCGATTGCGAAGTTTTAACAGATTTGGATAGGTTGATCTGCTGCTGGGTGTACAGGGGCCTACCAAGTTCCAGTTCCCGTGAGATTAATTCTTAATTAGCGTTGTACTCCTCACAACATCGTGTGTAAATGAAAGTCCGATTTATATCCGACCAGTCGTTTCAGAGTTATATAAGAATATTGTTTTTTATTTAAGTAACTATGTAAAATATGTTTACGTGTGCAATTAGTATAAAGCTGATAATTCGTAAAAAATCATAAATTTATTGACCCGATGGCGTAGATGATAGCGATCCGCGATATATCAATTTATGTTTGTTCTGTGTCTGGATGTTTTCTAATTTCCGTAATAAGAGTGCATTAAGCTGCTTGTCTCAAAGGCAGATCATCTGAGATGCTGTGTGAATTAATAGTGCAACTTCATACCTCTACGTCTTCACCCTGCACGAGGGCATATACTGAAACATCCGACTGGAGAAACATCGTACGTCATGTAGCACTGCTTTATCTTAATTCCTCAACAGAATCGTGGCGTCACTTCCCGACGTTTAGAATTAACCGGACGCCAACTATCTTTGACACAAATAGCAATCCTACAGGACCGGAGACCACAGAATAAATTAATATTTTATTATTTTATATTTCCATATAAAGTTTTAATTAAGCGATTGCCACCACGCTTGCCCAGCGCGGCAATAATGGGCAGATATCCTTGTTGACGATGATACGAACGCCTATAAGCTGCGGTGACGCGCTATCGTTTTCAGGAAGACCATCTTTGTATCGTTCGCTTTTTTTTATCTCGTCATTAGGTCATAGGACCGTGGATACGATCCCTACCAAAAATAAACATTTGCATTTATGCCGTGTTTGGGTGCCAAATATGTGTTTTAAGTAAAATATTTGTTACTAGCACTGCTGCGGAGTAGTGAAACCACGGGGTTTCACCCCCATCTTTCCCGTTTCCGTGTAAATAATATGCAATAAATGTAGCCGAAGTTACTTTTTATAAATCAGTCATTTCATAGATTAGCCTAAACATACAGACATATAAATTAAAGGATATTTTTATCTTATATATATTCCTCTTATCCGCTATCCGTAAGACAAGCGCTTATACTACTTATCCCGGATCTAAACTGCGAGACGTTGTGTATTTATAAATATAATAAAAATGTTGCTACAGATTAGACCGATTGTTCGTTTTGCTGGAGGCGGGGGCAGGCGCGGCCACACGGCGGGCGGCGGCCCGTCAGCTTGGAGAGGTCCAAAAAGCACACCCTGAGGAACTCCACCGGCTGCTGAGCAGGCTCATGAAGCATTTGCGCTCACCGGCCTGGGAGACAAGGATAGCAGCGTCACAGGTAACCTAATCAAATTAACTTGTTTAGATGTTTATAATTGACTTTTTCTTAAAAGGTAGACCACATACAAAGGTTGTATGCATTGGTAGCTCACTGTCACCTATTTCTACCGCCAAACAGTGTTCGCTTTGCAGTGTTTCGGTTTGAATGGTGAGGGAGGCAGTGAAATAACTGGGTAATGTTATTATCTTCAAGTCGCAAGGTTGTCAACGCGCTGGTGATATCTTTGTGATAATCCGTCTATTGGCTGCTTGAATATAAACGTATAAAAAAGGTGATAAATAAATACTAGATATAAGTTTATTGTTTCCTTGTAGTCCAACGCACGCTCTTGAAATGTGAGCTGTTGTGTCCGATTGACTTCACTGTTTCTACAATGAGTTATTTTCCTATCGATTTCTAATCAAATTGTCCTTTGATTGACGGACCCGTTGGCGCATTAGGTAGTGTTACTATCTTGATCGTCACAAAGGTCGTGGGTCGATCCACACCCAGCACAGATATTTATGTGATGAATATTTTTGTTTGTTTGTTGTGTCTGGGTGTTATATATATGAATATATGTATTATAATTGTCTTGTTGTCTGATATCCGTAACATAAGTGCATTGAACTCTTACTTATCTCGGAGGCAGGGCAAAGTATAGGTGTTCTGGAATTTTATTTATTTAACTAGCTGACCCGACAAACTTTGTCTCTCTCAAGATAGATCAAACGACACATTAAGAAAACAATTATTAAAATTGGTTCAGTAGTTTAGAAGTTCATTCGGAACAAATATCGGGAGACGTAATTTTGATTTATAAAAGATTTATTTGATATTGGGGTTGCTACTGCCTAAGCCTGTCTTTTTGCATTCTTCCGAATAGATATACCATGGAAGCATGCATATTGTACGAATAATATGTAAATGTAATAATAAATCAGCTGTCGCGGTCCGCAGGATGTAGTTAAAACTGGGAACCGGAGTATTGATATAGCTTGCACTGGCAGGCAGCGGATATGGCACTCGGGATCATATCGTTTGTTGCAGTTACGAACATCTATTTATACCAGAGTTACCATCTGAACTGTGTTTGAAACATTTGCTAAAATACTCTTTAATACTGTACATATTTAGTACTAGCAGCACCCTCGGTTTCACCCGCATTATGTTGTAGTACTTACATACTAACTTTGCTTGCCCTTTTTACACCCTTAAGAGATGATTTACGGAAAAAATTATTACACGTGTTTCATAACTTTTAATGAAGAGCCTTTAAACTGAATTTCATTCTAACTTTGGACCACATTAGGGCGTGAATTTTCGAAAATCCCGTTAAAAAGAGCTATACAAGTTAAGCTTTGCAAGATTTTAAGTTTCTAACACTAATAGTTTATTTAGGCCTTGCGTTGCTATACCAGTCAGTCAGATTCTGTTATTTTTTATTATGTACAAAAAACCTGTGTACACTCAACAAAAATAATCGTCGCGACATACTGTTCAATGCGAAATAGAAAGTCGTGAGAGCTTTCTATGAATGAGAGAGAGAGAGACATGCAACTTTTGCAATTGAAAAAATTTTTGCATGCAAAATTTTTTCCGTCTAGCCCCCTTTCGCAACGCGCGATAAGGAACTTCGTTCTAATAAAACGCGTGTGTGTTTTGTATAAATGACTAATAGCACAACATAAATGTCCCATCATGGCGCTTGACTCTCCATTCGTGTCATAGAAAATGTGATCGAAGCCGCTACGAAATGTGCGCAGTCGTTTAAGTATACAATGAAGGTGACTTTCATCGGATCCTTGAATCGCCATAAATCCAACTCCGTGCAACTGATCAAGCTCTATTTGTATTCAATGTTCGTTACTCTGAGCATAGATTGCGTTTTGTTTGTGGCCGGGCCGCATTGTTTACGCATTATTGGCCATATTTTGTTGTTTGATTGAGATATTAATCTTCTAGACGCGATTGGGTGGCTTCAGTAACGCGATGTTATAGGCTTGGACAGGAAGTCTCCCTTTTGTCGTTTTCTAAACCTTATTTAAGATAAACTTACATATTTCGCACAAAAAATATAAAATAAAACACACGCTTTTAAAATACATCAAACTAAAATGTTAAAAATATTTTTTACAACAAAGTGAAAATAATGAGGAACTACATATGTATAACTGCGGCTAATCTGAAACGTGTAAAATATTGATATATTTCTATCATGTACATGTTGATTGTAATTATAAATAATAATGTATAATTATACATAAAATGCTTCTTCACAGCTTTGTTATGTGGTTATCAATTTAAGATGGCATATTAATGAAATTAAAATTATCTTTCGATAAGTATTCGCTATTTTTCGATATCTTCAATAGTTTTGGTAATCATCATCATCATTATTAAAAGTCCACTGCTGGGTATAGGCCTCCCCAAGAAAGGGGGAATTTTGTCCATAATTGTCGCACTGAGCAAGCATGTTGGCAATCGCAGAGCGCAGCTTTTGCGACTGGGATGCTGGTGCCCATTCCACACCATATGCATTTGAGCTACACTGTTTCGGATGGATTTTCCGCTATCTGTCGTTCTGGTACCTCAGTCGCGTCTTACGACACCTGGTACAATTAATTACATTTACAATATGTCAAGAGAGTTGATAAAAAGTTTTTTTCTTGATATACTTTTTGGTACGTTCAGTCGTTCAAGTCTGAAATTAGTGTTGTCATCGAAAAGTTACATAGATTTATATTTTCTCAGAGTTTTTTGCGCTTAACTCTAAATTCGGTTTCGGTAGATAACGGTAGATAACTGAATCACCTGTATTGCTTATTTTGTTTTGTAAGAAGAACGATTTGTCATTTTTTTGGGATTACCTTTTGGCAGTCTTGTATAATTTTGCTTTGCTACATTTTCTAAGACCAATAAATGATTTTCTTTCTTTCCTTCTATATGCGTGAAGATATCGAACGCCAGCTTATAATCTCCGGCGCAATTAGCCACAAACAAAAATATCTTATGAATTATCTTCATTCTTAGGATTATGAGTTGTAATTGAATCAATTCCTAAATTGAATCGAATCGAGGGCTGAAGTATGATAAAGGATTGTTTTATTATAAACTAGCTGTGCCCGCGACTTCGTCCGCGTGGAATAGTTTTTTGGGTACCATACCTATTTACTTCAAATTATATAAACTTTGAATGTCACGTTTATTTATATCGAATCAATGGCCTGAAAAATAAGTTTTAAGTTTCTAGCTCAAAAAATAGCGATCCATGCAAACAACTTTTCATCCCCCCTTGCAACCCCTTACAACCCTTATTTCGAGTTCAAAAATAGCCTATGTCCTTTCTTAAGGTCTAAAGATTGTCTATGCCAGATTTCATCAAAATCGGTTGAGAGGTTTAAACGGGAAAGCGTAACAGACAGACAGACAGACAGACAGACAGACAGACAGACAGAGTTACTTTCGCATTTATAATATTAGTAGGGATAAGGAGTTACTTACAAGCCTTGTTTATTACCTATGTTTTCACTTCTCTAACCCTCGTTTTTGTAATTTAAGTGTTTTATGATTCAAGACCAATTATCATCAATAATATTGTTTTATAATGTATTATGCTAATAAATAAATGCATATTGCCTTCAAAGATAATAATTGGTCGTTAAAAAATAACCTCTAGTGTGTTTATCGGCCCTTATATGCGTTATATGCCCTCAGTGAAATTACTGGGTAAATGTGACATTGTATCTTCAGTTCACAAGGTTGGCGACACGTTAGTGATATCTTTGTGATGACACAACCATCTATAAGATGGGGTCATGTTTATCATCGAGCGGACCGTGTGCTTGTTGCTGACTTAATAAAATAAAGAAGTTAATGACATAAATTTATCTCCTTTTTTTTAAAGGTCCGCTTGTGTTAAAGTTTGCTTGATAATTTCGTAGCATTTATACCAAGTTCAATGGAATCGTAATCTTATATGGCGCAGTGTTATCAATTCTCAGATTATATCTACAATTTTAACTTTATGAACAAAACGACATATCTATACACACACACTTTTGGGATGAACTTCTAAACTACAGTAATGATTTTTTTAGTTTTCTGTGTAAGTGAAATCAAACTTGAGAAATAGTATAGGTTATATCTCGATTGCAAATCATACAATGAACACATAGCGGAATTAATGCCTATTGGCATTATCTACAGTCATCCATCAGACAGAAAATAAATGGCAGTGCTATACGCATGGATGAAAAGTAATAATAATTACAAATGTAAAATCGGAAATACTAAATTACTACAACAACAGTCATACATAGAAAAGACATATCCTTGTGAATAAAAGCCTAGACAAATATCAGAATAACGAAAATGGTAGGGGACGGATAAGAAACGTTTATTTTGTGAAAAAGATCATTATGGTAAAAAAGGAAACGGTTGGCAATGACTGTTGAAAAAGCTGTTTTATTGCGGTCGCCAAAGTATGGTTCTGACGCAAGAAATATATAAAAACATTTGCCGAAGCTGGTTGTATTTTGTGTCAAAATTAGAGCTACATCGATGTAGTAGGGCACGAACCAACATACTTCTTTTTTACAATACCGTGAGTTTATTACATTAGTAGTTTTGGATTCCATTCCATTATCTTACACTGCCATTCATTGTCTTATAAAAATAAAATTATATTATATAATAATAAAATTTAGGTATAAACTGGATCAAACTGCCCACAGTAAGCGAAATTTAATTGAAATTGGTACAGCAGTATAGGAGATCACCGCGGACAGACATTGTGACGAGATTTAAAGATAAGGTTCCACTGCATATATATACATCTATGTATGTACATATTGTGTTACGCAACTCATCACTATTGCCTTATTGCCGTCATAATCGAGGTATTTGAAGCCCGATGACTTTTTGTGGTATAAATCATCGGGATCCTATTATGGTATTTCATATTTCAGGCACCAGTCTCAAATAAACTTAAATTGTATTAATATTCTGTAACGTAAATTTGTTTAACTTTGAATAATAAACATTGGACTATTAGAAAAACTAGAGAAAATTAAATTATCTTTTTTCGTAGACTATAAAACAAATTCTGCCGAGATAAAGGTTTTAATTGATCGATTTTAAAGATGTTGCTAATGTTGATGATGCTGTTAATATTGTGAGCTATTGTGTGAAATTCAGAATTGTTTGTGAACCTTTTGTTATTTTCTACAAGGTCTGTCATATTACGCTATGGGTAAATTTCCAATAGATAAATACATTTCTAGAATAAAAAACCAAGTTAAATTATGGAAGAACGAAGAAGAAGAACTCTACTTTTTCAATGATAACTACGAAATTTAAATAAGAATTTTTAATAGACTTGTGAAGTTTGAACTGCAGTCAAGTTTGTTTTCACATTTATTGCCTCCATATCTAAGGAACAAGTATTTCGTTCTTAGACAAAGAGGTTGCATACAAAGTTGTAGGGTAACCTATACGTATAAAACTACTTTTTAACGGGTTTTAAGCGTGTTTTTTCTATATATTATATAGCTATGAATTTTAAGAGACTTTAATGTATAGATACATTAAAGTCTCTTAAAATTCATGTATTGTAATTCAATGTATATGTATCCATATAAATATGGCAAATATATTATATCATTATTAAAAATTAGGTACATGAGATAGACCTCATACGTCAAAAGGTCGTCTGCATTGGTACTTCACTCTCATCTACCGCCAAATAACAGTTTTCGCATTGCTGCATTTAGTTTTTTTTTATTAATATTTATGTGACAAGATCGATAAAGTCAGGACAAGCCGCGTGATAGTAAGCGTCACTGCAGGCTAAGACGCTCCTAGACCTAGTGACTTGCTGATATTATGTCACATTAATTTCCCAGTAATTTCACTGCCTCTCACCCATCAAACCGGAACAGCAATGCGAACATTGCAGTTTGGCCGTAGAAGTAGGTGAGAGTGTGGTGTAGTGAGTGGTACCAATGCAGGTGACCTTTGGTAACAGGTCTACCCCCAACAGGACAACCAAACAAAATCATATTAGCGGTAAGTGGTCCGCTGCAGACCAGGACAAGAGATTTTCAATGGAATCAGTTGTATGCGGCCTGTATCTCAAACAAAATATTACTCCATTTTAATGCTAATGTCCCGAATGTCCCTCGCCAGTGCACAATACGACCAATTGTGTATAATTTCCTTTTGTGTTTTGGCTCGTTCCGTTGAGCGGAAAAAATGTATTAACTTTATTAGACACGAACCAATTTTAATGTATCATTGTTTAAATTGGCATTAACTTATCTACACAGCTGTTGACGTATAGATGTGACTATTTTATTTTAATCCAAACGAGACATGGGTTTTACCCGTTAAGATGTAAAAAATCAACATGGGAATGTTGAGATGGTTTAGACATGTAGAAAGGATGGATGGAAGTAAAATGACTGCACAAATGGAAGTGAATGGATGGAAGGGTTGGTATAACAGAGGTATTAAAGAAGGGCCAGGTCAGAAGTACCAAGAATAAACCGGCGTGTATGAAAGGACTTATGCGAGTAAAGGAGGCGAGAGAGGTATGCCAAGATCGTAACAAGTGGAGATCAATAGTCTCTGCCTACCCCAATCGGACACAGGTGTGATGTATGCAAGTTTAACATTTACGCGTTCAGTGCTCATAAACTACTTTAACGACATTAGAACGCGGTTTTTAACTTTTATTTTTTACGTCCAGCATCCGTGGTTCACTCTGGTAGTTCCCTTTTCCCTAACAATATGGGGATACATTATGTTACGTATGTCACTTGCTGAAAATGTAATTTTATATTCATGGAAGAGTTTTGAAATTAGTTCAGTAATTTTTGAGTTTATTTGTTACAAACGCATAAAAATACAAATTCATGTGTTTACGTAGTTTTATTTCAGGTGGCGGTCTCTTTTTTGTTTTCAAAAATATAACATAGCCTTTGTCACTCTGTAAGGAAATAGCTCTAGTAGTTTTTGAGTTAAACCATTACAAATAAAAAAATTTGCTCTTTGTAGTTAGATAGATCATAGTCAGCACAAGAAAACGAAGGAATTTCACCCAAAAATTTCGCGCTGAGCAGTGAATTGTTTAATATAAGGATAAATGTCATGTCTACATCTAAAGACATGGACTATTAAAGTCGTTTGGACTAGTAACAATTTAAAGACAATAGAACAACAAGTTTTACGAACGTGACGCAAGCAACTATCAAACATTTTACGGTATTTTGTCAGTGGTTATTGCTTATCATAAAATCTAACCAGAAATGTACCCTAGTAACTATTTATTAATCATTATACCAGGAATGGAATAATATTGGAATAATAATATTGGAAGTCCACTCCTGGACATAGGCCTCTCCAAACAAGGAGGTTTTTGTCGATGCGATGGGGATGCTGCTGCAATCTGTCGTCAAGACTATAATTAGGTGTGTTGTAAGAGTTTGAGAATTGGAAAGATAGAACCTCTGCTCCTACTTCCCCTAGCGGGTTAGCATGTCGGCTCTCTTGAGTCTAACTAATCAAATTTGACTGCAACGGTATACCTGATAGCGGATTTGGATGAGATGTCAAGTGGTTCCTATATTTTGCTAAGTAGCTTTTTACCTATTCTAGTATGATTAGTATTTCCAGGTCATCGTGGTTTTTGGGAATTGCGAGCATACCAGGGTCCGATGAGACTATTCTTAAGATTATGTTCTGAGCTTTTTGGAGGCACATAGTTTTAGATTTACTGGCTGATGACCACAGCTGGATTTCCAATGTCCAAATCGGTAGTATTTTATTTTGGAGCAATAAACCCTTACTTTGTTGGACAGGGATAAGGCTGACTGTCTACCAAGAAGCCCGAGCAGGTTTTTAAATCTTAAGTTAATGTCATCGTGGTCTTTCGAAGTCATCCTACGGTCCAGGTGAAACCCTAGGTATTTGACACAATTTGATTGAGGCAAAATATCAGAGCCGAGGTTGTGGAGAGACTTTAGAGCACTTGCTTTTATCCGCCACTTGGTCAGCCAATTATTGTTGGCATTGAGTTAAGTTTGTAACAAGCTAGGTAAAAGACTGGACCAAGTACCAAGCCCTGTGGTACTCCAGCTTTGATGCCTAAGAGAGATGATCTTGCGTCAAGGAGCTTGACTTGAAACTTTCTATCTCTTAGATAAGATTCTAGCAGGGGGTACAAAGAGTGGGAAGGTACATTTTAATTTTTCAGATTAGGCCTTTATGCCAAACTCGGTTGAAAGGTTGTTGTAAAACGAAATTAATTAGTGTCTCAAACAATTTCTATTGTCCACAGGCAGTGGAAGCGATCCTCACCAATGTACCTGAATGGCATCCATCGTTCACCGTCAAGAAAGGTAAGTGGAAACTGCAAACTTTCCTCAATTTCATAATAGTCTATTCAATAAATGACTATTGTTGTGTAGACAATGTGGCGTGGATTCCAAAGAGCCCTCAAGACTATTGGCTAAAAATAAACGCTACAGTAAACACTATGCGGTTTCCATTCTTTATATTTCAAACTAGCAGCGTCGCGCAGTTACTTGTTGAAATTTCATATTAATTTTGTGTTCCCTTGTTACCCCCTAAAGGAAGATTAATGAAAATATATTTTACATTTTTTTACATTTTAGTGCTCTCCTGCCTTAAAAAGGAATCTCTGTGCAAAAATTCAAGTTTATAACTATAACGCCTTAAATAGACTATTTATGAAAAATATTATATTATATGACTATTTTTACCTTTTTAGAGGGTGTATTGTCAAAAATTCTGTGTAGTTGCTCCCCTGCGTTAAAAAAGGAATCCCTGTACAAAATTACAAGTTTCTAACCCTTATAGTTTAGGGCCTGCATTGATATGTCAGTCAGCTTCTCCTTATATATATGGAAATGTAATTGATAGGGTTCTTATTATCTTTTTTATCAAGCGCTTTTAGATTTTTCCTCCAACTATCTAACTTTTTAATTAGATTATTTCCTTTTTTCTGAGCATCAGGACTTTGGCATTAGGAATAGAAATAAACTCAGGCGGAAGTCGGACCCGATTTCTTAAATAGTGCTGTTAAATAGTGTAGTTACTTAATCTTTATTAAATAGTGAGTTTCGAGAGTACATATTTCAATCAATATTTTTTTTTTCTAGTAGCCAGTAAGCCAATATAAGGACACTAGGCTGGGTAATTAGGCGAGATTTTGATTATTTTTTACATTTCCTAAAAATATTAAATTAAATGCTAGGTACACTTTACATTAAACCACTTTATTTAGGTACTTACTTAAATTACAAAATGCAAGCTTGCGTTTCTTTTTTGCGAAAACGTTGATAATGTCATCGATATCCAGGTTTTCATATATGTGTATATTTAGGAGAGCTAGCCCGGATAATCTTTCCTGTGCCGTCGAGGCACATTTTTAAATTTAATTAAGGCATATCGTTTATTATCATCAGCCTATCGATCTCAATAGACGGTAAAAGTGTGACGTCACAGAACAATCAAGGTTATGGGCATGTGCCCACAACGATGGATCCGCCCTTGCATGAATTTGTGTTTTTCGTGCAGTAACCTAGATACTTTAGGAAAAATAATGGGATTAAAATTTGGTAGATTTATTAATATACCAATAAAATAGTGACGTACCGAAAAACACACACGTCGTTCTCGCGGAAAAGTCGCGGACATAAACCAGTAATGAATACTCGTATGTCAACAAATATGCTTCCAAATGATAACGTTACATATTTTCTGGCCTTCGTGTATGACGCACAATCGTAATCATCACTGTTTGTTAAATGAAAAACGCAAACATATTTATAACCCACAATTTTTTATATCTATACAACTGTAATGATGCGATACAATGTGCTTATAATGTTGATAATACAAAGATATTTTACAATAAGGAAACTAGCAGCAGCCCCGCAGTTTTACCCGCGTGGTTCCCGTTCCTTTAAAATATCATCATCATGTTTACAGCTGCTACAGACTGCTGGATATAGGCCTCCCCAAGAAAAGGAGAATTTCGCTCATATATCCCGCGCTAAGCAAGCGTGATGGCAATCGCCGACCGCACCTTTCGTGACGGAAATGCTGCTGCCCATCCCCAGTCACTGTATACTGTTTCGGATGGATATGGCCACCTGGTACAGAGAGAGGTACTATTCTACTCCGCCGGTACCCCACTTATTTTGGTAGCATGTATTCTACATTTTAATGTAGATACATTCAAATCTTCTACATTTGGTTGACGGTGACTCGCCGCTCACGAAATGGGCCATCCAAATAAGCCATCACATGGCCGTGATCAGTAGCGTATGTGCGCCGCTTTCTGCCAGGTTTATCCACGTCACCAACTTGCGCCTTACGCACCGTTTCACTTCCACCTTGCGAGCATATAGCTCTAACGCGCCGCTTAGCCTGCCAGCTAACCAGAATAGTTAGCCAGAGGTAAAAGTCTTTTGGTTCACAGTTCGGTCTTCTCCAGCCTGTACGAACCCTAATCCACAATGGTTTTATTTATGGCAATCACTCGTCACTAATTTGTCGGTTATATATGGAGGGTGTCGCCATACGGCGCCTTGTGGCATTTTCGGGAACCAATACAATGCAAGTACCAGGTGCGGCAGGTCTTACTGATGGGCCCATTAGTATTAAATACTATTACCGCGTGGACCGAAGTCCACTCCCTTTTGTTCAGAGAGATACCGGAGTTATAAAGTCTCTCACAACTCGTAGTCGCAATCGATTACTCACGATTTGATCTTCGTTTGAGATACTCGATTCCGGAGCTGCTCACATCCCAATAAATTTGCATATATCACCAAAAGTTCCCCTAAAGCTGCTTGGTCAACAGGCACTCTTCATGGCAGTATAGTCCAATCCCACCAATCCACTTAAGACTCCTGTGGTCTTGTACTCATAGTTCGCATTCGCCCATCGGCACCACTAGACTCGTATACCAGGGTAGATATAACATTGGCCCCACATTGCCCCACCTCTACAGCTAACTACATAAAGCCACTGCAAATCCGAACCTCAATTTCTGTGACACTGAATGACTAAGCTCTATTAAGAACTGCCACGCGGTCGGGATTGTCTGAGCCCGCAGTACCCAATATAGTCTTGTCAGAGAACCCGTGGTTTCTCTGTAAACCCTATCTACTCGGGTCCTGTAGATCTCCAGTCGCTCAGTAAAGGTCAGGCTGGAGACAGAGGGCCTGACCGATACTCGGATCGGGGATACTTGGACCCGAGGTACCGTTATTCTCTCCAAACAGTTTACAACAAACAGCTTTGCTGGTTATTATTATTTGTATGACAAACTGTGCTGTCGTGAGTGACGTCTTTTATCGATACATATTTAGTCTGGTCCTACTCTCCATATCCTTAATGTGTCCGACTATAGAAGAAACCAGATTTAGGTTTTTCAGAGACAATAGGGTGTTCATATGGCCAGCGTTATTTTGCTTTATTGAAATACCGAGTATTAAAAAAAAACAATACTCTATTGCATATTTTTTCCAAACAGGTTCGTTTCGCCGATTAAATTCTTGCATTGGGTGACTAATTCACAGCGAACTTTGACTCAGTACTTATGCTTGCTTATATGAGATTATGAAGAGTTGTTGGTGTTCTAACTTAAATGAACTTGTGGCAGAAAAGTTTGTGGTTTAAAGAGCAGTCCTTTGCGATTTTGAATTAATGCTATTTGTTAAAGCTTACTAAAGTACCATGAGGTTTCTAGTGAACGGTAGACATGGATCCATGGGACGTGATTTTCTGTTTTGGCTCGTCCTATTTCGTCCACTATACAAGTGCATTGTTAGGGTGAGACCAATTATTCATAAATTACGTGAGGTATCCAGGTAATAAGTCAAATATAAATAATATTTAAAGTAAATTTTATTCCTTGATTGAAATGTCAAAATCGCACAAAATGTTGAAAAATTTCAAGTAAGATTGAGAGTCTCATGGCATCTAAGACTCGTCTCATGAAAATGGTAACCTCATGTTCGGATTTGAAGAGTGAGAGAGGTAATGAAATGTATAGTCACAAGTTAGACGAAACTCCACTGATGTGTTTGCAGAGACATGAGTGTATATAAGCTAGAGTGACTGTTACTATTACGAGGACCTTTTTTCGGCCAAATAGCTTACTTCAGAAAAGCCGCGCTGTCGATATGAATATTTACACAAAGAAAGCTTTCTAATTTATTACATAGATAAACGCAGTATGGGTATCTGTTCGCTTTTGAGTTTCGGCTTGCATTAACACGAATGGGAACTTTGTTTTATAATTATGTACTGATGCTATGCTAGGACTCTTTAGTACCTTGTCACAGTGACGTTTACCAGTACGAGACGTAGTCGTAAACGTCGTAGTCATACTGATCATCATCATACCAGCCATTGGAAGTCCACTGCTAGACAGAAACCTCCCCAAGAAAGGGAGAGGTCAGTTTTACAACAATGATGAAACGTATATACATTGATAAGTAGACACTTGCGTCTATCGATCAATGGATTGCGTACGCTAGCGTTAAAATGTCCACAGCATTACCGTTCCTAATCAAAACCAATGCCTGTGATAAACGGCGTTCACTCAAAGATTGCTGGCCCAGATCTGAATGCTCCCGGCGATGGTAATAGGTGCGACCTTGCCACTTTTGTTCGAACAATTGGCTTAATAATGTAGGTCTATTTTGGTTCGAGGCACCGACTAAGCGCCTCGAATAAACTGTATAACATTCTAAAGCGGATGTTTTAAACTGTATTTAGTATATATATAGTATTAGATTTAATTTTATTTTTATAAATAGTAGTACACATCCAACTGCCCTATTTTCTTCTTTTTCTGTTCATTCAAAGGTTGCTTGGAAGAGATCGCTCTGAGCGATAAGGCCGCCAATTGTACGAGTGTTATAACTTATAGGTTTTATTTTTCTTAATGTAATTTTCAGTGTACAATAAACAGTATATTATAATAATTATTTGTTCGCGTGTACAAATAATCATCGTGTTTGTTAAAATTTGTTTCGAAATCTACCCCTGGGCTTCGTGGAGATTATTGCAATTTTTTGTCGATGACATCGCTGGTATGATTCAAAAGAGTCATGACTGATAGATACGTATGAAGTCTATCCTATCACTAATTTATCATTTTACTTCACTAATCTATGTTTATGATATGATGTAAATATTGAATAACGAACATATCAAATGTTTACATGATTACGATGCACGTGCCTTGAATTATTGATTTTTTTTATTTTTCTTATTAGACCAGAATGCAAACAATGTGTGACGCTTACTATGCACGTAGCATAGTAAACGTCACCGCAGCCTAAAGACGCTCGTAATTTCACAAGGATAACAATTTCGCGTTGCCAACCTTGTGACATGAAGATATTACCAAGTAATTTTACTGCCTGTCTCATGATTTAAACCGGAACACAGCAATGCGAAAACTACTATTTGACGGTCGAAATAGGTAAGACTGAGGTACCAATGCAGACGACCTTTGTATGAGTAGACCTCATGATATTAATTCTATAGAACAATCTATATATTTTTTATTTGTATATTTACGTATATTATTATTTTTACTATTAATATAAACGTTTAAGGTGATCAATGGATTGTTATTTTTCAATCTATACTTACTAATTTTAAAGAATCCTTCATAGGTAAAGTCACGGGTGAGTTATTGATCATTTGTATTGTAGTACGCCCTTTCAAACACCCAACAGTAAATTATAATGTTATTATACTAAAATAAAAATACAATAATGGCGGTATTTGATTCCTTATCCTTATTCGATAAACTGACCTAGAGATATATGTAGCTCTTTCAGTAAGAACTAATAAATAAATTCCCACGACATCTCATACATTAACCGAACTCCGTGATCGCTTTAAGCAATTATATTATGGACGCCAAAAACAGAGAAATCGACAATATAGTACTCAAATATCTAAAATATATGAAACATCTATATACAGAACAAACAGAAATTTCACCATATAAATATTTGGGGTGGGGACCTCGGTGGGAATCGACGACCCACGACCCTTAGCCCAAGATAGAATCACTACCATCTCCGCTATCGGGCTTTACTTAAAACTGCACCATATTCTAAAACTATATTTGCCGTAGGTTCAGTGCCTACGCGAACTACCATAAAATGTACTTACAATTCAACCAATGACGCTGATAAACGTACCGAGTTTGTGTTTAATGATAAGGAAACTAGTACATAGAAATTACCGTATTTTTATCGTTACATATTAAACAATTATCGCTTAAATATTCGATCATCATAAATCAGTGGATTTGTCACCGTGCTGTTATTACCTTATGTATTAAACGTTTGATTGATATTATCAGTACCAATTACGAAAATGTGGGCGTAATGTGTGTGCATAAGACATTCAAGTTGAATTGACTCGAAAGGTCGCGGAGTTTAGTGGACAGAAAAACACGTTTACCGCCGTCCATGCTGATCAGGATATCCTTTGCATTGATAAATTCCATTGTATCTTTGTTATAGCCACGAGTGGTTACACGCTATTGCAATCGTTTATATTTGGAACGAATTACATCATATAGCCAACAGCTTGATTTAGACATAGACTACATCACCTTCCGTATCAGTTGTAGTAATAAGCGAGTTCCAGTTGGAATCGGCAAATGGCGGTGTACTATATATCCGAAACTGCGTAGAGCTTAGTAGTGATGGATAAAAGTGAAAGAAACTAAGGGGCAGAAATAAATGTACTTCAGATAAAAGGAAGTAGTAATAAGTTGGACATATAAGTTTGAAATGGAAATTCATAGGGGGTGCATCGAGAGCATCACTTGATTCAATGGTGGATTGACGTTTACATTCATTTGTGTGTTTTAATATAATAACATCTTGATATAAGTATATGTATATATTGAAGAGGCGATAGGAGTAAACTTTAAATGTCGTCTCTTTGTATTTTCAGGTAAGATAAATGTGTAATCAGCGTAATTAAATAATATTATTAGTATTGTAATAAGCGTGACAATTGAAACATTACTTAGTATTTTAAGAGGAACAAATTTGTGGTTTATTTTAGGAATACTCAATAATAATAAAACTCATACATAAGTTGCGTTTAAGTTGAAATAGGAAGGTCTTTAGGAACTCTTTATTATTGGCAAAGTTATCTTGATTGTATTCGAATATTTTTTTATTAGACAGGTCGACAAGTACCTAAGCATACATTCCGCGTGTTAGTAAGCATCACCGCAGTCTATAGACGCTTATTATATCACAAGGATATAACGAACGTATTGCCAACCTTGTGACTTGAAGATATTATGTCACATTGCCCAGTAATTTCACTGCCTCCACACAGAGCACTTAAATACGAACACTGCTATTTGGTGGTAGAAATAGGTGAGAGTTAGGTACCAATGCAGACGATCTTTATTTGAGGTTTACCTCATGTTAATATAACAACAAATTTACCCTTTGTTTGTTTGATTTTCCTTTGTACATTTTCATAAATCGCATAATAACTGGTTATATCGGAATTCGGAAACTGGAATTTATAAAGCTATAAAAGGAGTTTAATAATTAAGGGCATACATGCAATATTTTGCCTCAAGGCTATCGCAGCATACATTTTAGGTAATAAATACGTTATTTTACGACCCGTACTACGCATGGTTAGGACGCAAGCGCAACGATTATTTAACATTTTCTCGCACCAAAAAAAGACTGGATGTGTATGGCAACTTAGTTAATAAACGTCTTCCATCTTATAAAAAATCGTGTCATTGTTCGTCCGGGATGAACTCCTGCCGGTTGAACAGATTTGAATAAAATTTTTCTCAGCGTGTGCAGTTTAATACAATTTGAGAGATTTTATAATTTATATCTCAATTTATAGTCGCAATATTTTTCTATTGCAAATTGTTTATTTGTTATATGACAAAGAGTTATAACTATCTGTGCAATAGATGGTAAGGTAATTAAATAAGCATGCAATACTACTAATATAAAAAAATCACTAAAATCGGGACAAAGTCTGTTTGGGAAAGTATATAATCAGTCGTAGTATATTATAAATAATGAATTTTTATTTCCAAAAAAATTAACAAATATAAGTGTATAACAACTACACATAACAAATACAATCATTATGTTAGTCCCGGGTGGGGATAGAACCTACTACTACAAATACCTTCGCGTTAAAGGTGTATAAATAAATATTCCACATGCATTCGTACAACAGAGCAGTACACCGCGTTCGCTGGCGAACGCGTGCAGTCCCTGTCCCCACGAGCGATAACAGACAGCCCTAGAGCTGTCGGGCTCAATATGACCGTCCTCTTTTGCTGGAATTTCGTAGTTAAATTCAACCCCAACGACGGCGGCCCGAGCCTAGGTCGAGCCTCTAGAGGTGCCCTCGGGTGCGCCGTCGATCCCGCTCCGATCTCGCGAGCTTTGCGGGGGCGGTCGCGGCCGCGGGGTACGCAGGATGAATACAGGCATCGGACCTCTCATCTGTGAGAGGCCCCGCCCTCTTTTTTCGGTGGCGCTGGAATTGATGTCTGAGTAGTCCAGCAATAGGTTCGGCCGAAAAAAAAAGGTGTATATATACAATACCTCTTCTGCAACCCGATAACCCAAGTGTGTCGTTCCTACAATGAACTGAAACGCAGTGGTAACAACATAGATATTTTTAATAATAGATTTCCTACTTTTTAGAGGAAAATATCAAAAATACTGGCGGCCGGGTTACCCTCAGCCTCCACATAGAATAATATAAATCATAATCGGCTAAAGAGCAGAAAAGTAATTCATTGGATTTTTTTATGGTTGTATTCTCTATTTTGTTTACATCTTGTTTGGCAAAAAAATAATTAAATATATTTTTCAAAATGAAAAAACACTTATTGTGACTTAATAGTTAAACATATGCTGTTGCGACGTTTTTTGTAGATAATTATACGTACTGCAAAGTTGTATTACTTTTTGCAGCGTACGCAATGAAGGTTTTTTTGGGAATCTTTTTACGCCTTGGTTTACATTATTGGAGTTTTAGTACTGATCTCTAACTTTTAAATATATATATATATAGCCTATGTTCACCGGAGATAGTGTAGCTTCCAAACAGTGAATAATTTTTTCAAATCAGTCAAGTAGTTTTGGAGCCTATTCCCGTCAAACAAACAATCAAATCTTTCCTCTTTATAATATTGTTATAAAATTATAAATTATTTTGTTGCAGAGGAGAAGGTAGAACAGTTAGAAGATAGCGGCCGACTGCGATGTGAGTCCTTCGACATAGAACGAGTTTTACGGAACGGGGAGCACCTCATGGGCTCCGAGGGCCACGAGTATGACATTGAAGAAGAAGCTCTGACTGCCGCTGGTGAGATGAGATCTTTTACAGTCTAGTTTAGTCAAGACGTATATATTTTCTTCTAAATACAGGTTTGGCCGTGTAGTACAGATTAGAATAGCACCTCTTCCCGTACCAGGTTTTATAACAGCCGAATGTGGTACCGGTACCGAGAGTATTGCTATATCCACCCGAAGCAGTGTAGCTCAAATTTAACAGGCCGAGGATAGGCAGCAGCATTCCTGTCGCAAAGCTACGCTCTGCGATTGTCACCACGCGTACCCAACGCGGCTATTATGGGCAAATTCCCCCTTTCTTACGGAGACCCATGTCCTACCCTGTGTATGAAATACAGGTTTACTTTGTCAGCTATTATTTCTAATATTCCTGGTTAAAGTGTTAGTGATAATGTACGCCATCTTGTAAAGTTTCTGTCTCAGTAAAGTATTGGAGATGTTTAGTATATATCTCGTCCAGATTATTATTAAAATGAAGTTACTCTATTTCAAACAAATTTTTTTCAAGACGATTTCATGATTTGTTAGAATAGACGTAACATGTTGTCCCCGCCTGGAAAGAGGCGATGGTTCTGAAAGAAGGTCCAGTTCTTTATTTCCATAAAGCAGTCCCTGGGGAGTCGAGAGTGGGTATACCGTTTCTCCAGGAGACAAAAATTGTTTTGTGTTTAGCAGTTTTCATAAGATAGACCCTGAACGGGTATTGAACAATTTTTAGGCCTTGATCATAATGTAAGACTAATAAATGTAATATTCATCATATCAAAGACTTTTATAGTTATATTGATCTATTTAAAATAAGATATATATGATGCGAATGATGATCGATTACGAACTGAACAATAAAATAACCTAAATTATGGATCATGAAATCGGGTGTTTAAGTTTATAACCCTCCAAGAGAAATCTTGCCCAGGATTCTATGATTTGTCTTTAACACGTGACATCGTGAAGGAAAACTTAATAAATACTTTCAGTATTCCTGCATGCTGCACACGTTCCGATAGCTCAAGTATTTGTAGAAAATGTGAACTGAATGCTTTGTATCTGTATATAGCATATAGTGATTACTGATGTATTAAATTGTTTAAAAATAGATTCACTAGTCATTTAGTTTTTGCTTAATGACGTGTTTGTGTAAAAAGTTAATGATTGTCTGCAGATATTAAGGAGCGTCTAGCCAAGCAGCGGCAGCAATTGAACTTACGTTTGGGCTTAGCCGTGGCTTCGCATCTCGGCGTTGACTTTTCTTCTGTGTACACAAACGATGACCTGTGTCTAGTGAAGACGCAGGCTGTCAAGACTGAAACACCTAAGGTTAGTGACCTTCGGCACTTGTTACCAGTGGATAAACTCTCGCTCGGAACGTGACCTCGCATTTATTGTTGACTTTTATGCTGTATACACCAACTATGCCTTGTGTCCAGTGCAGACGCAGGCTGTCAAGACTGAAACACCTAAGGTTAGTGCCCCTTGGCACTTAGTAAGCATTGGATAAAATCTCGCTCGCAACGTGACCTCGCATTCAGTGTTGACTTTTGTGCTGTATACACCAAGGATTACCTGTATCCAGTGAAGACGCAGGCTGTAAAGGCTAAAGCGCCTAGTGTCCTTAGGTAGATGCCGCCATCTGGCGCTTATCAAGAGTGAGACTACTGTCGCGGATAGTCTCACTCTTGATTTGTATTGGGCTCACACTCGCCGAGTGGACTTCACTGACGTGTACGTTAACGATGACCTTAGTCACTTTAGTGTCCAAGGTCTTCAATATCACGGTTGCAGCAGTTTAATTCTGTCTTAATTAAACATAGTCTCTCATTTTATTGATTTTTCAGCTATCACTAACGAAGGCCTTTTAACCAGTGGAGATATGTGCATAAGACTCGCCTAAACTTCATTTGCAGATATGCTACAACTATTTTATTTGATTCCTTGTGAGCAGAAGTACGTTAGCTGAATAAGTTTTTTTTAAAGATCTCTTTTAACCGTCGAGTGTGAATTGACTATTACATTAAAAAGTTATTACAATTACTTTTTTATTGTGTCCGTGTCTATAGAAAATCAATTAAACTGCTTAATTGGAAGAAATCACTTTATTCGTTTATTCGTCGCTAATAATACTGTATTTATTATATATAGTAAATATTCACAAATTACGACCGGTAAAACTTACACTCTCAAGTGTATCAGCAATCTAAAATACTATATTTTTATTGCACGATATTTCATTAATCAATGCCAACGATAAGCCAGATGTAAACATTAAATTAAGTGCTTTTGCCCTCTGATAATGCGTGAATTCACTATTGTTGGAATTTTATAAATTCAAAATTTTTATTCGCTAGCTTAGTGCACGTGTATGCGGCCATGTTTTTGACTGAGATGAAAATATGCATTTAGTATTACTATTTTAACAAGTAGAAACTAACCACGCATTGACAAGCACAGTCTAAGACCAGGAACAGTGTACGCTTATCGTTAAAGGGGTGTTTGAATGGGCTATCATTGACCTAGTTCATTGAAAGTTTTACCGAATTAAAACAGTTAGTTCGGGTAAGCATTTACCGAATCTAAAAACCTATCATCATCATTCAATCAGCTATAACACGTTTTCTGCTGAATATAGGCCTCTCCCCCAAGTAATCTCTAATAGGACCGGTTGTATGCGGCCTGTCTTCAGCGCGATCTTATGGTTTTAGTCAGATCGTCTGTCCATCTTGCGGGTAGACGCCGTTCGTTGTGCTTGCCGGTACGTGGTCTCTAATCTAAAATCTTACAACCCCATCGCCCATCGGTTCTGCGTATCAAGTGCCACTGCCCAATGCCACTTCAACATACTAAATTAAAACCTATGAAATTGTTTTATTTTAACCTCTATATTCACAATACCCGAATGGTATTGTGAATATAGATATCTTATTACATCATCAAAACTTCAGACATATTTTAATTCAATGGCTCACATTGATTGCTATTTTTGACAGATTTGTGTGGGTAGATCTGTTGCTTTGTGTACACGAATATGCGTCATATTAATGCTAATATGTGAATTAAGTAAATTTACATCACTGATACTGGAAAACAAAATCTCTTTTGCTATCTGTCTGTCCCTATTTATGCTTATATTTAAAACTATGTAACTTATTTTGATGCGGTTTTTTAAATAAGATAGTGATTCAAGAGGAAGATTTTGTATGTTTAATACATGCATAATATAGTTACGAAACACTGATACATTTAGAGTTTTCGAATGTGATGTATATATATTTTTCGCTTTCATCGGAAAAAATGTCTGGCCCCAATGAGATTGATCAAAATAATGTACTACGACATAGAACACCTTAAAGAGATCTTCAAAAAAATTCGCGTTAACATATATCTTTCTCTTAGGGGTAACACACATTAACTATTATTTACCCCGTGCAAAGCCGGGGCGGGTCGTTTAGTTCAAAGCCATACAATTTTATATTGCAGACTTTAATAATGAATCATACATCGTTAATGGTAAATACATCGATACACACTTGTATTCCAGACGTCTAGACGTTAATTTTCACGCATGAGTGTATGTCGGCGGGCTATAAAAATATCCATTACTGTCATCCAGTCCGGTTTCGAATGGGTGGAGATATGGGCACACAACACTACCGATGATTCAAAATGGCTTCTAAAATGGACGATAATAACTTGTTGTGACGAGAATAATATTAATCAGTTTTAAAAGGTTGACGAGTTCTTAATTTTGCTTTACTGAATATTGTCCTTAGGTATTGTATTATACAAATGTTCTTGGGCAGGTTTCCGCAAATCGACGTCTTTCTTGGCGTCTATTTTGCTTTTTTTCTGGACCTTTGGCCCTTATTTGCCAGCTTAGCTCCTCCAGGAAACCCCTATGGTTGCTGGTATATTGCTGGTATCTGAATAATTGTAAAGACTGCTTCGATCATGTCATTTAACGACGTTACGGATACGAAATCTTGACGTTCATTTAACAGGAGAACAAATAGACCACTTAGTTTCACATTCCATGTATAAATGTACTTTTCATACGGTAACATGACTCCTAGACAAATAACACAAAGCGCTTTTGTTACAGATATCTGGAAACATATGAATTACTAATATCATACTTAAACAAATATCTTTATGTATAAAAAAATGTGTCAAGGTTTGATGACCTTCTAAAGTACTGCAACGATTTTATTCCATTTTTCATACTGTGTTCGATCCAAATTGCGAGTAGTTTAATGTTTTTATTTTTAGTCGTATTATTTATATTTTTTGTGTATTTTTTAGTAGTAAAAAAAAAAAAAAAAAAAAAAAAAAAAAAAAAAATGTCTTAACTGTAATAATATATATAGTTAAGACAAGACGTCTATCGGTTACCTAGCATAATTATTTTTTATTTATAAATTAGTGTAGTTAACTTGGTTTTACCCAATATTGGTATGTTTATTACAGAGGCCAGTCCAAGAGTTGATCCCAATAGCTTCATCCAAAAAGCTCAGTTCGCGAGAAATCAACCTGGCCAAACGCAAAGCGAGGCTGGCATTCAGCAAGCAGAAGTCCCGGGATTGCAGCGAGGAAGGCCCCTCCGCCCCACCCACGCCTCCTGTCGAGCCTGATAAAAAGAAAGTCAAATTGGAGTCTAGCGAAGATTTTGTTGGTGAGTTTGTTCTCAAGACTCACCATGTAACGCATCTATAGAAAGTTGAGAGGATCCAATATTCCGTGGGATACTGGCGAGTAGATAAGTACCTCCCTCTGTACCAGGTCGTAAAAGGCGACTTCCGAAACAGACAGGTTTAATCCGAAACAGCGCAGCTTAAATACTACCGGGTGAGAAGCAGCATCCTCGTCGTGAAATGGCGTTCTGATATTGCCACCACGCCTGCCCCTATACTCCTAAATACCCCTATCTTGAGGAGGGCTATATCCAACAGTACACTCCCTATCGCTGATATAATAACGATGATGAATGAATTGCCTCATTAGCCTGTATTTGTTCTAACATGATCTTTAAATATCTTTTAGCACTAATAAATATAGAATATATTCACCCAACATCTCAACATCAACATACGAGTACATTGACCTGACTCCGCTAAAAGAACATGTGTTTCGGACATCAGACAACAGAGGAATCGCAGATATAACTTATCCCACACAGGAAAAAAGTATATGTTGAATATTTGTGTTTGTTCCGTGTCTGGGTGTCAAACATGTATTTAAGTACTATATTTGTGATTCCTCTGTTGTCTCATATTCGTAACACGAGTGATTCAAGCCACTTATCTCGCAGTCATGTTAATATGTGCGATGTTACGTAAATTTATTATGTTATTAACAGAGAGCGCATTAGGGGGGCCATGCGGGGCCGGCGTGCCGGATGTGACGGGCGTGTGGGGCGAGTGCGCGCGCTGGCCGCTTGAGTGGTGGGCCAATGCATTACAGGCGCAGCTGTTCAGTGCCACCTGGGAGACGCGCCATGGCGCCGCCAGCGCGCTGCGCGAACTGCTGCGCTCGCGCATCGTCGCGTCCGCCGGACACGGCGCTGACATGTCGCAGCAGCAGGTGAGTGTCCTGGAATGGTATACTGTTGATCTGTAAATGATCTTAAGTTATTCAAGTTGATAGATTGATGATTATGTTTTAGCAAATTCGATGCCAAAGCCGATCATTAAACGCCGACATCCAATTAAAAGGCTGAACAACAACAGGCCAATTCATTGAACACAACGTTTTACCATATGGCTTAACGTTGTCAAAGTTAAATTAGATCATAAATTAATATATCTTTGATTACGCCTCGTAACTTTTACGAATACATGTAAAATCGTTAATTTGGCAGAATTAAACATTTGGCGCGAATTCATAAAAGTCAAGCATTTTCGGAACGGTTGGTGTATTTTTAACGAGAAAAACACCACCGATATTCATTATTCCGCAATTAGCAAAATTATCTAAATCCTGGGAGAATTGAAGTGTCGTCTCAATATCGCGTCAGTGCCATTTTTGCAGCCGTCTAAATTCAAAACCTACGTCCATATTTTTGCCGTGAGGTACTAGTAGAGTAGAATAGTACCTCCCATTTCACCAGGTGTCGTAAAAGGCGACTAAGGTAGCAGAACAGACAGCGGTATATCCACCCGAAACAGTGCAGCTCAAATGCAAAGGCGGGGATGGGCAGCAGCATCCACGTCGCGAAAGTTAGTTCTGCGACTTAAAAAACCACTTACACAGTAATTATGGGCAAAATTTCTCCTTTCTTGGATAGGCCTATGCCCAGCAGTGGACTTCCAATGCTGGTATGATGATTGTGATGAGAAAATATTATTTCCAGATGGATGACGCACATCAAGAATGGATGGAGGACATGTCACTCAGATTACTTTGTGTACTCGCATTGGACCGATTCGGAGATTTTGTATCTGATCAGGTAATTTAAGTTATTTGTATCCTAATTACTATTTTAATTGACGACTTGATTGGCCCGATGCCGGATTAAGTAGTGTTCCTATCTTTTAATAAAACCTTGTCCACAAAGAAGCTTGAATTCCACGATCACGATTCAAGTCCAAGATCAGCTTGATAAGTCACATTGCCCAGTAATTCCTACCCCTCTTATCCTTCGAATGGGAACACAATAATGCGAACAAACACTGTTTGACGGTAGTGATAGGTGAGAGTGTGGTACCTCTGTATGAGGTCTACCTACATCTTATGCGTCAAAGGTTTGAAAGAGTTTTTTCCCACCTAGGATTAATATTTATGTGATGAACATTTGTATTTGTTTTGTGTCTGGGTGTTATAAGTATCTGTAGATATTAGATAGATGTAGATAGTAGACATACTATCCGTAACACAAGCGCTTTTAGCTACTTATCTAAAGTCAACCTATGAGATGATGTATGGTTTTATTATTTAAAAATATATCCTTACTCCAATAAAAAAATCGTTTGTCTAGGTTGTAGCACCAGTCCGGGAGACTTGCGCGCAGGCACTTGGCGTGGCGTTTGCGCAGATGCGCCTCGATCGAGTGAGGCAGGTGGCCTCGTTGCTGTCGGTGTTGGCGCGGCAGTCTCAGTGGGAGGCCCGCCATGGCGCGCTGCTCGGGTTCAAGTACCTGCTGGCGGCCAGGCAGGTGAGATCCAGTAGGCAGCGACAGAATACTCATATTGCGGGGCTCAATGGCGCTGATGGTAGAGATAAGTGTGTGCTATCTTGTGCGCCAAAGGTCGTGGGTTCGATTATTATCAACCAGGACAGATATATGATTATATTTTTTTCTGAGTCTGGGTGTTAAATACACTCATTTGCAAAAAACGGGCGGATTTGATTTTAATTCTTCTGAAAAAAATACGGTACCAAAATGATTTCAATCATTTGTACATGTTACTGGCCGGTTTTAAAAATGCCGTGGTATTTAAAACAGAATGTTCTAAATTCACTATTTTTTGTTTAATGTTCGTGTTTATAGAAAGCCACTTTTTATCCTACATTTTTGGTGCGAAGTTCTAAAAGATAATATCGGTTTTCATAACATTTAGTCAATTTTTATGAATTTATTTCATATTCTTAATAGTCTAAGCTTTATTTATTACTGTTTAGCTGTCTCAATAATGTTAGAGAAAGTAGTAAAAGCTACTAAAATTATTACGCTGCTCGAAGAGGGTTGCAGAGGTACGAAGACGATGAGAACGCTTTGCAGAGGTTGTCTTAAAGAAATCACACCATATACATACTGGGGCTCTGTTATGTTTTGGGCAGGAATAAATTCAATGGATCGTACAGAGTTAGTCTTCCTTGAAAACGGCTTACTGACTGGACACCGATACATAACGGAAGTTCTACTTCCTTTTGCACAACCCGCATTGGCCGCTTGAGGCGAAGACTTAATTGTTATGGACGACAACGCTCGCGCCCTCCCGTCCGGCGATGTGGAAGCGTATGTGAAAGAGGTCGGCATTCATCGTTTGGATTGGCCAGCTCGAAGTTCCGATCTCAATCCTATAGATCATGTCTGGGACGTTCTGAAACGACGCGTGAGATCAGTACAACCGGCTCCGCAGACCATCAGAGAGCTGAAGAGTGTGATTACCGCGGAGTGGGAACCTATTCTACAAGCAAGTATCCGGGATATCCTCTCTAGCATACCCAGACGAATTCAAGCTGTGATTTCAGCTAGAGGGGGTC
>JACJUM010004390.1:15358103-15370452 GCA_020976665.1 Heortia vitessoides
CTGGCAAACGTTGTTCTGTCATATACCATTATCTAAATTATTATTTTAAAAAACTGGGTGGTGGTGGAAAGGTATCGGTTGCGTGTATTTTTAATGCCACAATATGATGAAAATTTAATATTATAAATTTTGACCATATGCATTTTTGGAGTGGACCACTCGTATCACTTAAATATATATGAAAACAGATGATAATAGCCTATCATCACTCATCAAAATTACACGGGAATTTTATATATTTGTGGAATGCAAGTCGAAGAAATCCTACATTAAATATTAGGATTGGAACTCTTAACGTATAATTTTATTTATGGCACAAAACAGTACAGTAAACAAGTAAAAGAAAATGAGACGCGTGAAGAACAAATTATATTAATTATATTTTAAATAAAACAAGTTTTGAAGTACACAGAATTAAAAAATAACAATGTAATGAAAGAAATCTAGCTGAGTTTGAAAAAGAGTGAGTCAACTCAGCGCATTTATTGTTGATTAAAAGCGGGACAGCTGACTGGGCGGACTTCGAGCTTCCTCGAAATACTTTAGGCAACCCTCAACCCTATTCATTCCTCATAGTGCCACTAAGTACCGCTAAAACTAGTTTTTCTTAAGATTCAGTGAAAGGTTCAACGAATAGGTTGACTTTCCGGAACTTGACTTGTTCGTTTCTAGCGTACTGGCCTTCAAGCGCTTTCTTTCAGACTATTAGTTTTAAAAGACATTTAATTTTGTTTTTTTTTTTGTTCATGCATGCTATTAAATTTAGAATTTCATATACGATAGCATTTAAAGGTTTATTAGTTATTTTAAGTCTCAAGTATTGTTACTATACAAATACGGTTAGTTTTATAAATAAAATAAAAAATACAAATGCCTAATACTTAATTTTTGTCTAATTTGTACCGCTAAACACCAGTTTAGATCAAATTACATTCATACTAAAACATAATGGTATAAACGCTACAGAATTCCTATGCGCTATCAATAGACCGTTACAGTATTGTTTATCATAATCATCATCTAGCAACTACACAGCAACTTTCACTGCTTGACAATGGCGGCAATTTCGAGCGGATACACTGCCATCTGTCGGTACCGATACGTTTATATCAAATAAGGTTTACATCAATTCTTCCTTCATTTGCACTTTTGTCCACAGCCCAATCGATCTGTCGGACGTCCTCCCGAGACTGTGGCCATACCTAGACCATTCCACCAGTTCAGTCCGCAAGGCAGCGCTACAAACAATGAGGACCCTCACTCGCCCTCTACCCACCGTCACTAATGGAGTCAACACGAACGGGGAAAAAGCGGCAGCCAACGGGGTCCCCGAGTACCTGATGTGGACCCCGGAGCTCCTGCAGGAGGCCATGCGCCATGTCTACCAGAGGGTCTTGTTTGAGCACATCCATGATATTCAAGAGATTGCGATGCAGGTTGGTGTTTATTGTCAAAAATAATATATACTGTATTTATTTTTATTTATTGAACTTTATTGCCGGTTGGCATTATCTCCCAGTCAACCATTACACGAAACGGAATAAATATAAATATATATATAGTGGTGCAGACAATATATATATATACAAAATAGATTAACGTTACATACATGTTTGTATAAGTAAACCCAATAAATACATATAACATAATAAAATATAAAATAACGTACATCAGAAATAGGGTTATAAAGATAGAGAAGCAGCATCAGTAAATAAAGTACGGAGAAAGCGTTTCAGAATAAATTTGTTTATTTATATATATATAATATTGTTCTTAAATATATATATATAATATTTTTAATTTGAAATTAGCGGCGTCCGGCGGTTTCATCCGCGTAGTTTCCGTTTACACGAGAATAATAAATGATAAAAGTAGCCTTAGTTACTCCGTATATCATCAGCTACCTGTATGTCAGCCTGTGAAAGCCAGAACAGACGAAAAAAAATTACAATATTGATTTTTTGTAAGTACAATTGTGCAATTTATTGTGCAATTGTACAATTGCAAGTGTGCAAAGTGTGCAATTATTTTTTGTAAGTACCGTTTATTATACAATACAAAATAAAACGATTTACATTTGGATTTACACAACAGACACATTTTTATTTATACGTATAGACATAACTCGCGCCCTAAAGAGTCTACTTGTAGAGATTCCCTCCAGTTTAGAAGCATTTTTTTTCAACATAATATTTTGCAAATATATTTGGTGAATAATCAAACACTACCGCCAGGTGTGGGAGAACCTGCTCCGGCACGCGCCGCTGGACGTGATGCTGGTGGCGGCGTGCCCCATGCTGGCCACGTGGCTGTGCCTCGCCATGCAGCCCGCGCGCCTGCCGCTGGAGCCCGCGCTGCTGCTGCAGCCGCCGCCCAAGGTCCTTGTCATGCCCTGATATAGCTTACAAAGACAATGTCGATGCAAGAGTTATTTGTATTGGCCTAATGGTATATCGTCACTACATAGCTTAAAGCAAAGTCGATTTCTGCTGTCTGTCTGTTGTTGTATGTTTTGGTTTAAAACAACGCAACGGATTTTGTTTCGGTTTTCTTTTTGGATTCAAGAGAAAGATATAATATAGTTGCATATTTTAGAAGTTTCTAATGTGATGTCGTTAATAAACACTTTTTTGCGCTTACATTACAAAAACTGGCAGAACCTAACAAGATAAATCAAAATAATGTCCTACAGTATTCTACACCTTAAAAAGGTCTACAAAAAAGTCCGCGATGTCATTTGTCTATCTCTTAGGGATAACCCACAATAATCATTTTTTTTTATTCTCATTGCACCCGTGCGAAGCCGAGGCGCGTCGCAAGCTTTATATTAACATACATAAAATCATTCTAAAATTAAATAAAAATATAATAGATATAATTATTTAAAAGCACCTTAGTTTGACAGCTTGTCTTGACGGCTGTTAACCAAATCGATTTTATTTAAAGTACTATAGTTATGCATTCTGCTTATGCATAACTATAGTCATTGCTTTCTCTTGATATATGCCTTAATTACGTTAGCGGCAACTGGCTTAGTGGTCTAACGGATGTCAGGATTAGAACGATCAATTACTATATTTAATGAATTAAGAAAACTGTGGGAGGAAGTCGTTACTGCAGCGTTGCATCTCATGTGTCAGCGTTGACCAAGTTAGTGTTTTTATGTTCGATATTTATGCTGCCTTACTTAGGCTGAAATGTAAATTATCCTTTTAAATTAAAAATATATATTGACGGACAAATAAAACCGTTTCTTTTTCGTCCACTTACTTACATATATTCTTAATATTTTTTCATGCTCACAGAGATATTTTCTAGATGAGGTAAGTCAGTTTGCTAATCACCAAGTTGATTATATTATAGTTTCCTTTAAAATCTTTGTCTACAAATAGCAATAGGCGCGTTAATAAAACGTTTCACCTAGTGTATAAACGGATAAGATTCTCAATACTTCGGTATTTTTTTTTTGTAAATAATAAGTACCTACCAAAATTGTAGACTATAATTCAAGCATTATCATCATAACGGCCATTGTAAGTCCACTGTTAGACATTACTAAGAAAGGGGGAATTCTGCCCATAATTGCCGCACTGAGCACAGAGGGTAATGTGACATAATATCTTGAAGTCACAGGGTTGGTGACAAGCTAGTGATATCCTTGTGATAGGCAGCGGTCAGGTTTACTATCAAGAGGACCGTATGCTTGTTAGTGGACCTGGTCTAAAGAAGAAAATATTAAAGTATAGTTTGTCTTCCAGCAAGAGCGTCGGCCCCGCACCAGCTCGCAGTCTTTGGACAGCGAACTGCCGCCCGAGCTGCGGCCCAGCCCCAAGTGGTTCGTCGGCGGCAGCGAGTCGCAGCCCGGCGCCGGCCGCGACCGCAACGTCATGCGCGCCCGCTGCCTCGCCGCCTACCTGCTAGGTACCTCTACCGATTGCACTTTACTACTTAGTACTTACCTACTTACTTACTTTATTAGAAACAACAAACATTTTAGCTTATTTAATATCTTAAACTTGCTACTAATCGTACTATAAGTGTATCAAACTGTACTCAAATGTACAGTGGGGGAATGGGCAGCAGCTTACCCGTTGCAAAAGCTGCGCTCAGCGCGGCAATTATGGGAAACATTCCTCCTTTCTCGGGGAGGCCTATGTCCAACAATGGACTTTTAATGGCTGGTATGATGGTGATGATGAATTAAAGTGTGACAGTTTCTATTAATTGCTTAGCTTAACAGTAAGTACAGAACCATAATAGATGTTCCTCTTACCAAAACCAACATTGGAAATAGCACTCCAAATTATATTTATTTATTTATTTTTATTTATTTAACTTTATTGCACAAAATGTACAAATGGCGGACTTAATGCTAGATGGCATTATCTCCCAGTCAACCATTACAAAAAACAGAAAAAATATATATATATATATAGTGGTGCAGGCAATATATACACAAAATAAATAAACGTGGATAGATAGATATTATTTTGGTGAAACTTTATTTACCACTCAGTGTTTTATATTTTAGTTCTTTGTATCATTTTTCCAAACAATCGATTTCGGTACTAGTCTTGTGTTACGCCACTTTGTGCAATCAAGCTGTTACTTAATCGATTCCCACCCTCTAATTTTAAGTTATGCTATCAACACCTTTAAATGCCTCCCTCCATCGTCCTCCCACTCCCCCAATCAAACACATATCTTCCGTAGAGCAGGAAAGCGCGGCCTGCCGCCGCGGGGCGCGTATTTAAATTTGGTGGCGTTGGAATTGACATTTGAGTAGCTCAGCATTTGCTTCACCGAAATAAAAATATATATATATATATTTGTTCCACAGGTTATTTGTCGTGTTACCTGGTCCAACCCGCGCCCGGTATAGAGTACAAAGCTGAAGACGAGAGCCCTATAGACTGTTATGTTAAGGTATGAACTGTCTTTGTTCATATTCTTCTGTATGTCAGCACATTAAAATGGTACATACATAGTAAATAATAAAATTGGATGCTTTTAATTCCGTTACCGTGAGTTGATTGTATTAGTAGAATTGGAATCTTATTCAATTATCTTACACCGCCATCTGTTGGAATTTTCTGAACACTGTCATAAGATTAACAAATAAATTTGCAGTAAAACAAAAATTGCGACTAAATATTGAGATATAAATTATTATACGTCTCAAGTCGAATCTGTTTGTTTCAAATAGGTTCTGTAGTTTAGATTTCATCCCGAAAGTTTGTATATATAAAGATATTTCTTTAATTGAAATTTTTTTTAGTTATCCGAGAAAAACTGAACTATTTTCTTAATATTATTATAATTCATAATGTGATTACTGGGTATGTATAATTGATATGTGAAATTGTACCATCACGCGGACCATATACTTGTTTGCTGACTTCATAATATATATTAAAAAAAATAATAATAATAGCACCGGTGCATTATCCTCAGGTAATGTTAGTATACCTGCGGTCCGGCAGCGCGCTGCAGAGGCTGGTGTCGAGCCTGGTGATATCGTCCTGGGCCAAGCACACGCTCACACACAGCATATTCCCACCCAGCATACACCCCGACATAAGCGACCAGAACGGGGATGTCGAGGGAGAGGTTCGTACATCTTTTAGCACCTAATAAACTGATATATATATATATATATATATATATATATATATACTACAAAACTTGTCTCAGGTGGCAGGCGGACTCGAACCTGCATCTGTTTCTTATTCTATTCTGAGAATCGGCGGATATGCCGAAATTTTCCTAGTGTTCTTTTTTTGTGTGTTTTTTTCTGAGATGTCCACCTGCAAACTGAAGAAATACTTTAAGACATTGAGAGTAAGTCCTAAAAATTTTTTTTTTTATTAGTAAAAATAATCTATACTAATATTATATAGCTGAAGAGTTTGTTTGTTTAAACGCGTAAATCTCAGGAATCACAGGTACGATTTAAAAAATTATTTCAGTTGAATAGTCCAATTATCAAGGAAAGCTATAGGCTATATAAGATTTCGCTAAGGCCAATAACAGCGCAGCATAAATGACGCTAGATTTGTTCTACAACTTAACGTGGGTGAAACCGCGCGAGCTGCTAGTTAAATAATCCAGCATTTTCTATGCATAAAACCTCTCAAAGTACCTTAAACTGTTATCACCTTCCGATGTACTAACTGCACCCACGCTTAGCATCGTTAGGGGGTGAATTTTCAAAATCCTCTCCTAGTACTTCTCTGCGTTCGGGCCCTGGGCGGTGCAGAATCCAGAGCAAGGAAAAGGGTCCTACCGTATCGATACCGGATGGCTAATTCTCGTTGCGTCCGGCAGAAAGAGGAAGAGCCGGCGCCGGCGAGCGCGTGGCGCCGCGTGCGCGCGCTGGCGCCGGCCGCGCTGGCCGCCGCGCTGCACGCCGCGCTCGCCCAGGCGCTGTACTACGACGAGGTGGCGCACACCTGCAACAGGTGCGCCCGGGACGCTCTTTGTTCCCCTTTTATTTGTATACACAGATTTATGTAAGACTAGAAGTCGGCTGATATCCATGACACGCTTTGAGTTATTTATCTCAGAGTCAGATGTATCAGTCAGTCAGTACAAGATTTGTGGAAATTTATTTTTAAGGATGTCTTTATGTTAAATACCATTAAATATCGAAATTTAAAAACAGATTATATGATGAATTTTTGTAATCATATAAAAAAAAAAGTTGTTAATTCTTACAAAAAGTGATAAGTGGAGGATGCTCAAAATATGACAACGACACGTTTACTGCCGCCAGTTGGTGAACCTCTGTCGGGAATCGAATGCGCTCAGTGAAATAGTGAGAATTGTCACATGGCTATTTACTGTTTATTGTAATATTTATTGTTATAGTTATCTTTATGAACTTTCTCAGGATACTCCAAGAAGCCCGTGACTTGCACGCCATGATGAAGCACTACAACCTGGCCGTCGACGGGGAGGAATTCAAAAATATACTACGATTAGAGCAGGTTAGAGCTTGAATAATTCATAACAATAATCATTATAACAGCTGTAGAACACCTACTGCTAGACAAGGGCGTCCCCAATGATGGTGGAATTTGGCCATAATTGCCGAAATAGACAGGCGCGGTGGCAATCGCGGAGCGTTGTTTTGCGACGGGAGTGCTGCTGTACATCCCCGTCCTGTTGCATTTGAGCTACGCTATCTCTAGTGGATCTACCGCTATCTGTCGCTTCCGGTATCTCAGTCGCCTCTAATGACACCTGGTTGACATTACAATTAACGAATTGTGTTTTTAATAAGTTCATACAGAAAACTGAATTTTAATTTCGTATCTTATATATTTCTGAATACAGGTACGCCATTAAAGTGATATATCAATTATATAATTCTTTTAATTTGAACTTGCTCCAGATAAAGCTCCAAATTTATTTTGATATGTTTTACTATTACCAACATTTACAATTCAATTCACACAAAATGTTAATTACTTTCTCACCTTAACCTTCCTAAATAAACTTAATGGACGGAGTCATTAACCAGTTCTTCAATATGAAAACCGTTTAAAAATCCGTCCGATATTCCTGGATATATATTCATGGGTGGACGCCCTTTGGCTGATATGGTTCAACCTCAAATTCAAAATATAATTAAGTAGGCCCATTTTAAGATATTAAAAAAAAAACAACAATAGTTCCATAATAGGAAGTACTAGATTAGATCCTATAATACTAATATTATATATATATATAATATTGTTGACCCTGATAACTTTACCGTATCTACAATATGGGATTTACCTAACATATGGCTACACCTAAATTATTCTGCCAACCCCGAGCGGGACTTAAACCTAATTAACCTGCAATTTCTTTTCACGAGCCACCAGAAAGGAACCTGTGTGTTAACGGAATCCAATTAACCAAAACTTTACCATAAAATGATGTACTTGGAAACGAATAAAGTGTGTACGTTTGTGCAGGTGTCGCACCTGACCCAGATGTCGCAGCCACTGATCGCGGCGATGAAGGTCAAGCGCGTGTCGCAGACGCTAGAGGAGCGGCGCAGCAGCCTGCAGGCCTCCGTCGGCCAGTGCTGCGCCGATCAGAACTCGCTCAACGTGTCGTGAGTCACTTATACCAATATCTTTACGACGGGCCTGGTGGTGCAAACAGTAGTGATCCTACCTTGTGTGCCAAGGTCGTGAGCTCGATTCCCACCCATGGCAAATGTTTATATAATTATATTTGTGATAACTCTATTGTTTGGCGACCGTAATACAAGTGCTTTAAACGACTTACTACAAACTCAGGTCAATGTATGAGATGTTATGGGAATTTATTTTAATTATTTATTTAAACAACCTCTATACCAACGATTCATTTACCAAAATACCAATTTAATTTCAATTAGGGCTTTTGCCTAGAACATTATTGTTCGCACACCTGACACTTAAAGTTGTTTGCAATTTGTGTTTAAGATGCTATTTGGTTACTTTTGTTTTAACATTTGTCGGCTAGTCTAGGCGTATTTATGTCGAAATAGGTATGGTGAGCATAAGATTTTTACAATCAATTTTGAACTCACTGACTCGCTTTTATAGATCAATATCAATTGCGAAGTTTTGACGGATTTGGGTAGGTTAATGTAGAGTCGTTTACAGTTTTCATATCAACCGTAAAAAAGTCTACTGTTGGACATAGGCCTCCCTAGATTTTTGACCGTTATTGCCGCCCATCAGCCTTTTGTTAATAGTATTTAAGTAAAAGAGGATACAATTTTAACTTTTGTTAAAAACAGCTTGAACATAATTAAAAATAGCGTTTCAAATAATTAAGTTATAAGAAATTAATTGTTTTTATTGTCTTTTTTTTCTGTAAACCAACATATTGTCCTTAACGACAATTGAATTTATGACCGTAGTTTCTCTGAAATGTATGTACGCGCATATCGCAAGACTGTCTGAAGCGAATGGAATAATTCTTCTTACTTTATAATTTCAATTTCTAGTTTAAGCAATCTCTATAGAGTCATATATTAAAAGTAGTCGCTATTGGCTAAGGACGGGATCAAAACTCGCACGGTAGCGGGTTCAATCAGATACATTTTTTGTACGTAGCTACCTGAAAGAAGTAGGGATGGACCGCTAGTACAATCTTCTCTTATTCTTAAAAATAAGAAGTCATAAGAGAGAAGTTCAACTCTGACGAAGAAATACTTACAAGTGCATTCGATCGGCGCACAGCGTGCAGGCGGCGACAGCGGGCGCCTGCGCCAACCTGTACCGGCTGCCGGACAAGCTGAACCCCGTGGTGCGGCCGCTCATGGAGAGCATTAAGAAGGAGCCGTCGCTGGAGCTGCAGCAAGAGTCGGCGCAGTCGCTGGCCGCGCTGCTGGCGCAGCTCGGCGCGCGCGACCCCTGCCCCAACAACAAGGTGCTCGTCAACCTCAAGGCCTTCCTCAGGTACGCTCGCGCGGTGTAGCGTTGTAACGTCTTTCTTTATTCAATTCAATTTGAATACAATATTGACACTAATATGGTAAAAATAACCATTACTGAGATTTTTTTTTTGAGTGTCCGCATTATCTCTATTGTAGTATATTTAATTTTTAAAGAAAAAAAATAACTCGCGTGTTCTTTTTGTTTCCTTGGTTCTTAAATTAAGATCTAGTTTATTGTTTACTATGATTAAACCACTATATTTAAAATATCAGTAATAGTCATTTTAACATATTTCTGTCCAAGATAACAAATACTAAAAAAAATTAACTGCAATAAAATTTTACATTTTAAATATGTAATCATAATGATGACTGAGTATTTTAAATGTATAAACCTCTTAAGTAATATTATTATAAATATACAAAAATATTGTCAACAATAAACCCTACTTATTTATCCCTATTATATACTATCTTAGGTTTGTGTTCTAACTCTATACCACAGTTGGCGTTGGACATCCACTGGACTCGGCCGACCAAGAGATTTTTAATATTCGTTCATTATGAGGGTCGAATACGCTTTATTTGAATTATATAGCGAAATTTGCGTGTCTATTCCGAAACGCTAGCGAGAATTCTTTATATCTGCAACAGTTTCACTATTTAATGTCCGCTGCAAATTGGTAGTGAGATATTTTTCTCTCTCTCTATATATATATATATAAATATTCTATTTTCTCAAAAAAATATTTAATGACAGTTTCTCTATTACGTGCTAAGACAATTTTTTCAACTAAATCATCAAATGATTATAATCCACCCGAAGGTGTGACCCAGAGGTGACGCCGCGCGTGTCGCTGGAGTGCGCGGAGGAGGGTGACTCGGCCAGCGACAGCGGGCAGGAGGGCCGGCCCGAAACCGCGCGCACATCGCCCACCTGTAAGTCCGACATTCTTGTTTCCGTCCCTGTAAGTTTGATTCGGTTTCCTTGATTTCTGATGATGGTTGTGTGTACGTGTAATTGCAGTGGATAAGTACAAAGGCATCCTCACCCTGTGGGAGCAGCAGAGACGCGCGGAGAAGGGCGCGCCCCGGCGCGGCCGCCCGCCCGCCGCGCCGCTGCTGCCCGCCGACGTGCTGGCGCCGCACGAGGACGAGGTACCAAGGCCCAGATTGCTTGACGTAGCTGTTCATCTATCTTCATATATTATATTCTATCAATACATTTATATTACAACTGAATGCCTGTTTCCCTTGACGTGCCTGAGTGAAGTATCACGCGTAAACCTGGACCGATCGCTAATTCTCACTTTATTACGTTTATAATTGCCAGAAGAAAGTACTTATGGCAAAAAAACCTGCGCGAGAGATTAAATAATAAAGGAAACTTAACGATCGCATAGACTATATGTCTGTCAGAGATTGATAGAAAGCGCGCTTTGAAACAGGACTCTTGTCATTGTTCGCTACACTTAAAGCAAAAATGTTTGTATTGTATCTCAACTGATGAATTGGTGTATGCAAATGTTGGAGAATCAATAAATAAATAAAGTTAAATACCTCATTGACTGAGATTGTAAAAATAAAACATTTAGCAGGAGTTTCCTGATAAAGTGCTAGAACTTGTTTGTTGAGAGTTCGTTATACCGCCAAATCGGACCAGCAGATTGTATGTAACGTTCGTTCTTGTCCGTCTTGTTCAGGCCCGCAAATTGCTCAGAATACAACGGCGGGGTGCGACGCTGGCCCTCACTAGTCTCACCAAGCACTTTGACAACGAACTACCTCAAAAACTGCCCAAACTCTGGGAGTTCATTATGGAACCGCTCACCAAAATGATGACTGATGCTGGTGAGTACCTTCCTTAGGTTAAGTTTATATAATCCTAGACTATTTAGTTATAATCCATTTCTTGTGCTATATAAGTAGGTTGAATCTGTTTTATTGCTGTTCAATAAGCTACCTAACACCATAAAAGAGTGGTAACATAAATATATTTAAAACAAAGCCAAAACTGTGTTCAGAGTCGTCCTTACCTTCTAATTGTTTATTTATTATTTAATCTATGATAATATTTTATTGTAAATTAAATTTAATTTCGTCTGAGAATAAAGATCCTTAAATATAAACACAAGTATGCAAACATTACAGGCTATGATACCGTGGTCACTGCCCAGACAGTTCTTTCCTATTTAATATTTTCTCTTCGTCTTTAGACGAATAAAATGCTGGACTACTGGAATTGACCTCTATAGTCAATTCCAACACCAGGGATGGACAAGACCGTTCCACAATGAATAAATAAGATGTTAAAGGTTATCGTCAGATCTGTATCTAAATTGGAAATCTAGAAAATACACATTTTGAAACGGAAATAACCATGCGGGAGCTTTTAAAATAGACTTTAAGATATCCACTGTTAGACATACGCCTCCCCAAAAAAGTAGGTATTTTGCCTATATTTGCCTCGCTGGGCAGGCGTGGTGGTATTCGCAGAACGTAACTACAGGGATCACGACTGAGATGCTGCTGCTTATCCCCGCCCTATTGCATTTGAGTTACACTGTTTCGAATGGATATACCGCCATCTTACAGTTTCGGTTCATCCGTCGCCTCTTACGACTCCTGGTACAGGGGGAGGTAATATTTGAGGGCAGTGACAGCAGTTACATAGATTGCTTATTTCCGCGCTACACATCGGCGCCTGTCATTCGAATCGAGCTACATTTCAAGGAGTACAGGAACCGTGTTTCGTTGGACCCGCAGAGCTGGAGAGCCAAGACGCGGAGGAGGCGGAGGAGCTGATCTCGCGGCTGCAGGTGGTGGAGGCGGTGTGCGCGCACGTGGGCGCGGCGCTGTGGCCGCGCCTGTGCCCGGCGGGCGCGCGCGCGCTGGCCCGCGCCTCGCGCGCCGCGCACACCGCCG
>JACJUM010004390.1:15379174-15529029 GCA_020976665.1 Heortia vitessoides
CCTCGACAAGATCAACTCCTAGTGCGGGCGGGCCGGCGCGGCCCTCCAGTGCGACTTTGCTGCTGTGTTGGCATTTTTGACAGTACACACATTTGACAATAGACGTTCTCCGCTCTCTTAGAGCGGAGAACGTCTACTACTACTATATTTGTGTGCGATCCGCCGTAGCCCCGGAATGCTTCCGTGTGTTCTGCGTTCAGTGTGAGAAAATAACATGATTAGTTAATGTAATGATTATATGAAACGATATTGTATTTGGTTCGACCGATGTCAATTTACATTTGGGCAGCGAGATGGAGCCGATCTCGTGTCTAACAATTCGCCTGTATGCGACCACTACTGTCGTAACGTATAATCGTACCGTCTAAACTTTGTGATACTGTCGGTTGTAATCGTTATGGTCTTATACTGGAATGCCACACGAATGGTCGCGGTTACCGGCATTGCATACCATATTCAAAACTATATACAGTGGACCCCGGTAGTCCGACAAACATTTTGCAGGGCAGTGTCGAACTATCGAATTCTTCGAATTATAGAGTACTGCCTAAGACGGGGGTCTTAGGCAGTACAGTCTATAGTCCGAAATTTTTTACACAAGAGTACCTTGTAATCCGACAAATTACAGATCCAATGATAAGATTCTTTATACATATTATATAAACTTGTATGTCAAATTTAGTAATTTAAGTAGCATGCAAATATTCATAAATTTATTTTGTTTAACATTGTTGAAACGTGAGATTAACGCTTTGTCCCTCAGTCTTCTCAAAAGTAGAAGTTCGTTGCAGGATGCACCATTTTCCTTAGCCCATTGCAAACCCAGCTCAAAGGCATTAATTTTCGTATTTGTGTTTCAGCAGCAATTTGCTCTATTACTTCCGAAGGTACACTGATTTGTGGATCGTTGGTAGGAGTGGCGACTATATCTGGCCATAACTTTTTCCAAGACGATGTAATAGTTGCAGAAGGTAATTCACGATTGACAAAGAGCGAAAACCAAGTCTTTCAATGTTAAATTCTTTTAACGTTTTTTCTATTGGCTGGTCTTTTGACACGGCTTTCAGAAGTAGGTTTTTCTTATAATCTTGCTTTACCAACTGAATGATATGCTGATCCATGGGTTGAATCAATGCAGTGCAGTTTGGCGGTGGAAACATCACAGTGATGCATTTATCCTCAGTTGTCAGTTCTTCTTCAAATGGATGACCAGGAGCGTTATCAAGAAGCAATAACGCTCTTTGAGAAAAATTATGACTTTTCAACCATTTTCTAACTTCTGGTACGAAGCATTCATCAAACTACTTTTTGTAAAGTTCTTTTGTCATCCACGCACTTTTTTTTCCATAATAGTGTACAGGTAAATCAATGTTTTTAATGCACCTAGTAGTACTTTTCGTTCAGGTACGGATTTTTTACTATAGGAAACAAAAGTTTTATTAGGTATCACACGCCAAAAAAGCCCTGATTCATCTGCATTGTACACCTGTGACGGGTTAAGATTTAAATCTTTCACCTTTTGCAAAAATCTTAATTTAAATGGCTCTATGCACGTGGCATCATTAGAAAGTTTCTCTCCTAATCAAAACAATACCCTACGCGGCGAGTGATAGTGCGTACAAGTTGTAACTTGTTCAATCATGCATTAGCGAAAACAAAATATGTATTCAATAATAAATAATAGACCATGTCGGATTACCGGGGGTCTACTGTAGTACGTTGACGTCGAATCGACAGGTCCTTTGCTTCGAATAAAAATAATATCGCGCTGAATATCTAAAGCTATCAAATGAAAATAATATACTATTATTCTACTTAGCGATGTGATATACCGCGTTAGAAAAAAAAATTCAAAGCATTTATTCTATTTTTATATTATGAAACTATCATACTGATTATGAAATAAAAAAAATATTATTTATTGTACTTATTTACAAATTGTAAACAAAAGAAGTCCTGAATGACGCTTCTTGCAAAAAAAACCCCGCAGTTCTAGTTATTTTTCAATGTCACTGATATGTGAAATACCCAATCGCAAGTGTTTGATCAATTTTTACCGACTAAGTTAAATGTCACTTAAAAATCTGAGTGTACTAAACGGTTGGTGGAGTAGTTACTTAACCTCTAGATCCATAATTGAATTATATAGCTAAATTCATAATTTGTGTGCTGGAAGGGGAATTTAATGACTCTTAATGGGTAACCGAAGCCAGACATTGTTTGAACTAATTGTATTGTGTGGAGAAGAACCTCAAGTGATGTTAACACTGATCAAACATTTAAAAATATATAATCAAATATTAACAGCGTAACATATCTACATAATTGTATATGCATAACTAAACATGTGGGCAAAGAAATTTGCCAAGTAACATTACTTGTGGGTCTATTGTAATTATTTATATATTATAGAGGCTGATTAAATAAGGGAGTTGAAGGTGAACCTGATGAAAAGTCGAAATAATATATCCATTTGTAGTTGATAGTGTAGTAGTATAGTGATTAACAGACAGCTTTAGACAGTTGCCTTAATGAATGTCCCCGAGTTTTAGCATTTTAGCATAGGTGAGGTCCATCTTCTGTTTTGTATTCTGTAATTGTAGGTTACTTTAAGCCTAAAGGTAACTTGTAATACATACCTGCTGTCTTAAAGCTAACAGGTGGTTTTGTAAAAAAATAAACAAGCCAAAGTGAATATTTTCATATACATCCCACAGTAAATGTGATCATACCTTTGTGAAATTTTTTTTGTTGGACGCCTAGTTTGAAGATGGCAGATTCGTGCAGAACATTGAGATTTAAAAGTAAGTGAAAGTGTCGTCATATATTCTTTATCAGCTACAGAAATTGATAGTGTGCTAAGTAAGAATCAGGCAATTGCCTTATTAAATTGTACCTCTTTGGTATGTGCATTTAACATGTCCCAAGAAATAAAAATGTAATATAAAATATTTATGTAAGTATTAGACCACATTTATTGTTTAATTTATTTGATGTGTATTTGAAGTTAAATTCATAGGTACATGTTTACTTTTTCTCATGTTCAAGTTTTATCAGAGATTAAGAAGAAAGTATAGTCTAAAATTCTGTGAAAAGAAAAAGATATTTAGCCAAAGTGATTGATTTAAGATTGATAAAGTTCTGAATTTAATAGATTTATAAGTCCATATTGTCAATTCACTAAAGTTTACTATCTTGTTATTGTATTTCATCATAAACTGAATTATCCTCATATATATAATGAAATAAAAGATTACACTAGTATTTACAAACAACTGTACAATAATGTTCTACTTCCAAGAGAATTTACCAACCTTATTGGCGGGATTGTTGATTGTTTCTCATAGAAATAAGATTTATATGAAGCTTTGTTTGATTACTTATTAATTAGCAATTATTACTATTATACTTCAAAAAAAATTATATAAAATAATAAAAATATATATGTTCGATTTAGGCTGTAGCAAAACGAGGCTTATTTGACTAGTGCAGTAAGAAAGCCTATTACATATACGACAAGTCAATTATACAACAAAACCAAAAGGATTAATTGTCTTCATTACGTCATGATGCATCACCGAGCCATGTCTTTAATCCATTTAAAATATATATTCATTAAAATTTTACGTAAAATTGCTTACTCGTTCAATGTAAGTTCCTTATTTAAGAAATACCTCAATATTTCGTGTTTCGTTTCGATTGATTAGTAATTTATTGTTTAGCGTTATAAGGAATAAGTCAAATTGCTTTAGTCATTTTTGTAGTTGTAGTTAGCGTACCCAGCGCTAGTTTTTTTTTTAAGTTTGATTTGTTTGCTATTTTGTACCTGCTCAAAGAAATATCGAACAGTCAATATTCACATTACATCCCTACATATGAATGGTCCACAAAAGGCATGAAGCAATACCTAAATATAAGTAAATAATCCATGAATAATTGTTATATTGTTAAGTGAAGGTAGTTCTTTGTGTATACAAAAACTTAGGCACTTAGTTTTTGTTGTTTGATTGTTATGTTAACATCACACTCTCCTAATGTATCGGAATCTATTTCTTTTATTTTATGTTGTGATTTTGTGTTTGGAATTAAATAAAGCAAGTTTCAGCAATGGTTATTTTATTTATATTGGTTTGCAGTGTCATTGTTATTTTTATATAATTAAATATCCGTACTAACTATTGTCAATTTACTAATTTTAAAAACTTACAATAGGTTAACTTATAAACATGCATTTTCTATACATCTTACCTTAGCTGTTGCTAGCAACTTCGACCCCGTGAATGTCTGTTATCGCGGTACTATGAAAGGTGTTTGTTGTTTTTATGTTTTTTTACCGTTTCCTTCCTCGAGCGAAGAGTAAGTTTGAACAGAGTAACTGAATTTTGTCAAAATCTATTGAGTAGTTTAGCCATTAAGTTTTATTATGTGTCACAGACATTTATTTTCGGACATTAATTCAAGTGCCACAGGAGGATAGGACGAGTTTGCTGAGCACAGCTGAGTACAGAATATAAATTTACACAATAGCAGTACTCAATTCAAAAAGTGATATAACTATTAGGTTTCACCCGCATCATGTAAAAAACTTAAGATTTTTCTCCCTACGCTCGTAAGCCAGTGTCGCTTTTGTCCACTCGTTTTCTATGTCATATGCGATTTATTTGTGGAGGCAATTTTATAATAATTATTTTAACTTATATTATGATATTTATTGAAATCAAGTTATGTCAAATGAATTAATGATTAAAAAATCATGTTAATATAACACTTTCGCTTATAATGCACCTTAAAAGATGGATTTTTGAAGTTTTAAAGAGTAACAAATCCATCCCACATAACTTTTAAATAACATGAACCGTTTACGTAACAGTTACTTTCAAAAAGGCATCATTTTCCCATTTTTTACAATATGTTCCATTGATTCTCTAATCCTCGCAGCGAGACGATTGCCTAATAAAATCTTTCCTCGCTAAATGGACTAAAATACCCTAAAATATAAATAAACAAAAGTATTTTCAAATTCAAAATCAAAAATGTCTATTTATTTAAGTATCCAATCACTTTCATATCATCCAAACAAAATTTATTAAATTAATAATTTTTGATAAGTATAGATTTGCATATATGTACTCAAATGGCCGATGACCCTGACAACCCTATAGGGTTATAAAAGTTGTTTAAACAATGAGTCTTTGAATGGCCTACTTTAATATTAGTCTGCTGGCATCACTGGCATCACTGGCGTCGCTGGCATCTTAATATGTATTTAGATTATTGCAGGTTCATTACGCGAGTCACCAGGCCGTACGGGCGCTAACTAACCCTTTTTTTCAATTTAAACCAGTACCATTTGTGATTAGTACATATTAGCAATTCTGGAACTAAAATAATAAAAGTAGCCTCATACACCGTATAAGATCGGCTATTTGCCAGTGAAAGTCCCGTTAAAATTGATGCAGCCTTTTCAGAGATTAGCTGGAAAGACAAACAGACAAAACTTTAAAAAATATTCAACGGTAAATGCGTTATTTGATTATATTGATTTATATTGATTTTGCAAAATGCCCACTTATAAAGTAACTCACTTTGGTGTTAATCTTTTTGTTTGAATGTTATATTATTCCAATGCATTGTATTTTATGTAAATGGGTTATTATTTAGTTTAAATATTTAGCTTGCGAATATTTATGTACTTTTGTTATTTATATTTAATATGTAAATAAAAATATGATTAAAGATTTAAAAAGATATCTTATTAAATTAAATCTTTTTGATATTTATTCCGATTGATCTGACAAAGTAGAATATTTTATTTTTTCTTTGCTTAGAATTTACACCTTTGCCTTGCTTTTACGTCACACGCTGTTTTCTTTACGTAGAACGGAACGTCCACAACAAACAAGTTCTGAAAGTTATCGCTAGAGTACGCTAAAGTGAATCAACACCATGGCGAAAGCGACGTCAGTCGTGTGAATAAATTTTTGTTTTCTCTGTGAAAACATTGTTTTCTTTCGGTTTAAACAATTTTAGACTCTTAAAAAAGTTGTATAAAGTGATAGAGCATCGTCAAGAACAAGGACTTTTTATTGAAAGGTGGTAATTTTGTGTGTGAAATTGTAACGAACTCTGGGATCACTCGGGAATTCAGGTGTCAACGAGGTAAGACACTGAAGCTTATTTCAAGATTACGACTTCTAAAATTAACGCATGTGATGTTGATTAACAATTTTGTATGTTTTGTTATCAGTATCTTAGAAAAATATACGGATGTCTCAAAACACTAGTGCATGTTCAGGTAATAGTTATAAATAATTCACACTCACTAAAAGGTTAGGATTATGTTGGTGTGATTACAGAAGCTGTTTTAGTTTTTCTTGCGAGATTGATGTGTTTACGTTTGCGGCAGATTCATCATCAATGATACGTATATTTATAAAAAACAAAGTTTTTCAACTTTCACAAACTTTTTGTTTGCCAACAAACTTATTTTGGAACTTTTTATATTTTAGGGCCCTGTGTTTTTATGAAGTTTCACACATACATATTGTCTAGATACATCAATTGACTTGACAGAAGAGTTTTTTTAACATTCTGTGAGAATGAATAAAATTTTAAATGTTTTTGCTGTAAGATTATTTGAACAAATTCACACAAACATGCACTATATTTGATTGCAGTAAAATAAATAAAAATAAATCTAATATATCATTGGTGTTTACTATGTGTCTTAACTAAATAATTTTTCCTAAAAAGTCCATAAATATAAGAAATAACAATGACAACATGTGTCAGTAAGAAATAATCAGCCTTTGTTATATAAAACAAATATTATAATTGGAAATTATATTAATTATCAACTGAATATGTAACTTAATGATTATTTTATAATTGATTATAATTATTCATCATATTTATATATTTTGTTTTGGTTATTATTTGGTTTTGGCTATGTTATTGTCTATTTAAATTTTAAAAGATTTTTTACTTTATTCTTCTTCTTGGAATGTAAACAAAAATCAAAGTTATTTGTTTGTATATTGTAACTGAGGTATTATAGTATTAAAAAACCTATTCAATTAGAAAGCTTATTCAGTTTTTATTTGATCTTATATCAAAAGCTATAGTCATTAATTAGTAGCTTCAATTAAAGTTATTATTTAAAAGTATCTTATAATTCCTTATTTAAAACCGGGATAAAAAATTCAATAAAATTTGATATTTCACTGGTGTACCACAGCACATTTCTTTTTATTTATTAATTGTTGTAATAATTAGAAAAAGTAATAATTATTGAGTATAGAGATTATATTTTCCATATCTACAAAATGAGTTATAAGTCAAATATTTATTTTAAATACCTATATCAGAACACCATTTTGCCTATCAAACAAAACAAAAGCCCAGAGCATAATAAAAAAAAAGCAGATGTGTAATCAATCCCTGTTGCCTTTTAAAAAAAGAAGTTTGCAACAATCAATTCCCTTTGTGCGCGACATCAATGGGAGCGGTTACTGTGTACCTATCCTTTGATCCCGCCGCGCCCCTGGGAAGATGCGACAGTGCGCTTACCGCGCGCCGCCCGCCGCCGTAAGTCGCTTTGACTGCCTGTGTAACACATTGATTGGGTTCTGTGTCGTTAGTGGCTCGGAATTTGTGTTTATCGATATGTCTTCTGCATGCTAAGTTCACTAATTAAAATTGAGAATCAGGAATATAGTTGTTATGGTGGTTGGATAATTAAATATTGACTATTCGTCTGTGTTCGACCCTGTTGTCCGTCTCGGCTCCGTGAGCGGGGATATTTGTTTAACTTCGCGACGGCGTTTTTTATTTTTATTAAGACATAACGTGATGGTATACAGCCTTTCTCGATCAATGAGCTATACAACGCTAAAGAATTATATTTTGTTTATTCGTCTGTTCATACGAAACTACTGAGCCAGTCCCGGCTCCGTAAGGGTGGAAATGTTTTTAAAGCGATGGTATATACCCTGTAGCTTTTCAAAATTTTAATCGAGAGCTAAAAAAATCAAACTACGATACTATTTCCTGAAATTATCGCGTTCAATCCAACAAAATATTTTCATGGTAATTATAATATAATATTAGTATGAATTAAACATTCTATTTTAATCTCCGTGGTTAATATGATCCTAGAGAAAGAATTTAATCGGTAGAAATGATTCTAATATTAGATATTGTTGGTAGATAATTAAATCGAAACATTATTATCCTTTTATAGTTTCCCACGATATATTCGCAAGCCGTCAAATTAATATTATAAACGACAATTGTATCAATCAATAAGGTAGACCTCATACAAAAGTCTGTACTGATACCTCACCTATATCTACCGCCAAATAACAGTGTTCGTATTGCTGTGTTCTGGTCTGAAGGTTGAGAAAGGCAATTAATTTATTGGGTAATGTGGCAAAATATATTTAGGTCACAAGGTTGGTATCGCGTTTGTGATATCCTTGTGATATAACGAGCGGCTATAGGCTTCAGTGACGCTTACTATCACGCAGACTATATGCTTGTTAGACGACCTGGCCTAATAAAAAATAACAATAGCGGCTAATCGTGGCGTCTTTTTCGTGTCCAAGTTAACAGCATAAATTACAAAAGTTTTTTTTTATAAAAACCGGACAAAATATAACCTTCCGAATAGTAATTTTTTACCGGTCCTCGGCAGACATCAAACCCTGACTCTCCTGAATCTAAAGTGGTCTTGATAGTAAATTATTTCGCTGGATTAAAGACCGACCGGTCTATTTAAATCGATCGTAATAAATTCTCTCTTCTCCACCTAACTATTAAATATTAGCCGAAAATGCAATTATCGCCCTCTTCATGGAAACTCGGAATATTCAAAATTGAAATATGTATAGAAATTACGTGTTACGGTGTATGTGAGAGATGAACATCGAAACTCCTGAAAGGGTTATAATATTTTTTGGCTTACACTTTGATCCAACTTGCGTGAGGATAATTTATATCTCAATTTAAGACAGAACAACGTCTGTCGGGTCAATAAATGTAAAACTTTTAAATATAAAACTCAGTGGGAAAAGTATTTGTATACGACAAACAATGTAAAAATAACATCTTTGTCGCTCTTGAGAATAATTGCCTAATTAATAGAAACGTCGATATATATGAAACTTAATATATTGCGTGTTAACGCGTTTTCCATTGATTAAAACTACTTTTTAAACAATGAAAAAGGACTATTTTGTCATTCTTGAAAACAGTTGCCATAAGGTAATCGTCAAATAAAAAATTTAAAGCCGTTAAAAATGTAATTGTGTACTACGACTAGCGAACGCCTATATATTAGACAATATCATTAAAAAACACGTAAAATATCTTAGATACATCATATAATTAGAAATAGCAAACAAATAGAGTATACATTTAAAGATAACATTAACAGCTATAGTCAACAACAAATGCCACTTTTAATCAAAGTTGAATTTAACAGGAGAGCAGCACAGTTAATCTAGATTCTAGATCCCTAATTTTGTCAACAGACCCTCTTTGAAGGAGCGCCCACTCTGTGCACCTATAAAGGAATACACACAAAGTGCAGACAGGATTGGTATTATCAAAGGGCACAGGCGCACGCAGCGGCGACTCTGTCACCGAGACTATAATAAATGTCACGTTTGCGCAAACTGACGCTTGTTGGGGGAAACAATGCATTGTGACTGTGTGTTCGCGATATTACTACATTTTTGCAGGTCGAGATAAATGTTCTTGGCGAGTTCATTGTTGTCAGGAATTGGTGATTAGTGTTTTTGTCTGTGTACATAAGAAATTTTAGCTTAATCTAGGTCTCAGGCGACTTCGAGTGTGGGTGGGATAGAATAATCTATCCTTAACGGCCCTATGGCGTGGATGGTAGTGATCCAGTCTTGTGTGCCAAAAGTCGTAGGTTCGATTCCCACCCAGAACAAATATATACTGAACATGTGTATTAAAGTATTTTATTTGTGATTCGGTGTCAGTTCAAAATGTTGTGTGATTTTATTATTCATTATTATAATGAGGTACCCGGGCATGTTTCTAGTTACCCGGTATGGAATAATTCCAGAAGATTTAAGCCATGCACATGCCAAATTGCATCAAGATCCGTTGTAATTTTAAGATATTAATAACCATTCAATCATAAATTAGTATTAATATAAATAATTGAATTAAAATATGTAGTGATCCTTGTACGCAGGGTTCGATACACGCACCGACACACATTTTTTTTTTGTGTCTGGGCGTTTGTATAGTACCTTGGTTCGTCCAGGGTCCCCAGCGGTAAAGGTTTAACCTTTAAATAAGGTCAAGAAAACTTAAAGGATTAAGTCTAAGACGAATATGTCTAGTAGACAGTAGTGACAATAGTATGTCTAGTAGACAGTAGTGACAATAGTATGTCTAGTAGATTTTGAATAGGCCAGTCTGTAGACGTCTGTGCCAACCACGATGACGTAATTCGTTATAGTCTCAAAAATCAAGGTTTTAGTCGAAACACGACAATAAAAAAAACTGTTCTTAGATTATTCTTTGTGAGAAACAAAGAGGTAACTCGATCTTAAATAGTTTCCAAAGAATGTGAAGCTCAAGTTTAGCCTGTAATTAGAAGTGTGCTTTTATATGAAGTTCTGCACTTTATTGTGTAGTTATCGCATTTGTAGTGTACAATTACAATTTTCACGTTAGTTAATTTCAAAATGTCGCCTGCACTGTAATTTTGTCCGTCCACTCACGATTGCCGTTATTAAGTCTTCCCTCGTCACCTTGTGTGCCTCTGTTCAAAACGGTAGATTTTTGCTAGAACGGCTGGTTGAATCTTGACGACCACGAGAAATTCTTTCACTCAAGTTTGCTTTGTTGACTCGACCAATTTAAAAAAATGTTTTCGCCATTAGAAAGCTACATCTTCACCGAGTAAAATATCCTATATTATATTTCATAAAACATATAAACACCTAAAATGTAATGTAATGAGGCACGATTGGTTGACGGGCCCGGTGGCGCGAACGGTAGTTATCCTGTCCTGTGCGCTAAAAGTCGTGTGTTCGATCCCCACCTGGGACAAATATTTATATGATGATATTTGTGTTTGTTCTATGTCTGTGTGTTACAAACATGTCGTCTGTAACACAAGTGTTTTAAGAGTCTTATCTCGGTCAATTCGATGTATGAGATGTTGTGAGAATTTATTATTGTTATTATTAATATATTAATATTATTTTTGTGCATTTGTAACGAATTATTTCCAAAACTACTTGACTGATTTCAAAATATATTTAGCTTTAAAATACCGATCGCTAATTTGGTATTTAAAGGCCTTCTGAAATGTAATAAATATAAAAATGTCAAGTGATAAAACTACTTTTTAACGGCTCTAAATCGAGATTTATTTAACATTTTGTATTGAAAACGGCTGTCCGATTGTTAACAAATAGAAAATAGATATACTTCATTAGAAAAATAATCGATAAATACAATTTGCATACAATTAAACCATGATTCTTATTTATTAAGACACAGAGAGAGGGTACTAATAATATACCCTTAACTATATAACCATGCTTAATATTTACAAGTTACCCGCCACAATCCCTCCTATGATATTGGGGAAACTCCGCTATATCGTGCACAAACAAAGAAAATAAAGTTTTATTATTAGTAGTCAACGTGAAAATGTTACAACATATAATGCAAAGCATGCTGCTGCGATCGTCCTATATAGAAGTTATACTTGAAACATTTTTAAGGCCTCGCCTTTATTAGTGCCACGTCAATTGTTATCGCGTAATACTATCCATAATATTTCCAACTGTATTGTAAAAAAGTAGCTCTCAATTGAATGAGAAATTATTGAATTCATACCAGTCTGCACTTCAATTGCACCGGCTTCAAAACCGTTCACTTGTAACATTTCAATCGTTTGACAAACGGAAAACTTTAGAGGGCGCAGGACAGCTCCCCGGAGTGGGCTTACTGCCCTTGAAATGGCTTACGATTGCAAGAGATGCATCTACCCATTTCCCCTCGCTTGTGGGTAGACCCAGGAAAAAATGGAGACTAGGCTTTTAATGGATGTTACTTATTTCATATTTGTATTTTCGTTTCCAGTCAGATTTTTAGCAAAATTATTCATCATAAGCCGAGGGGTACCGGCCGTATTATTCGTCATAATACATACATACATACATAAATACATTACGCCTGTGTCCCATCGCGGTAGGCAGAGACTATGGATCTAAACTTCCTACGATCGTGGCAAACCTCTCTGGCTTCCCTTACTCGCATTAGTCTATTCATACATACATGTATGTTTATTCTTGGTACTTCTGACCCGGCCCTTCTTTAATACCTCTCCTACCTGGTTAAGATATGCTCGTCTCAGTCGTTCATTTACTACCCTTCCGTTCACTTCTGCTCTATATATTAACATTCTTTTCTCTATTGTTGTTACATCATCTTTTACACCACATCGATCTCTTATTACACTATTCTTTACTCTCACTATCTCTCAAACTCACACCATACATTATTACGCATAATACTTACATATAAATGCACTTTTAAGAGATTTTCGGTTATAGAAATGGTTTTCACGAACGAAACTCGAAAGCGTTCCTTTCCTAATTTCTGTTTTCCAATCGCAAAAATGTAAAAGTTTTCGGGTCCATGCGGGTCTCCCGGACAGAACGGGGCAAAGTTACTACAACTTCTTTTCGTCAGGTAAGATAAATATCAGTTTGAGAGTAATCACATCTGTATATCTTGCACTTTGGAATCTTTAACTCGTCTCTCGATACGGGTATAATATATCTAAAACTGTTTTTAATAGTCTAGGTCGACAAACAAGCATACAGGTAGTGTAATAGTAAGCGTTACTGTAGAATATCATCATCATTACAGCCATTGGAAGTCCACAGCCGGACATAGGCCTCGCAAGAGAATGGGGAGTTTTGCCCATAATTGCCGAGCTGGGCAAGCGTGTTGGCAATCGCATGTTTCGTATGGATATACCTCCATCTGTCGGTTCTGGTACCTTAGTCGCCTCTTACGTCACCTGGTACAGAGGGAGTTACAATGCTGCTCTGCCAATATCTCACGGCTCCCGGCCCCGTAGCATATAGATGCTCGTAATATCACAAGGATATCATTAGCGCGTTGCCAACCTCGTGATTTGAAGATAATAAATCAAACTACCCAGTAATTTCACTGCCTTTAAACGGGATTACAGCAATGCATTGGCTATTTGGTTGAAATAGCTGAGAGCAAGGTATCAATGCAAACGATCTTTGAATACTAGATATACAAAATACATCATGCATGAGTTATTTTGACAATAAACGCGATCAATGCTCTCGTTAGCCGTTAAAGGCTCCAATAATGGTTTGTTCCATAGATTTGTACTAGAAATACCGATATGCATGCATAAGCAGGCATTCGGAATCGCTTTGTCCGTCTCCGTGACGTTGCGCCAAACAGAACTGGCAAATTGACGCCGCACAATTAATGGCTACCTCTCGCTGCTAATCGACCGATGGAATTAAATGAACGGACGGCACTAATTGCCCCGTAAGACAAAGGGGCAAACACTCGCCTTTGTCCCGTGTCTAGTGACACTCGAGGCGTATACCGGTGCGTCCGAGAACCATCTGGCCCTGTTGATATTGAATCGAGATATCCATTGACGGTGCACCGACCAATTAGTTTTCTCGATATTATCACGACGTTGGAGCGACTGCATTGCGTCTTGATGCTAGGCATCTGCATTGATTTGTTTGATACGACTAATTAAACAAGCAACACAAATTAAAGCTTGAGGAAGCATGATGATAGTACTGTTTTTGTTATAATAATATACTCTTTATTGTACATAATAAATTATATACCAAAAGAAATATTAACTTACAAGTTATAACACAATTGGCGGTCTCATCGCTGAGAGCAACCTTTGGTTGAATATAAAGGAATATAATGTGAGCTTTTTAATTTATAAATATAAGAGACTTTACAATTTTTGACGGTTTTAACATTATTTTAAGGTTATATTTTACATTCCTGTACGAGGTGTAAAGAACCTACGGTTTTGAAGTAACTAGCAACCCCGCGGTTTCACCCGCGTCAAGTTGTAGAAGTTAACTTTGCACCCTCTTTTTCCTCCTTATGGGGTGATTTTGAATATACTTGAATACTTGAATTTCATTCTTCAAAAACAGCAGAGTTTGCAAAAAGTTTTGCTCGTTTTACCCTTTAAGAGGGTGAATTTTCAAAAATGCTTTTAGTCCTCCCCTAAGTTACACCTGCGCAAAATTTAAAGTTTATAACCCTTATAGTTTAGGCCCTACGTTAACATGTCAGTTAGTCAGCTTTTATATAATTATGTACCTATATAGTTAAAAAAATACAGATGTCTTCTCTAAAACCCTTTAAATTACCGGTCTTCACATTCTTTATAGCAATTGTCTCGATGTTGGAAACGTATTGGGTTAACCAAGTGATCAGGCGGGACCGCAAACAATGCGCTCCAATTACACGGAAGTTTTTAAGCTGTGCACTTGCGGTATGGGACGGCGTCTTCGCTATCCCGCAGTGACCGGAAACGATGACAAATTCTAGGAAGTTTTGCTTTATGTATGAGATGTTGTGGGAATTTATATATTATATAATAATAATTTATGAAATTTTATTTTTCTCTCCACAAACATTACATTATTTTAATGCTAATACAATTAATCTTTGGATTTTTTATTTGTGGAAGACTGGGTAAACCCCAACTAGGCAGTGATCTGCCTGTAAATAATACACACACACACACACATATATATATATATGTGTGTGTATTATTTAGTAAAGTGATAATAGGTATATTATATGAGTGATAACTGGTATAAAGTTTGAATTTCTTTGTAGTGTACACGGAAGACTACCAGTCACAGTTGGATTGTTCCAGATCTTTGTTGAGATATAGTTTTATGTAATTTGCAGATGCGATCTCTTCTGTTATTATTCAGTTCAGTGTCGCAGCCTTTAAGATAAAATAAAGCTGCTACATTTTGAGAAGCCTCATCCGAGCAGTAAGCATCGTTATGTTAGGTGGGGTAGACCTTAACGGACAACGCTGTCCAATTATCTCGAGCAATGTGGCTTGTCTGTTTGTACACGACTGTCTTTCCTGAAGTCAGTGATTGGAATTCTTGAGAGTGTTTATTGACTGTACTATATTGAGTGAAAAGGCACTGCATTGTTAAATCAAAAAAAATATACGGACATAATATACTTGGGACGGGTCAGATGGCGCAAATGGTTGTGATCCTATCATCATCGCCAAAGGTCGTGAGTTCGATCCCCACCCAGGACAAATATTTATATGATGATTTTTGGATTTTTTTATTATTTGTCTGGATGTTAAATATTATATTTGTGATTCCTTGTGTTGTACCTTGTGTTACGGACAACAGACGGTTGTCCGTAACACAAGTTCTTTAAGCGACTTATTACGGAGTTAGGTCAAATGTATAAGATGTTGTGTGAATTTATTATTATTTAATTTTTATATTCTTCATAATAAAACTGCTGCTTTTACTTCCACTTGAGTGTTGACACTTTAAATTGCCAGTTATCCCTGGGTTTACCAGCTCGTTATTTCTCCTTGGAATGGAATTTGAAATTTTTACTGACACGTGTAAGTTCCACAATCCGATGTGGCAGGGTGTTGGCAGAGTGGTTGGAGTGATCGCTGGCGACCGCGGCGGCGCTCGAGTGCTCGTTACCCTCGCCCCCCGCGGCCCTCGACCGCCGACCCCCGGCCCCCGCGCGCCATAACGACCCTAACAGTTACTTCAAAATCTCACAGATTCTGAAGGTGTTCGTTAGAATTGCAACATTGAAATGCGACGTGTGTTGACTGGTTGTAGTTTTTGACCAGTGAGTTTATGTATTTTTCAAACATTTCAAATCGATTTATGGATAATACGAATTCCTGCTATAAAAGGTAATTAAAACCAGATTTTTTGGCAATATTCTTTCGTTTTAGGTACATTAAATCGGATGAATCAAAATCGGGTAGATATAGTAACAATAACAGAATACGACATTAAAAAAATCTATCTATGTATTTAAGTAGTATATTTGTGATACCTCTGTTGTCTGATGTCCGTAACACAAATGCTTTAAGCGACTTATCTCAGAATCAGGGTAATGTATGAGAAGTTAAGGGAATTTATTAATAAAATATGAAGTTTCGAATAATTTCACTTACGAATGGAGTTAATGAGACAAGTAACGGCAGATAGCTTTGTACTTAAAATAATAACGTAATATTATGATTGGTGAATCATTTATAAATGTACTCAGAAATATTACCAAACTAAATTACTACTATGTACTTTTCCCTAAAAAAGCTATATTTATTTTATCTGAAATTTGATACCTGTAACCGTAACAGAATCCGAAATAAAAATCCTGTGTCTGCATTTATTAATTTGTGTCTTCACTTATTAATTTAACTGTGTTAACGCATATTTAAATAATATGTCGGTTTTCCTTATTTTAATAGACATGTTCGGAAACGTTTTTTGTTATATTTTAACAGACATGTTCAACAAAGTTTCCTTTCAGAGTAAGTATGCGAATTAATGACCCTAATCATCGCGTTAGTTTCGAAGGTGTACATAAAATTACAGATTTGAGTTTTTGCAGTCTTCATCTAGGGGTGGAATGTTATAAAACATATACTGTTAAAGCTGAATTACGGTAAATCCTAGAATTTAACGGTACAACCTAGGATTTCTCAACACATGTTGGTAAATGTTAGATATACTAAAAGAAAGTTATTTATTTCGAGTCTTTTCTATTAGAATTTTTGTCAGGGCCCATTCTACTACAGATAGAGTAGCCACGTCGACGCGGTGTCGGTTATAAAGCGATTCTTTTCCGCCTTGCTTGTTTCTTTATATAAGTACACTTCCTTTCGTAATGAAAAAGAAGTATACCATCTATGATCATTAAGTTTGTTCTTAGAAAGTGGATGGTAGATATAGATTATTATAGATAGACACGTAGATTATTTAAATTTTAAATTTCAAATAGAAACATTATCCACATAAGAATACAGACGTTCCTGAAAAATAATTTGATGGACATTCCTCCCTACATATTTGGTGTGTTTTGGTATGACATGTTCGTCTTCGAACATGGTTCTCCTCCCTTATTCCCCATTCTCGACTGTTTGTCACCACTTGCATCGTGGCACCATATTCGAGGTGGTGTGCTTGTCCTCTTCATCATATCAGCTGCAGGACGTCCACTGCTGGATGTAGGCCTCTCCAATTGATTTTCAATAAGCCCAGTTGTATTGGGCTTGTGTCCAGCAGGATTCTGCAGTTTTAGTCAAATCCTCGGTCCACCTTGTAAGTAGACGTCCTACGCTGCGCTTGCCGTTATCCATCCATCCATCGTTCACTCTGCCGTGCCCTGCTCACTGTTGTCGGTAATTTGCGGACTTCCTCATTTCTGATTCGATCGCGCAAAGAGACTCCGAGCCATTGCCCTATGGGGCAATTGCTCGTTGGGCTATTTTGAGTTAGCTAATGAGGCCTCTCTTAATAATTATTAATTGAAAAGTTTTCTCTAACTAATACACGCCGTCGAACAAAACTTCAATAAGACCAATTACTGGAAAGGCCGGTCGATGGACGCTTTATGTCACTAGATACCCAGAAGCACTTAATAATGCTATTTGAAATGTTGTCAAACCATAATTAACAGCTGAATGTTTATTTGATTAAATATCCGACTTGATAGAGACATGAACTAATTTTATCATCATTGTCATCACAGTTGCCGTAAAACATCCTGCTGGTTATAGGGGGAATTTGCCCATAATTGCTGCGCTGGGCAAGCGTGGTGGCAATCGCAGAGCGTAGCTTCGCGACGGGAATGCTGCTGCCCTTTCCTGTTTTGTATTTGAACTGCACTGCTTCGGATGGATACACCTCTTTGTGTCGGTTCCGGTACCTCAGTTGCCTCTTACAATACCTGGTAGTATATTCTTTATTTTCAATTTATGTCCCCTTGCTTGTCTGTTTATTTCTACCTTCTTATCTCTGATACCTCTGGACCAATGTTATCTCTACTTTTACTGGCAGATGTTATGAGGCCGTGAGGTACCGGCAGAGTAGAATAGTACCTCTCCTGTAACAGGTGTCGTAAGGGGCGACTTAAGTGTTAGAACCGACAGATGGCGATATATCCATCCAAAACAGTGCTGCTTAAATGCACTGGGCGGGATGGGCTGCAGAATCCCTGTCGCGAAAGTTGCGCTCTGTGATTGCCGACACGCTTGCCCATCGCGGCAATTGTGGGAAAAATTGCCCCTTTCTTAGGGAGGCCTATGTCCAGTAGTAGACTTCCAATGGCTGGTATGATGATGATGATCAAGGCTTCTTTATTTTTTATTCGAATTGTAGCGAATAAAACCGCGAGCAATATATTTTTGTCACCCACCTATACACAGTATGGCAATTGGACGCCGTAAATTTAAAATTAAATCAAAACTCAATCTGATAATAACTCACGTGACAGTCTGACTTACATAGAACGTTCTGTAGGTTAATCCATATAATCTGTTCACACAAATCGCTGATAATCCCGCTAGAAACTACGTAGTAATAAATGTTCCGTGTATTGCTATGTGCAGATGCAACGTATTCATAAAATATGTATTTTTAAAACATATTGGCTGGATAGGGTTGATGACGCGGATGGTTCCTATCTTGTGCGCCATGGGTCGTGGGGTCGATCCCCACCTTGACCGAACATTTATATGATGAATATTTGTGATTGTTCCGTGTTAAATATGGATTAAAGTAATACATTTAGGCGTCCTCTGTTGTCTGATGTCTTTGACACAAGTGCTTTAAGCGACTTGTCTCGGAGTCAGGTCAATATATGTAATGTGTGTGTTTAACTTTATCATATTATACTCTTTTATATTCGTTTTATACTTCTTTCTTCTCATGGGTAGGTTGTTGCATTAAATTGATATTTTGCGTATGACTATCAAGGTTTGTGACCTTGTTGGTTAATGTGAAACCATAGGAAAACTTGTGTTTTAGGGTCCGTACCCAAAGGGTAACTAACCTTTGTGATTTAAAAGGGGTGATGAGGGGGGAAGAGAAACGTTGAGGTGATGTCTTTAAAACTGCTTATACTATCATAATCATATCCCAGTGATGATAATGAAATCTAGGTATAAAGTTTAATACTAATTAGAGTAAAGGAAGCGAGGTATGCCAAGATCGTACTAAGTGGAGATTCATAGGCTCTGTTTACCTCGATGAAACACAGTAGTTATACAGTTTGGTATAAACAATACCATCTTATTCTACACATATTGTAAATACTTTTTTACGCTGTATTTAAACGGATATAATTGGCGGGATTATCGCTTTGGTGTACAATCATCATTATGTACAACATACATAAAATAAAACAAAAAATAAAAAAAAATCAACTGACATTTTTCATAACTAATTTAATTATATTTTGAACTAGCAGTGCCCAGCGGTTTCGGCCGCGTAAAATTGTAGAAATTTTGCAACTCTCATTTACCCCCTTGAGGGATGATTTTCGAAAAAATATGACACGTGTTTTATGAGTTTCAATGAAGAATCTTTATACTGATTTCATTCGAATGATTTAAAAAACAGTTAAATTTCATACTAACTTTGCACCCCCGTTGTACCCCTTTAGGGGGTGAATTTTAAAACTCCTCCCTTATGCTCCCCACGTTATAAAACGAACCTCTGAGCAACATTTCAGGTTTCTAAACCTTATAATTTAGGCCTTGCGTTAATACGTAAGTTAGTCAGTCAGTCCGGTTCTCTTCTACACTAATATTATAAAGAGGAAAAAATTTTATTTTTGTATGTAGCGAATAAACTTAAAAAGAACTGGACCGATTTTAATAATTCTTATTTTATTAGAAATCTTCATTATCATTAAGTAACATAGGCTATATTTAGAACTAGATCACTTTAGATATTTCTATTAAAACCAACCAAAGGTGTAACAAAATTAGCCATAAAATGTCTGTCATCGCATACGCTGCGAATAATATTAATGATAGGACCAAAATTGTTTGACAATTTTATAGAATATATCAATATCTACAAAAAACTTTGCGAGACCATATGTCTAACTATTGTAGTTACGTCACTATAACTACTTTTTTACATTTAAAAAATTGATAGAAATGCCGATCAAAATCAGACCGTGTTATCCATACCATTTATAATTATTTACCCAAATAAACAATTTAATGTACAAAACTGTCTTAATACATGATGATTACTTTTTGAATTATTGAAATCGAACATTCCATTCAAAAGATATGAAATTAAAATAAAAATACATGCCGGTGGCGGCCGCCACGCAGCGCATCGAGTAACTAACTCGACGAGAGCAATTGTATTTAGCATGTTCTCGAGTAGGATCTCCTGAAAATCAATACGCTTCGTTGCCACCTACAAATACCACAGCCAACGTAGTGTACAGGGAGGCTTTAAGATAAGCATAATTTTTTTTATATATTATAAAAAAATATACAAATTTAAGATTCATGGTCGTTTTAATTAGTATGCTTATTACTTAAATATATGTACCTATTTATGTCTTCCCCTGTGAAGCCGGGACGGGCCGCTAGTATATATAGATGTATATAATGTTGTCACCATAATTATTTATATTATACTGCTGTTTATTGTGTTACAAATTGAACCGTAATCTTAAGCTTAAAAACAATAGATCGTGGTTGTTGTAGCTACTTAACTGTAATCTACAACCGAAATTGAATAATACCGCTTGCTAACTAAATAATGAACCGTCCCCGATAACGCATCTGGCTGATATTGTTCGAGCTTGTAGGTTCGATATCCACCGGGACATTAATATGAGGAATTTGTATTTGTTCTGTGTCTGGTAATAAGTAATAATAATAACTTTATTGAACAACAAAAGGTAACTTAAACTAAAATACATTTTGATACTTAGGTATCTAAACTAGGTCTAGCCTGTTCTTAAAGGCAGTGATTCCTCTGTTGTCTTCATTCATCTGTAACACGAGTGCTTAACGCTACTTATCTCCGAGTTAACATGTAAGACTTCGTATTAATTAAACAAAAAAATAATCATTATTATCAGTCAGAAACAAAAACAATGAAAATACGATGAAATGAATAGTCTCCGTTTTAATGATTCGATTTTGAGTCTTATTTACACGTCACTCGTACGAGTTTCAACTGTAATTTATGATAAAGTTTGTTCAAACGATACAATATAAATAAATTACTGTGTCATGCACCATATGGTTGCAATTGTTTAAAACTCTAATGATTGTTACTCATAATCATTAGGATATAGCATTGTGCAAATGACAGCTGTCTGGATGACGTGACTATGTCTACAATCGAAGTCTACCGAGAAAAATCCTGAGTGACGAATTTTGATAAATAACATACATAATTTGACAACTCTAAAAACAAAAAACATCAAAATCTTTATTTTATTTAGGTAATAACATTTTTGTACCGGCAGCCATTTTGTTCATTCCATTTAACGACTAAAATCTAAATGACGTATTGTAAACTAATTTTCCATTACTGAGTAGGTAACGACAATAATCTATCGAAGTAAAATATTTCATCAGTAAAAAAAAAATATTGCTACAGTTTCATTGCATTTATAATTACTGCGCAGGTAGAATTACTGTTGTATATTCATTTCTTATGTTTTGGAACTTTAAATTCAGTTGTTAGTTCTCACATTAATATATTTGATTAATGATAAATAAACTGCAAAATAAATAATAATAATATATTTTAATAAGTGAAAAGGAACGGTTCATCTAATGACCTTGCCAGAACGCAATTAAGGACTGTAATTAGACATTATTCTGGATTTTAAATTTTCCGTTAATCATGTAATATCTACTCCGACGGGATTAAATGATATAAAGATTGACAATTCAGATTGATGATGATCTCACCAATTTGTTATCGATGTTATAATCCTGTATGTAATCTTTTAATCGAATGTGTTCAATTTGTAGATGATTTGCTATTGGACAATAAATTGTACGAGGCGCCAACCAAATTTCATGACGCACGCATTTCATCGGTGCAATCTGTAGTGTTCCTATCTCGTGCGCTAAAGGTCGTGGGTTCGATCCATACCGAGGAATTTTTTTTTATTATGAATAATATTATGTGTTTAAGTATGATATCTGTGATTCCTCTATTGTCTGATGTTCGTAACACAAATTATATATAAGTGTCTTATCTCATCGAGTCAATGTATTCTTTACGCGGAAATGTCTGTTGTCTCTGCCATAAGGGAGTCCGCTTCAGGATTGTGAAACGCTATAGAAATTCCCGAGAGTTTATAGCTTCCCGCCCGCGATTTTGTTCGTATAGAATTCGCTTCCGGAAATATAGCATTCCCGCCACCTATAGGAGACTGACCATTGCACAATAAATTATGTCTATGCTATTGTGAGAAAAAAGTCCATAACAACCATGACTTAGAACAAGAAGTTTCTCCATTTTTCATTGTGTAGAAAAATAACTAATCTATCCCAACGTAACCTAAAAATTATTTAGGGTAAGTATATTTGTATATAAAAATACACGCCTGTCTCCCATCGGTGTAGGCAGAGGCTATAGATCTCCACTTGTTACGATCTTTGCAAACACCTCTTGCTTCCCTTACTTTGCTGGCATTAGTCCTTTCATACACACTCGTTTCTTCTTGTTACTTCTAACCTGGCTCTTCTTTAATACATATTACACCTGGTTAAGATATGTTCGTCTAGGTCGTACTATACCCACTCTTCCATTCATTTCCGCTCTATGTATATGTGCAGTCATTCTACTTTCATCTATTAATTTCTAGTAATGTATGTTTGTACCAAATTTTATCTGATTTATTTTTTCGTGAAAGAGTAACACTAATAACACTAAACTAAAAATTTTTTACCACTATAAACAACAAACTAACAAATCTATCCTCTTTATCAGTGCAGATACACGTATCAAAGTAATTGGAATTCCCATCCGCTGCACGAACACCGTGGCTCGTATTTAAATTACAAAATAGCTGCTTAATATTATTTCATTTCAATTTTAGACACACGTTTGAATCTCAAAGAGATATTAAGATTAATACCACTCAGCATCTTCAAACAAGCAAACAAAAAAAGCGATCCGGCTCTAGATCGTATCTACAAACAGAAGCCAAACTAAAAGAAGGACTGATTAATTGATACCACTAGTTCACACAGATCGCGTAGCCTCCGGGAAGTCGCGGCGGGCGGGGGGGTGTGGGAGTGTCGGCACGGTCAAAGGGCCCTTTGATGTTTGCCGCCGGCTTAATGCACCGCCCGCGGCCCCCGCTACGTTCATCATTAGCAATTTCCCTGTAATTTATTATCTTTACCGCTATTTATTTGTGCAATTTCACGGCTGCATGACGGTTCGCACCTTTAATGGGCCTGATGCGCCGGCTAATTATTACGTCCTGTTTTTTGTGTAGTGTTTTGTTACTGTTTTTGGGTTTAACGCGGTTACGTGTTTGTTAACCACTCTCTCGATCGACGCCAATTATTTATGGCTGCATCACATCAATTAATGGTCTTCAGCGCCGAATAGATTTAATCATGACTTTTTTTGACACGATTGTCGATCGATATGTCTCCTTCTCGCAACTCGGATCCAATTGTTTCGCAGATTGACCCGCTTTAATTGGAAAAATAAATCACTGTTTTTATATTTAATAAGTTTACAAACAAACATACGGCCTTGCAATCATTAAACGCTTGTATTATCATTAGGATATCATTAGCGCGTTGCCAACATTCTAAGTTGGATATGACACATGACGGAGTAATTTCACTGCCTCTTACCATTCAAACACAATGCGAACACAGTTGTTTGGCTGACGAGAGTGGGAGTGGGACGAGAGAGAGACCTTTCAATGTGGTCTACCTTTAGTGAACATTACTTATATTGTCACCTAGACTGGACCCAGCGCTTTTTAAAAAAACTGGACTAATGAAACACATTTTTTTTCAATTTAATACAAAAAATGAGAAGACACTACAACACGTATAGACTTACATTTGATATGCAAGGTTTATATACGTATCTGAATTGGATACGTGTATTTGAGGCTTGTTAATTGGTGTGGTCTATTCCCTGCCGTATCATAGTCCACTATCGTATTCCCCAGCGAAGGACCCCTTTGAGGAAGATAGCTGTGTGATCTCATTGGGGGGCATCGCGGGCGCGGTAATTAATTGCCTGCACTGAACGCCATTAGCTCTTAACCTACGACCATGGGATTACGGTTGACTGGCTTGACGTCTCCTTGAATTATCTGGCTAATGTACGGGATGCGGTCGGGTTACAGCGGTTGAGAGCTAGTTGTCGCAGCGTCCCAGTACTTGTGTAGAGTCTTGTTGATGTTGGTGTTCTTATCTCGTCAATGTTGTGGTCAAGATGCGGATTATAATACTTTCTGACATTTACATTATACATTACATATACATTCGCGGCTTATAATAAAACTAGGTCAAGATTTCTCCATAACGGTTGCCGAAAGGTAACCGAATCGTCGAAAAATAAAAATTAAAAAGTTAAGTACATATACCGTTTGAATGTCGTTGAAAAAGTAGTTTTATTAACTTTAAGATGAAACCAAAAATAATGCACAAACCATTAATGAATTATAATAATCAAATTATTATAGCTGTTAAAAAAAATACCATATATATAAACTGAATCGATTTGACCCGATGGACTCACTTACGATTATATCACGTCTCTTTGCTTCCTGTAAGTTATATACTCTGGAGGGCTGGTTATCTCTAGTTATCTACATGTAAAATTTTATCAAAACAACTAAAAATAAAGAATTTTTTGTTGTGGACATAGGCCTACCCGAAATAGGGAGTATTTTGCCCATAATTACCGCGCTGGGCAAGCGTATTAGCAATGACAGAGCGCAGCTTTTGCGACGCGGATACTGCAGCCTATCCCCACCCTAAGCATCTGAGCTACACTGTCTTGGATGGATATACCGCCATCTGTCGGTTCTGGTACCTTAGTCGCCTCGAACGACGCCTGGTACAGAGGGAGGTACTTACTATTCTACTCTACCGGGACCTCACGGCGAAGTGGTTATTTATATCATAATAATTGACTTTTTTTCTATTGCATGACAATCGCTCGACTACCAGCTAGGAGTGAAAGTTCGCTTGTAGAGGCTTCCGCGGGCTGTGTAGTGGTCACGTGACACTCGTTAGTGCCTTACTTGCCGCCTTTCGTGCCTTACTTACAAAGTGCATACTACTAGCTACAGTGTTGGTTCCTAATCCGATGAGTTGTATATTTTACATGCATCTTGCCCTGACTTTTCTCTGGTAGTTTGCTACCCGAGCATTACATTACTTATATTCTATGCTGGCAGCGCACTACGGTTTCTCTTGAGAAACTCCCCTTTCCGTCACTATATACAATATGTTATCTATCTCTCGTGTTCAGCACATTTGGGCATCATATACTCTTCGAAATGTATATTTTTCGCTCGTTTTTGCCACTTTTTTGATTAATGCTCCGCTCGACTAAAAGTCGCAGCGTAAAATACATACAACGTATTTTTAATGCCACGTCATTAAAAATAATGATAATTTTGTCCAAAAAATAAACTCACACGACATCTCATACGTTGACCTGACTCCGAATCAATCGCGCCCGTCAAAAACTTTTTATTTTTTCGCGTGGACCACCCTTATCTCTTAATGGAAGAATAGATAGCAACCAATTCTCAGGCCTACAGAGTATATAGTACATATATGACGCGCCCGATGGCGCAGATGGTAGTGATCGTATCTTGTGCGCCAAGGGTGATGGGTTCGATTCCACCCCCGTGCAAATATGTATTTTAGTATATTTGTGATTCCTTTGTTGTCTGGCGTCCATAACACAAGTGCTTTAAGTGACTTGCCACGGTGTCAGGTCAATGTATGAGATGTTGTGGGAATTTATTGTTATTGATACTTTAAATTGTGACACGCGAATTTTATATATAAGATCGTTCATTTAATACACACTTACGACAACGAATGCAATATACTTTATTAGAGAGAAGCCCGTCAATGTGTGACCGTAATTAACAAAACGTGAAATCAATCAAAGCCGCCGCCAAAAGCCCGCGCGACATCAAAGGCACGCGCGGTAGGTGCGTACTCTACACATCTGTGTCTATAGCTATGTTTGTTAGCTAGTCGTTGCCTGTGACTGCGTCCGTATTTTGTTCGGTATGTATATATATATACGTATACTAGAAGTGTCCGCGACTTCTTCCGCGTTGAATAGTGACTTTGGGGGATATAGTATCGTATCGGTGATATAAAATGTTGTATAGCATCAGGATTGAAGCACATCGAAATCTCTGTTCACTCCCCTTGAGAAGGATAAAACTAACGTGACGGAAACGAATCTTCACAACCGACACTATATGTTCCTGTCTGTCCGTCAAAATGTATCATCATATCAGCTATCAGCAGTCCACTACTGGACACAGGCCTCCCCAAGAAAGGGGAAATTTAGCCCATAATCGCCGCTCTGGAAAAGCATGTTGGCAATCGCAGAGTGCAGCTTTCAAGACGGGGATGCTGCTGCCTATCCCCGTCCTGTGCCCTTGAGCTACTCTTTCGAATGGATATACCGCCACCTGTCGGTTCCGGTACCTTAGTCGCCTCTTATGACATCTGATTCATATCAGAAATATCTTCTTCTTTCATAATCTTTCGTGTGCTGTCCGGTCCGGATTGAATTTCTAAACTTCTGAACTGATTTTAATTAATTTTCTTTTATTTACTGTGTACAATTTCATCCACTTTGTAAGACAGGATAGTTTATTCCTAATTTATAGTCGCAATATTTTTTCATGACAAACATAAGTATAGTGAAAACAGGACAACGTGTGTAGGATTAATGAGTTTGATATATCGTTAAAATTCACGCGGACGCAGACGCGGGCGGGCAACTAATTGATTCATAATCGACGTGCCATTTTTCAAATGCCAGAAGTAGCAAGTCTGATGAAATCGGAAAGTGCATACGTTCCAATTAAGTGGTATCCGCCCATGTGCGGCTAATTGATGGGCCTCCCCCTAACAATTAATATGGCCGGCCAGGAAAATTGGTGACAAGCATATGCCCTGTGCGCATTTTCAGCCGGTATGTCAGGGCAGTTGTCCCCAAACTATGGTTGGTTCAGACCCTCTTCTCACTTTCATACTTTGTCCTTTCTGTTTTGTAAATTGTAATTTATATTTTAGTAGCCATTACACGTTTTGTGTTGATTTATTTTTATTTACTTCTAATACATTTAAATATTATTACCGTGAGGTATCGGCAGCTTCCCGTGTATTTCAGGCAGAGTAGAATAGTCCTTATGTATTAGGTGTCGTAAAAGGCGACTAAGGTACCAGAACCGACAGATGGCGGTATATCCATCCGAGACAGTTTAGCTCAGATGCTTAGGGTGGGGATAGGCTGCAGTAACCTCGACGCGAAAGCTGCGCGCTGACATTGCCAATACGCTTGCCCAGCGCGGTAATTATGGGCAAAATTCTCCTCATTTTTGAGGGAGGCCTATGTCCACAACAAAAAATCTTTAGTTTTATCTTTAGGACTCAGGGTGTACAGTTTCTAAATGTCGGCGCAATTTGGCAGGTGCTATGGAACTATTAGGAAGCAGTTTACTGCATAGCATGCAGAGAGGTGAGCCGTGGGAATCGACAAATCCGAAATTGATATATGGTTCATCATACTTCCTTTTTTCTTCTTTGAAACCGTGAAGCTTAACGTCGTGGCATCATCGTCTGGATAGGTAATTGCTGTATTCTCGGCGCGTACTACTTTTAAACATTTAGTGCCATTAGATGTTGTTGCCACACATTTAATGGCCTTAAGCCAACGTTCTATTCTTCTTTATTAATAATGTTACATGTCAGGATGATGGGTTCAAAATAATTCACGTTAATGCGTAGAAGAGACTAAGTTAAGTCCGAAGAAGAAATACACAAAACTGATACAATCAGAATACAACAGGCAGTAGAACAATGACAACAACACTAGTTTCATATCACGTTTGAACTCCGCAATTCGCTAGCAGCTTGCAAGTAGCTAGGTAGGAACTTATCGCTAAGAACGCTAATCGTCGAGGTGCGACGCGCGATCACCGCTTTTATACCTATTTTGTCCTAGACTCGATCTCGAACATTCTCAAAAATACTCGAGTCGGCGCCTTTGATAAACAAAAAGCAAAAATAGAAATACAAACAATGCGTTGTAAACAAGCTCGACTTTATATTTTGAAATTAGGGCCGAAAGTTGCTTGTTCACAACTATAGCGCCTAATTCAGAGGCGGCTTTTATCAAAGGGACTGCGCGCTCACAAGTATAAGAGCGGCGGACAGAGTCAAAACTTTCGACCAAAGAGAGGTGTTTTGTTTCTTTTTTAATTCTTGCGGAACCCCTAAAGGGTATCGCGGAACCCCAGGATTTCGCGGAACACACTTTGGGTATAGCTGGATTAATATATCAACGGTCATAAATTGAATTATCGTAAGGGACAATGTGCAGGTAGACAGAAAGAACAAAAAATAAAATAAAACAATGACTGATTATAACTTTATTGTTTAAAAGCTACTTTTAATTATGTTTAAGCTGTTTTTAAAAAATAAGTATTTTATTATTTAAGTTTAAACCACTGCTGATTTATAAATGAAAAAGGACACCATTTATACTTACTAATAAATATCTGTAGTAATTTTGCCTGTTGATTTTTTTTAGTGGTACATAATAATTAATAAAATTAACCAAATTATTATTTCGTTCACTCTTCCATTCATTAAATCATTATACTATTAATTTCGTTTCCCTATGTCAATCTGCCAGCGGTGCCCGGGACTTTGTCCGCGTGGAATAGTGACTTTGGGTGGTTTAGTTTCGTCATCTATAAATGGACTATCCAACACTGAAAGAATTGTTTAAATCGGACCAGCGGTTTCTGAGACTAGCGCGTTCAAACAAACAAACTCTTCAGCATTATAATGTTAGTGTAGATTTCATGTGGCAAACACCCAATTCACTGATGTAGCACCATCAAGTTTCAAGTCCATCCATTAGGTTCACCTTTGATAAGTGGAGGTAGCGTTCGCATAGCTCCACGTTGATTACATCACAAATATAGGAATATGAAATTGTAATGAATGTCGCAATTATTAAGTAAACGCGGAGTCAATCACAGCGGCGGGCGGCGCCGTGAGCGCGCGACATCAAAGGAAAGAACAAAGGGTTCCGCTAGGGTTGCTGCTCGTCGAACAACAGCAGATGAGATATTTATTTTTATTTATTTTGTATGTACATGTAATTTGTTTTGTATGTCTTTTTTTCTAAGTGTATTGCTGGAATACGTAGTTTTGAGTTACTACTTTATAAAGTGATATTTGTGTTACCCACTTCAGAATGTATTTTAGTATTTTTAACTGGATAGCATTTTTTTTTTGCCTAAATTAATAAATGTATATTCCTGCTTAATACGTCGACTGCACCAAATTTAATTTTATAATTTATTCATATTGTTTGAATCACGAATATTGTTACATACTGAAAGTTTTTTATCAACTTATTTCATGAGACATAGGGTTCCCAATAAAGAGAAAGTTATATCGATGATTGCTACGCTGGGCAGGCGTATTGAATATCGCAGAGCGTAGCATTGTAATAAGGATAATACTACTCTCCATATTGTATTTGTGTTTCGGAAGAATATGCCGCTATCTTATCAGTCTTTCAATACAAAAGGCAGTAATTACTCCACGTACCACGTACCTCCGCGTCCAGTACCCCACGGCTCACGGGTTCATTGAACTAATATTCGCTACCAAACTTCATGATCAGCTGGATGTCAACCCTAACTGTTCGGTTGGTAGCCAGCCATCTCCGACTGCACTCGTGTGACACGCGTGTATGAACGCTTAGCTGGGCACCTTTGTGCTCTTTTGTTTCATCGAACATATCCCGCTTGATGCCTCATCTCCGAGACGGCACTCAAGACTGTTCCCCACCTGGGTAGTTGGCACCGGCGTGGGAAAACGTCTTGATTAGCATTTTCCAGTTATATACTGTTGATTGGATTTAATTTCTTTACCTTATATGTTAAAAGGTTAGCGGAGATGCCGGGAAGAGTTATTTTTCCCCGGTTTTTTACAGACCATATTACAGTTGGGTACTGCGACATGTGTGGGACTCCCCACCCGGTATTAATAGAACTGAGTGGTATATCGCACTGAACCCCGCGGAGGTGTACTCCACCGAAAAACGAGAGAGGTGGGGCCCTCTTCTTTCTTTTTTACTATAACACCGACCACTAGATGTTGTGGAACCTTGATCACCATCACTTTTTCTTGCAGATTCCTTTCTTGCATGTAACCAATTTTAAAGTAGGCCACTCGATGACCTTAATGCCAATGTCGATGTACAAAATTGGGCAATTTCCCCTTTTCCAGGGGTGGTCTATGTCCAGCAGTAGACGCTTTACGGCTGCTATGATGGTGATGATAATCTTTACCAACTATGTTGTGTCAAATTAATAAACAACTATTAGCCATTAATATTTTGTGAGGCTAGTCTAAGAGCAAATACATCAAGACCCTTGGACTGGTTTATGGAACGAACTCGCTGCTAGTATTTCCAGACCGTTAACCGACGACTTAGGGACAGGACCAGTGTTTATTTTTTTAAAGTTCGGCAAAGCGCTTTAATTGTTCGCCCCATATAATAAAAAAAACTATTAATGCCAATTAGTGATGACCCTATCTCGAAGGCTGACCTGCCAGCTCCAAGTGCACTCGTCTGACACGCGCCAAGCGGCCAGCTCAGCGCCTTTAATCTTCTACATGTCACTTGACTCAATACGAATGACGCTCTCGTGTCTACATATCTATTTGTTCCCATTGTAATTTGTAATACGTTCTTACCTGTAAGCAATAGTTATGGTTACTGTAGAGAAATTTTTCTTTTATGCAAAATAGGACTAGAAATACATTAAATTAAAATAATCATTATATTTATTTTGGTATTTAAATGAAGTAGCCATCAATTGTATATTGAATGTCAAGCAAATAATGAAAGTGATTTTACAAAACTTACTGGATTATGGTTGAATTTTAACCACTGGCAACTTTAAATTCTAACAATATCTCATACATTAACATGAAACCGAGAAAAGTAGCTTAAAGCACTTGTATTACTCAGAATATAGAGGAATTACAAATATTATACTTAAAGTTTAATTTTGTTTGAACTAATAAAAGAGGAACGCAAATGACCTTAATTAATGATTTAATTAAGAATTAACAACTTAACAATTAACACTAGCACCAAAGAAAGTACTTCCGTCTGCTGTGGCGCTAGAGCAAAAGTGACGCAGAGTCTCTCGCCTCATGTAGCGTCACCGCCCTAACCAGTTTTCGGGTAAGTGGAAGGGGATTTTTATAAGTACACTTAAATAGATATGTTTCTCGAATAAATTTTTGTCCGGATTGAGATCGAACCCACGACCCCTGGCACACAAAAGTCACTACCGAATGCGAAATCGGGCCAGTCAATAAGGATTTAATTAACAGAGCAAGCAGTGTGCATGTGACGTTGATATTTATGCTTTAGTTTGTTTTTTATAGCAAAATATATAGGTGGTTAGCAAACAGACGCCAGCCACACCAGAAATAACACATCAGTGTTGAAAACCATTTAAAAACCTACGTTTCAGGTACCTTTTTGAAGTACTCCATACTGTAATCCTTAGGGAAAACTAAGAGCTCATTCCACATTTGAAGAGTTTGCAGACGGAAATTCCTCTAAAGATGCACTGTGCGCGCCATCATTTAAATTTCAATGTATGATCAGGATAAACTCTCCACCGATGGCGAGCATGGTACGCGGCCTTGGGCATCGTCTGAAATTGATCTTAACAATACAACCCGTGAGATACCGGCAAAGTAGAATAGTACCTCCATCAGTAGCAGGTGTCTTAAGAGGCGACTAACGTATCAAAACCAACAGATAGCGGTATATCCATCCGGGACAGTGTAGCTAGAATGCATAAGGATAGGGATCCCCATCGCGAAAGCTGCGTTCTGCGATTGCCACCACGCTTACCTGGCGCGGCAATAATGAGCTAAATTCCCCCTTTTTTGGGGAGACCTTTGTCCAGCAGTTGACTTCCATTAGCTCTATATTATGAATACAACCCGATATAAAACCGGTAGACACATCTTGGTATGTGCCAAATTAAACCTCCAAAATAACATTTACAATTGATCTAGTTATGGCATCAATTACGCACAGTATAGACTACGTTAACTGTAACTTGGTTTGCTAAGGATTTTATATCTTTACGAGTCCAGTTTAAATTCATTCATAAATAAATAATAAAATCACGCAATATCTCATACGTTAAGCTGACTCCGAGATAAATAGCTTAAAGTACTTGTTTTACGGATATCAGACAACAGACGAATTATAAATATAATATTTACATATATCCCTCTCCCATCTGCTGCTGATATACTATTATTAAAGTAGGACACTCAATAAAAAAATTATTTAAATGACTCTTATAGCACTAATTGTCAGGATCATCAGCCATTTGAGTTTTTTGACGATTTAAAAGTGGCTATGATATTTAAATAAATATATATTTGACATTGACCTATAACGGAATAAATACAATAATATTTGTCATTGGTGGAAATCGAACACGTGCTTTGGTGTCGTCATAATTATTATGAGAGCGGCTTAGAATCTCCTTGCGGGAACCCTATCAGTAGCAGTTGGCCCGCTTATCGCAATAAACGAGATTAAAGGGCACGTACTTAGCTTTTGAAAACTTGAAATTATGTATTCCAGGTCGGCGGTTCCAGATTTTTCGGGATATAATAGGCTATGCCTCTCCCTAGGGTTAAAGCCACCCGCTAAATTTCATTAAAGTTGCCAGTTTATTTGTGAAATCATAACATACCTACGGGAAGCGTTAAATTTAACGGTATAAAGGAAGACCATACAATTTTCTGCCCACTAAACTAGCACTATGCAACCATGACGTTGGCCCTTTTGTAAAAATATATATCCATCGGGAAACATAGATTATGCGGGTTAAAAAGGAAGAGTAGCCAATGTCCTTTCCTAGGGATTAAGCTATCAACCTGCCAAATTTTATCTAAATCGATCTACCGATTAAGCCGTCAAAGCATTATAGACAGACCAACTTTCTCATTTACAATATTAGTATGGATTGTCTGAGCCCTATTAAATTTATCATATTAGCCATTGGAAGTCTACTATTGGATATAGACCTCCCCAAGAAAGCGGAAATTTTACTCTTAATTGGCGCGCTTGGCAAGCGTGTTAGCAACCGCAGAGCGTAGATTTTGTGACGGAGATGCTGCTGCCCATCCCCGCCCTGTGCGATTAAGCTACACTGCTTGAAATGTACATTCCACCATCTGTTGATTCTGGTGCCTTAGTCACCTCATACGACACCTGGTACTATTCTACTCTGCCAGTATGGACGGCCCACAGAAAAGTTTATTTTTTTTTAATTCCCACATCATCTCAAACATTGATCTGCGCTATCGGGTCCGTCTGTATTTATTATTATTAAATAAGTTTTAGTATTCAATCCCTACTAATATTATAAATGCGAATGTAACTCTGTCTGTCTGTCTGTTACGGAGCCTCTTAACCGATTTTGATGAAATTTGGCACAGACAATCTTTAGACCTTGAGAAACATAGGCTATTTTTAATTCTAAATAAGGGTTGTAAGGGATGAAAAGTTGTATGGAAGTATCGCTATTTTGAGAGCTAGAAACTGGAATCTAATTTTTTAGGCAATTGATTCGATATAATTAAACTTGACATTCAAAGTTTATATAAGTTAAGGTAAACAGGTACCCAAAAAAACTTCTACGCGGACGTAGTCGCGGTAGTTTGCTATGTATTAAAAAGCTGACATCCACCGTCCTTTTCTCACACGTGCTCTAGGGTTGAGTTGAACGCCTTTGAATCTTTGTGTGCCGAACTTGTGCCTATTGATGGCTTTCATATAATATATAATGCGTCACGCCACTTGCTACGTATGTAAAGCTATTCGGAGTTGACAACCCTTCAGGTGTACTATTTGTGTTGTAGGTTGGTATTTGTGATTTTCGCCTCTAAACTCCCGCTCAGAACGAATCTGGGAATATACAAGACATATGTTCGACCTCACCTAACATATGCAGCCACGGCATGGCACTAACCGGCAAGACCAACAAAGGCCGCCTTGAATACCAGCGGGAATTCGCAGCCGGTAAGGTCGAGCAAGATCCGGGCACAAGCCCGAGACCGCAACCCCTTGAAGGCATCGATGAAATTTTTCACCTATTCCCTGATGAGGACAACCCTAATAAGACCTGGATGACCCTCGTAGCGTCGACGACCTTAATGGATTTGTGAATATTGTGATTGTCTCATGTTTCTGGGTAGGGTAGGATATTCTTGTATAGATTATTTGAAAAAATAAATACATACCTATCTATCTATATATAAATATGAAAGAATTTGACTGACTGATAGTGACTGAATGGCTGACATATTAATGCAGGGCCTAAACGATAAGGATTAATAATTTGGAATTTCGGTAATGGCTTCCTTTTATAACATTGAGGATCATTAAGAAGCTATTTCTGAAGTCATACGAATGAAATTCAGAGTAAAGGTTCATTGAAAATCATAGAACACGTGTAATTTTTTTTAAACGATCCCCAATAAGAACCTCACTGATTTTTCGCTGATGAACAGTGTTTATTTAAGGTTTAAGTATTAAACATGTCAAAGAAATGTGAAGTACTGGTTACTTTTGAGTAGGCCAATGTCCAGCAGTGGACGTCCGACGGCTGATATAGTTAAATAAGCTCAACTGTTAATAAATAGTAGGTACAATAATAACTATTTATACAAACCGCGATATATTTCATCTCCCTCAAGCAAACAAAATAAATAGACGTTATTCGTAAACAAGCACGGAACCAATACACAGTTGTAGGGCACTTCAAAGGGCGAGAGTTGCGTTTGTCGGCGGCGCGACGCGAGAGACTGCGGTGTTTGGCTGGGCCCGAGGAGACCAACTTCGGAAGCAATTTAGCTTTGAGGATGAGACGCGATTGGCTTGAAATTATGTAACAGCTTTAATGTATGTCGGATTCGTTACGACGATTGTAATTTTAGATTGCATAATGAGACACCTTTAATTAAAAAAATAATATTAGCAGTCACTGCAGCGTATAGACGCTCGTGATACCACAAGTATATATATTTTAGGTATACAACAAGCTATTTATAAATAGCTCGTTGTCTACCTTGTGACTTGAAGATTATGTCACATTACCCAGTAATTTTACTGCCTCTCCCTCCTTTCAAACAGGAATAGCAATGCGGACACTGCTATTTGGCGTATATTAAAATGTTGCGTGAGAATATATTTATTGATGAAAATACTATTTTATGACTACCGCCAGTTTTACAAGGAAAGTTCAATTAATTATTTATTTATTACTTTAGAGTAATCTGTCCGAGTCGCTACAGCGCTGGTATTACGGTGAAGCACATTAAAATATAAAAGGCTTATAAAATTATTTTTAGACGTTATTTTTTATTTTGCTTGTATATCTCATTCACAGATAAGTTTCCTTTTTATATACAATTTACAAACATGCATTTCAAATTTATATTACTCAACTAATAAAATGGTAACTAATCCATTTAAAAAAAATAATAAATTCCCACATCTCATACCTGATTCCGTCTCGTCGATAAGTCTCTTAAAGCACTTGTGTTACGGACATCAGACAACAGAGAAATCACAAATATACTACTTAGGTACATTTAACACCCAGACACAGAACGCCAATAAATATCAGCGTATATATGTATATATATGTAAAGAAATAATATTCTATATATATATATTATAATCGATAATCGATATATATATTAATTAAGTAGGCCCATAACAAGCACTATTAAAACGTCAATAAAAAAATAATTTATAATAGTGTCCAATTATAAAGTGATTTTATGCATATATAATACAATGACCCAAGGAATTATAAAAGTATCATATCGTCGATGATAGTGCAATACCGCGTAAGTAGCAGTTGAAAACAAAGTTGATAATTCAATCAGAAAAGGTGCAAATACATTTGCGGTATTGAAGTATCATCGACGATATAGATAATTTCATTAGGCCCACCTTACCTAGTGTGCCGGCACCAGATGAGTCTTATTAAGTTTTCTGCAGGTTCATTACGCGACCCACCAGAAAGAAACCTGTAAGCAAACTGGTAGTGATAAAGGTTTTACCAACACCACCTATCTAGCAGTTGGCGCCAATAAAATATGCCTGCCGGCGTGGGCGCGAACAAACCATTGTCTGAAAGCTAGTGGTTGAAACAATCTCAAGCAGGTCGTTGATATAATCTTTAACGCAATAGTAAGCTTTAGGGATAAGCTTTCTTTAACATATCGCTGGAATTTATTCAACGGTAAGACTGTTTATCCCTCTTAGGATTTTATTGTAAAATCTCCCACGATTGCCCTTGAATGAGTTGTTTTATGGAGCAAAGTTGTAGGCCCTGTGAGAAACTTATGCATCATTATTCTGCTCTGCCGGTACCCCACAGCCTTTTAACTTATTCCGAGCAGCAATAATTAAAACAACTATCGTATGTTGAATTTTCTTTGAACCATTAATTAAAGAAAGTAATTTCATGATACTCTAACGCCGGAACAAAGCCTTAGCAACATTGTAGTATGATAATATTCATCCGTTTGTTTCAAAGGACAGATACTGAGTAAAAAGACGCACGCCGCCAAGGCATCCCGACTCCGCCACAAAAACCGGATGTTATCAGATTAAAGCCGGTAATGAGTTGGCTTTATAAAAATAATCCTTTGTGTGCTCGCGCGGGTACAGCTCGCGTGTTTGCACTAAAAAAAACCACCGTAAGACCCCCATCTGTATGTCTCGCAAAACCCTAATTACCCACCGTCACTCTTTAATTAACTTGATTATTTATACCGGCTTGGAATTATAGAATGCACTGAGTATCGCTTGACTGCTATTATTTTGTCACATCCTTTGAAGTCACATTTAATATTCCGTTTGAATGGAACTTCACAAGTTTCAACCGTTGGACTTTAATCAACTGTCAATGTTATTTTCTTTATAATTTTCCCGTCCAATGAAAAATGTTTTTATAGTCACGGTGAATTAAAGCAATTGGTTTTTATTAATACCTACTCCTTATTGGCAATCGAACAAAAAATTATTACAGCTTATTTTTTAATTCATCTTTAATGTATTTTTCCAACATAAAGTCTACATACTCTCGAAACTTTCTGCGAAACTGGTAGCTTTTAATCCAAAGGCCGCCACTTTAATACCAGTCTGTAATGAAAATAAAGGCCAAAGGAGATGTAGCAATCATATTCAAGCAGCAAGCCGCGACGCATCGATTCCGGCTTTGGTGTCTCATTCCGATCTTCAGGCAAACAAAGACTGGCGTCAAAGGCTCTGTGTAAAAAGGAATCCAGCGATAGAGGCAGTCAACAATGGGCCAGATAAGGGCTTGGCCCAAGTCCCACGTGCACACGATTAGTCCTCTCGTGGTAAATGTATGTGCCTGTTGTTTTCGTTAATTGTAAATTAATATTAAGAGAATTTAAATATTAGGTAACATAAATTTGAGATGGAACAAATCGAACCCTTTTATTTTTTACCTTAGTATCTATTTAGATAATTTGTGTTCAAGAAGATTGAAAAGTAAAAGAAAGTCCATTATATGAAATCTAAGCAAAATTTAAAATGTAGATCTCATTATGATTAAAAGAAAACTGTGGTATTGTCAAGTCAAAGGTGCTATCGACTACAGATATCCCATACCCAGACACCCACATAAAAACGCCTCCGACAACGAATATTACCTTAAACGTAAAAAAAAATATATAAATAATATTGAGATGATTAATTGTAATGGAATGAAGATAATTAATGGAACGCATTTTGGTTTATTAATTTTTTTTATGTTAGACCAAGTCGACATACATGCATACACTCCGCGTGACAGTAATATCACTAGCGCGTTGCTAACCTTATGACTTGGAGATAATATGTCATATTACCCAGTAATTGCACTGCCTTTCTCACCCTTCAAATCTGTTTGGCAGTAGAAATAGATGAGAATGAAGTATCAATGCAGACGACCTTAGTATGAGGTGTAGCTTAAGTATAATCTTGTTAGTCATATTGTTGGCGGTGGAAAAATTCTGCTGTGCTGCGGGTAAAGCTAGTATGAAGAATATTACAAGACCTTCACCACCTATATACTAACAAACAGATATTTTTTATTAAGTCCAGTTATGTAAACATTTTAATAATGGCAATGCTTAGAGTCGAATTAGGAATGCGGAGATCCGTTCAAGAACCAAAGTTTCGGATTAGCATGTTGAAGTGGCAGTGGGCAGGACACTTAGCTCGCAGAAACGACAGCCTATGGGGCCGAAGGTTTTATAATAAAGATCCTACCTTTGCAAGAAGCAAGTGCAGCGTAAATTATCCACGCGCAAGGAGATCTAACTAGAATCTAGGAATTCAGCATTTTTCTAAACCAATAGAACTATCACGCTGGAAGCATACTGCCGGACCCATTGGAAATCACCTGATGATGCCTATATGCAGCAGTGGACGTTCTAGAAACGAATTAAAAGTAGGCCGCGGTACCTGCCCGCAACACGCTCCGACTTGCGACGCCCGGCATCGTCGCACAGCGGCGAGGTGGGCTTCCGGCGTCGCTTTGTGTCGCACTGATACAGCGCCGCCGATAAATATTGTGGCGAGCTTTGAGCGGCGCCACCGTACACCTAGTACACACGGCGGGCCGCGGCCGACGCCGGCGCCGGCGTCGTGCGGACACGGCCTTATGTTGACTTGTCACCGGGATAAACAAGCTTAGGCGGGATGTCCAATATCCACCTCTTTGTATCTTCGATTGACATGTTTAAGTTTGGTGGGCCTAGACAGGATTTATAATTATTTATTTATTTATTTATGGAACTTTATTGCCCAAAATATTACAAAATGTACAAATGGCGGACTTAATGCCAGTTGGCATTATTACCCACACCCAGTCAACTATTACATGAAACAGAAAAAAATATTTATAGTGGTGCAGACAATACATACACAAAATAGATAAACGTTACATACATATTTGTATAAATAAACGCAATATATACATATGATATAAAAAACATATATAAAATAACGTACATCAGAAATAGGGTTAAAAAGTTAGAGAAGCAGCATCAGTAAATCAAGTACGGAGAAAGTGTTTTAGGATAAATTTGTTTGGAGATTGTTAATTTTCAACGGAAGCTCATTCCAGAGTCGTATAGCTGTCACTGTAAAAGAGTTTGTTTAAAAACTAGAGTGATGAGAAGAAGTTAAGAGCAAGAGAGTATTAGAAGAACGAAGATTCTTTTTAAATAAAAGATAAGTTATTATTTTCTGCGTTTTAGTAATGTGTGTACAAAATTTGATATCATCAACCGTGGACTTATAATCTGCTATGCTCTTTGCAATGTGTAAGCTAGACTCGATATACAGCACCCAACAGAAAACAAACACAGTACTGACTGCCACGTGCCAACGCGTAACGTGACATAATATCTTCGAGTCACAAGACTAATATTTATATGATGGTATTTGTATTTGTTCTATGTCTGGGTGTTAAATATATGTATCTAAGTAGTAGATTAGTGATTCCTGTGTTGTCTGATGTCCGTAAAACAAATGCTTGAGGAACTTATCACGTGATCATGTCAATGTATGAGATATTCTAGAAATAATATATAAAAAAAATTGCTAAATGTGGGAAGAAAGTGCTTTAAAAAAAACAGAAAACTAACTGCTATACGTTCCAAGTCCAAGCGCAAAGCACAGCTATCGTGACGGAGATGCTGCTGCCCATCCCCGCCCTGTGCATTTGTGCTGCAATGTTTCAGAAGCATATACCACCATCTGTCGGTTCTAAAACCTTAGACGCCTCTTACGACACCTGGTGCAGTGGGAGGTACTATTCTATTCTGCTGGTACCTTACGGCATAAATTTATTATTATTGTAAGATTAATAAAAAAATGTACCAGGCAAAATTTACCGCCGGTTTGTAACATTGCTAGCTAAAATATAAAGTAATGGTATCTACAAAGAGAGAGATACACACAGTCCATAGTTAGATCATTCCGGCGATCTTGACGGATGCAAACATTTGCAAGTCCAGTCTTATAACAACACAGGAACAGCACACAGATATCCGTAACATCAATTTGGCACAATTCTAAATCAACTCACGTAGCAGATAGAATCAATTCTAACTAATTACTTAATGGATAGTGCGGATCAACATACCGCCCGATAAAAGCTCGTCCACTTCCATAAAGTGAAACAACGGCGGATGGGAGCGTTTAACGTCGAGATAGTTTGTCCATGTTTCCCGTTGACAATGCAATTTTAGCTAATTCCATCGCTGGCGGGCCGCGGGCGAGAGCCCAGCATTAAACCGATTATTATGAACAAACCGAGCCGCATTGTTGCCCACCGCTCGATTTGTTGCGCCGTACTCACCGACCGGACTTGAGAACTTAGCTAATTCACTTACTTTTGTTTATGCGAAGAGGATGGCGGGAACGATGGCGCGTTCGCTGGGTACCCTATCTTATGCGTCAACGGTCGTGGGTTCGATTGGCTAGGACCAACAAATATTTGTGTGATTAACATTTGTGTTTGGGTGTAATACAGTACAACTTTGTTATAACGAATCAGAAGAGATCCACTTGTTACGATTTTGGCATACCTCTCTTGTTTCCCTTGCTCGCATTAATCATTTCATACACGTTTATTTATTCTGCGAACTTATGATTTGGCTCTTCTTTAATTTGTTATAAAGCCTTATGAAAATAGTTTTAGCTTATTACACTGATTTTCAACTTAATCTTTTACGTTTCTAAGCCTTTGTAACATGAATCTTGGACTAAATGACAAGGAGCAGTGTTTACATTATTTTCTGTGAAACAACACAAAAATAAATAATAAATAACTGTTTTAAAGGTTTTGAACTTGTCGCGGCATTAACCACAAACTATGGGAAGATGATTTTCGGAAAATATTATACCTACTCGTGACATGACTTTTAATGAAAAACCTTAATATTAAATTGCATTCGAATAGCATAATACATATATTCTAATAAGTCTATAGTTTAGGCCTGTATTAATATGTCAGTCATTTCTTCTTTTATACATAAAAAAATGTTTTTTAAACAAAAGTTGATGCAGCTCCAAAGGCATTGCACAAAAAAAATTAACAGTTTTTAACACAGAGAACTAAGGTGATGAAAGAAGAAAGAAACGATGTGTATAATTACTTAATGGTATTTTAAATCATATCAATTTCGTTAGGTTAGTTGCATAGGAAATAATAATAAAAATTATGAGTGAATATGTAAAAAGGTTCTTTAAAATAAGCATGAGGTAACGAGGGTTAGTCTGTACTGCCTAGTTATCGTTATAATAAATTCTCAATAACTAACTTAAATTTAATCAGTGATAAATTATAGACATAAGACACTTCGTTGATGACAGTGAGATCATTAAAATCTCGCTAAATTCTGTATAATAATAATATACTCTTTATTGTACACCAATGAAAACAACACAAGAACATCACAAAAACATGGAATAGTAGGTACAAGAGGCGGCCTTATCTATCGCTAAATGCAATTTCTTACAGGCAACCTTTGAATAGAAATAATGTTAAAGCTGGTGGAAGTTTGAGGTGTTTTAAGAAGTTTGCAGTTGACATGAAACATTCACAGCACAGAACGGCAGCTCAAAAGTACGAATCAGTCTGGGTTTTTTTTATCGTATGAAGTCCGTTTGTTGACTAAGATATCACTTGTGTATTGCCAACCTTGTCATACAATGTCACGTCACATTTAGCTGGTAATTTTACTGCCTCTATCACCCTTCAAACTGGAACACAGCAATGCTATTTGGCGGTAGAAATAAGTAAAAATGAGGTGAGTTAGTGGTTAGATGCAGGCGGCCTTTGTTGGTGGTCTACCTCTAGTAAATAAGATTTCTCGGTACTTTTATGTGATGATTCATAAAAAAAATTTAAACTATCCTCATCTCTTGTACATTGGTACGAAAAAATAAGTTTTGTAATTTTAAGGTTTATTACACTTAAACCCAGCAATGAAGACATTTTTCTGATATTTATTTATAAAAACAGCTTCATTTTTACTTCGGTTTATTAAGTTATAAAATTTCTGTTCATCCATGCATCAAATAGCATAGTTAGTGGTCCCGGAATATATTCCGTACAAAATACGATTTAAGTTTTGAAATAACCTAGCCGCGATGTAGCACATCGCTTTTTGCGCTCCACTGTTATTACTATCCTAATAAAACTACTATTTTAAAGGCTTTAAAACGTTTATTTATCTTTTCACAATTTTTGTTCGACGTTTCAGTTACCTTGCGGCAACCGTTCTCAAGATTGACAAAGAGTTAAATGTTTGAAAATATTTTATTACTATTACTAAACAGTACAAAATAATGAATCTATTATTAATATTTTCATTATCATCATCATCGCAGCCGTAGACCATTAACTGCTGGACGTAGGCCTCCAGAAAGGGGGAGTTTGCCCATAATTGCCGCAGAGCTTAGCTTCGGGACGGGAACGCTGCTGCACATTCCTATACTGTTGCATTTGTACGCCGTTTGTACTGTATAATTTTGTGTTATACATACACGCATCCAAAATGTCGGCACTTTTACTTCATGGCAGCACACTGTCGGTAGATTTCATTCAAAAGTAGTTTTAATTGCTACCTCACTCTTACGTTTTTCTACCGCCAAACAGCAGTGTTCGCGTTGCTGTGTTGAGAATAAGAGAGGCAGTGAAATTTGCTGGGTAATGTGACGTAATATATTCAGGTGACAAGGTTGATTTCACGGTTGACACGAGCGTGTGTAGGCTGCAGTAGAGCGTGCTATATAGTCATTAAAAAAATCTGTCACAATTATAGTTATTACTATCATCACAAGCTCATTACATATCTATCATTAGTTTTTACTTTAATCTCAATACTTATATAAAGTAATAAGGTTTGTTTTGCAAGCATGCGAGCACTGTTTGTTGGTTCTGTATTGAATTTATCACAGGTAGACTGCAGTCTGAATTTAGCTGGTATCTCCGGATAAAAATCCATAAATTTCACAGTCCTTATGAGATGAATTATGAACCGTCTTTCAGTTCACGCACATAAAAAATCTCTATGCAAATGCACTAGGCCATTTAGGTGTAAGTTCAAAAAGTTTTGATAAAGAGTAATAACACAGTTCTTAATAATCGCCTAAAATGAACTTGATATTTTGGCGATCAATCGCTTATTTTTAATAATATTTTAAACGGGTCGCACCGCCTCTCGATCGCTTAATATACTTCACTAACACTGACCCACCCCAAGCAGTTAGCTGATTTGTTTAGCTTGTGGTATTTAGCAAGAGGGGACAGAAAAGGTTAAAAGGTCTCCTACGGGAGCTTCCCTGTTCGCTTTCCGGTTTCCCGATCGCAGAAGAGGCAGGAGGGTAGACAATTTTGGAACGGTTTCAATGTAAATATTGAAATATTTTAAATTATATTTTAAAAGCAATTATATATATATGTGTGTGTGTGTATGTATACATTTACACAAATTATGGTCTTACCAAGATAATTTGGAAACGTAATTCAATACTGTAATTCTAAAATTGTTTAGTATTATAAATTGAATGAATCCAAGCACGGAGCAGCAATAAATAATTGATCTCTCAAGCCATCCTTAACCCGTTCTCAATTTGTTTTAATAAAAAAAAAATGATAAAAGGGAAGGCTCACAAACGTCATAGCGCGTTGAAGAATACTCGACACCGCTCAATACCCCGATAGCTGTCAAAGGAGGGAGATTTAATCCGGAGGAATGATTTAATTACAAAGTCGCAACACGATCCCGCGCGCACACGAAGAAAGAATGAAAAAGCCACCTTAAGTTCAAAGGGAGTATAAATGAGAGCATTCACTCCTTTCGCTAAGGACCTGCGGAATATTTTATAGATGCTCCTTACGTTTGGTGTGTGAAGTGCCTAATGAGGCTTTGTACGGATTACACGTGTATTTAAGTCGAAATTTCGCTTTGAAACCGACAATGCAGTGGTCTCAAGTTTTGATTAGTATGATTCCTTGTATGCCTAGATTCCGGAGTATAGTGATGGCTGGTCCTTGAAGATTTACCTTGGGTTCACCTCAAGGTTTCTTGGAAGTACGATAGAGCAAATATATATGATGATATTTGTGTACCTCTCATCTATAAGAATGGCCGGAATCGTCCGGATAAAAAAATGTGTTTGTTCTGTGTCTGGGTATAAAATATATGTATTTAAGTAATATATTTGATTCCTATGTTGTTTGGCGTCCGTAACACAAGTGCTTTAATTCCACAAGATCTCATACATTAACGCTTGTCGCAAGCGTTAATGTATGAGATGTTGTGGTATTTATTATTACCTATACACAGTTTTATACCTACAGATACTTGTATCTTTTAAAGATTTTATATTGAGTTATAAATTATCCTATCTCTCCACTTGGATCAAACTACACATTAATGAATTTCATATTAAAATCAGTTCAGAAGTCTAAAAGTTCATCCTGGGAAAACACCGTGACACGGAATTTTTATATATGAAGATATACAAAACGAGGCCGATATATCATACAATATGTATTTATTGTACTCTTGCCCTAAAACCTCCCGTAAAGTAACCGAAACGTTCAATTACAGTAGTTAACTTCAAAAATATGAGCAGTTAATTATTCAGTGAACAAGTCTCTCTGTAAAACTACAGAAATAGTTTTAAGTAGTTCCCCGAAATTAAAGTCCTTGAACATTGCGTGGAGCAGTTCCAATTCCAGTATTTAATTCTGGCTGGGTTATTTTGTTCCCGGAACCCGCGAGTCTTGTAAGGCAGAAATGAAGAAATTAATAAGGCCGCTCCGCCTAGCCTCTACAATCAATTCCCTATAACACAGAGATTCCGACGACTCCTTCGATAACACCCATTTTTGCTACGACCGGGCGGCCATGGCTCACAAACATTTTGGGACTATATTTTCTATACTATTAATCACATTTAGTGTTTTAGCTAGCAAACAACATAACTCTTCAACATACAGTCGACCGACGACTTTGATGAACTTCTTTTATATCACTTCTTGCGGGAACTTCTCCGGAATTAGAGGGTTAAGAGGGAGTTCAATAGCCCATGTCTTTTGAAATTTCAAGCTGTCCACTTGCAAAATTTCATAAAAGTCGGTTTACCGGTTCAGCTGTGAAAGCGTAACAAACAAACAGTCATATCTTTCCTATATGTGGTATTATTAGTAACAAAATATTTGTTTGTATATTCGGTCTTACATGCAATGGTAGACATTTGGTGTTAGGAGTTCATTCATGCTGATTTTATTAAGGACCATAATTTGGGTTTCTGCTATAATATTAAGCCGTGAGGTACAGCACAGTAGAATAGTACCTCCCCCTGTAATAAGTGTTGTAAAAGGCGACTGAGGTACCAGAACCGATAGATGGCGGTATATCCATCCAAAGCGGTGTAGCTCAAATGCAATATGGGCGGGTATGGACAGCAACATTTCCGTTCCGAAGCTACGCTCTGCGATTGCCAACACGTTTGCCCGCCGCGGTATCATTTCCAACCAATGTCCAGCAGTTCCAATGGCAAATATGTTAATGATGATAAGGTTTCACCTTTTGAAATTGTAAACAAATAATTAATCCTGTCTTGATTGCAAATTTTAAATTTAAAAAAGGAATCTTAAAAGGAGTTAATCGTTATAATGTAACTTAACCTAACCAAACCTCTTGCTCTTAAGCTTATTTATACTATTTTTTGTTATATTGATTATTAGAATTTTCCTTGATCCAATCCGGTGGAAGATTAATAAAGTTTACGGCAAGTGATAAGTTATTAAGTTACGTATTAATAGCCATTGTCCCAAATCCGTCAGTAAACGACAGCGTCCCAAAGCAGCCGGCTCGGGGCAGCATCAAAGGAGGATTTATTATTTAAAGTGAATGTTATTGAGTTTCTCTAAGGTTAAGTGAGTCTTTTGACTCGCCTCATCTGGGAGAAGGTGGTATGAGGAAGTGGTGTCAGGTGCCTCTTTGTATGTATTCCAATATCGGCAAATTATTTGAATGTATTATTGGCCTGTTGCGGATCTTTGATGTTCTGTCGGAAGAGGTATGAGAACGTCACACGGAATACGTTCATTCTTCATGGTTCAAAATGATGGAATTTATATAATAATATTTTCTGACTTTTACGCGTCCTCTAATCGAAAAACACTTATCGTCTTGGTATCGGTTGCTGCAAGGGAAACAAAACGTTGAATATTAAAAAGTTAGTTTTACTTAACTTTGAGCGCCACGTGGTATCCTAGTACTTGTTGTTCACGTGATGTTTTTGGAATAAAATATAACTAATAATTCTCACTGATAATGTAGCTTCTATTAGTAAAAAAATGTTTAAAATCGGTTCTGTTGTTATCGAGTTTATTTGTTACAAACGTACTAAATTACAAATTTTGTGTAAATTGTTTCATTGATCCTGATCCCGTCATCAATTTTTTTAGATATACCTAGTTTGTTCTTGATAAAGATGTAGCTTTCGAGTGTTGAATGGATTATTAAAAGGTCTCGAATTTTTTGGTTTAATCATAACAAACAAACATCGTTCCGCTTTATAATATTACTTTGGATTTATAAGATGATCAATTTATTGTATAAACATTCAGAAATGTTGTGATAATAATTGACACCTTTATTTTTTTCCATACAATTTTAAGTAGCTGGCACTATATCTACTGTGGGTGTCATTAAACCTTAAAAAAATATATTAATGACAATTTTTATTGTAACATGTCAAACGTTCACATTTATCGATATCTTATATGGGGCCATTTTTGTAGTTAAAAATGAAATATAGTGAAATTACAGTTAATTTACAGTTAAATAGAAACTTTATAATTACACAATAAAAATTTATTTTATTTTCTGTTACAAGTAAATTATTTTAGAAATTGGTTCCATAGCATTATACTGCTAACAAAAATCGTCATATAAACAGAAACATTGTACTCGTTTGTCGTGTCAAAAATCTGTTCTAGTAAGTTTGTTCACATTAAATACTGATAGACGGAACAGGTGCACCTGAAAGCTATCAGACCAAGCACACTGAAACGCGGGCGGGTCGCCAGTGCGCGGTCCCGAGACGTTTAGTCGGCGCGCGGCGTCTTGCTCAAGTTGGATTAGTTTCGTCTCATCACGCCGGCTCCGTCCCGTCCCGTTCAGTTCGCCAGCATTACAACTTTGATAATATCCACCGTTAGATGTCGCCGAGCAAACAGCTTTCTCGGATATTAATCAAGTCTTTTATGAGATACTAACTCTTGCACTGGTGACTTGGTCTGCTTCTATTTCGACTCTGGTCAATAATCCATCGACGGTGTGTTGCTGATGCCTTATTATGTATTTGTCATTTTATATAACGTCGATTTAATATTTATTTATACATATGTATAAGGACAAATATAAATTATAAGATTATTTTCGAAATCCTGAGTTTTATATTTTTTTGCGGAAAATACAAGCTTTTTCTACTACAGTATATATTAAAGAATATGTAATGAATTTGTAATGAATATTTAAAAATAATCTCTTAACTACAAAACAAACCCCTCGGAAATAACAATCCCCCGTTGCGACAATCTTTCACACAGGTTTCCTCAATGGACGAAGTGGTTCATTAAAGCCTTGTACTAACTTGAACCTTAATAAATATAATTGCTTTTTACTAATAACTTAGTAACGCTAGTATGACTAAGCTATAACATTTAATAATAGGAACACAGTCAGATCACACAGAGACACTAGTCACATATCGAAGCAAATTTTAATATTTAATTTTAATCCACCATGCTTACACATACATGAAGACATGATAATATAGACTCCTATATATTAGTAATGTGGTCTCGAATGTCGAACTGTTGGCAAACACGAGTAGCGGCAATCTGCGCGGAGTCTTTGCCGAGCGAGCAATATTGTAACAGACTGCGCTCGCTGCATTCCATGTTTTTCGACATATTGAACGCTTTTAATATGTCGTTATGCATACTGTGTTTATCCTCCGCTATAGTACTTACATCGGCGCTATACATAATTTTAAATTAATAAATGCCTTTAATTAATGTTCCTATTTTCACTTCCGCTCTATATATATTCTACTTTTATCCATCGTTTCTACATGGCCAAACCATCTTTACATTCATTTCTCTATTGTTGTTACGAAAAAGAAGTAAAAGGAAGGGTTGGTATAGGACGACCGAGACGAACATATCTTAATCAGGTAGAAGAGGTATTAAAGATGGGCTAGGTCAGAAGTACTAAGAATAAACGAACGCGTATGAAAGGACTAATGCGAATAAGGGAAGCAAAAGAGGTATGCCAGGATCGTAACAAGTTGAGATCCATAATCTCTGCCTACCCCGATGGGACACAGGCGTGATTTATGTATGTTTGATATATTTTTACAGGTAAAATGTTATTTGTTTAGGTATGGGGTAATTTTAAACCGGCGTCAGCGGTTTCATAACTATTTTCGAACCTTAATTTTGTGGTGCTTATTTAACTTGTATTAGTTTGTAAAAAGAAAAAGGATTACTAAATTATTATGAATGATAACACGATATAGTAAAATAAGAAGATTACGGATTAGAAATTAGAATATAATATTTATTTCATAATCCATATTACAGACATAACCAATTCATATGAATATGAACAATCATGTAAAAAGTGATCGTCGGCAGCTGTGTTATAGCTACATGCGTCTTTTATCGTGTTCAGTGTATATCAATGTACATAGCGCATACATTCTTAAAAACAAACAAAAAAGCTCCGGTCGTAACAATCAGTGTGTGCACGCAAAGAAAAATAGATGTCTAAACGTGCATGTCTTCAGTTTGCTCATAATTTAATTGTAGCAGCATATTCGTGGGTTTCCTTTATGCTCAAATTTTACATTTAAATTCCGTTTGTATTAATATTGCACCTAAGATAATCTTAAATATCTGTTGTAATGAGCGTGTTTTTCCGTGTACCCTTTGGGCGTTATTAACAAAGCTGATCTAATGATAGGTCAATCAAGATCAATCTTACCTCGCTATGTAACAATCGATCAAGACATGGCACGCAAATGGCACAAGGTGGTTGCGTTCCTTATATTGCCGTCGTAGATATTGCGTGGAGACGTACCAAATTTGAAATTTACTGCTCTTCAGCTAGCGGAGACGCCATTCGATTTGAAACGATGCACGGTTTCGAATTTTAAATTCCACCTTCGATTTACGAAATACAATGTGGCCGCGCACCGAGGCGCCTGGCCGGTGCATTATGCAGATTGCGCGCCGTATTTTTCGCGCCGAGACGTTCCAAATTTAAAATTGACAAGTCGCGCACACAATTTGAAACGAATTTGGCTTTCCCCGTACCCATCTGGCACGTAAGACGCGCGGGCCGGTGCATTATGCAGATTGTTCGCTCGCCGGATTTATCGCGCTGCCTGAACATTGCCTATTCCGTCCGCGGGGACGTTTGCCTGTCTGAGAGTTGAAAAATATGACGATGCTGTTGGAGAGCGACGTGCCAGTTATTTCTAACACAACGGAAAAATAAATGCTGTATTATCTTTTCTAAGAATCCTATCCCATCATCTATCATGTACTTCCCCACTGCTGGGTATAAGCCTTCCCAAGAAAGCCAAGAATGGGGAAGTGTTGCATTGGAGCTATACTATTTCTGGAAAGGGTATACCACCGTCTATCGGCTCTCGTACCTCATTCGTCTCTAGTGACACCTAATACGGAGAAATGGTTAAATGATTCCTCAAATATATATTTTTAGATGAGAAATAAAAATATCGAATATATGAAAACGGTTAACGTTCGTAGCATGGGAAGCGCGTGTACGGATTAACGTCGCAGTAGTTGCAAGCTCGTAGCCGTGAATTTTCTCAAAGCACCGACATTAAGCCTTGCAACTTCCGAATTACTATTTTAATCCCAACTGTAGAACGCAAAATATTTATAAATCCGTTTTTCGTAGTATCAGAAACGCTGCTACGGTATTATTCGTAGCAGTCGCAGGCGTCGTAGCCGCGACTCGTCTTGAAGTGAATTGACTTGGTGGAGTGAGCGTCTCCCGCCTACGCCCAAATTAGTATTTCAATCCCGGTCCCGATGCAAGCCTCCAATACTCCGCGGGGACAATTTAAAACCTTTTATTTCCCTTATTTGTATAGTAATAGCTACGGCGGGGAAGTTTATGAGGTTGATGGATAATGTGAAACGAAATTTAGCTTCGTAGTCTTACAATGTTGTTTCTTAGTTGATATTGTTTAGATTTGATTGATGCTTTGCATTTTGTCTAGATATTAGAAATTTTCTATCCTACAAATCCTAACATTGCATTTGTGTATGTGCAATATATTGTGCTGAGCCGACAGATGTTGTCCCGTCAACTACATATCCATGTTTATCATGAACACAAAATTGCGAGTTTAATTTGAGATATTAACTATGGTATATCTCTGTAGTTGTATTTAATTGTTTCGAATTATTTTGTATTAGCGCTTGCTAAATTAAATGAAGAAGAAAACTATTTATAACTGTCTATTATTACTAACGCCGTACTACGTCTTCATTCTCGATGTATAATGTTAGGATCGTTAACATTTTTTCGTATTACCATCATATAAACGTTTAGAAGTCCACTGCTGGGCGTAGGCTTCCCCAAGAAAGGGGGAATTATGCTCATAATTGCCGCAATTGTGCATTTGAGCTACTCTGTTTCGGATGGATATACCACTATCTGTCGGTTCTGGTACCTACGTCTCTTATGACACCTGGTACAGATCTCCCCCTGTATTATTCTACTCTGCCGGTAGCGTACGGCTTAAGATATTATAATGAATGCGTAAATTTGCATGTATTTCCTGAATCTTCACAGATAACAACACTGATGTTAACAAGTATGCTTACCTATATTTTTGACTATTAAATACCTCTGAAAAGTTTGCATCAAACCATGCACACTGAACTCCAATAGGTTAGCGACATTTCACCTAGCAAGAGTGAAAGATATTTGTATTAAATTCACGGGCAAGTTGATAATAAGAAAAGCGTTTCGCCTGAAGGATACTCTTTTACATCAAACGGAATGCACTAGCGCCAGGGCCGTCACCCGCGCGGCCCGCTCGGCCCGCTTGGCCCGCTCTCGCAGCCCCCCTTACTTAGTTTTTAATTAGGTCCACTTTACGCCACATGAATATATCCTTTGAAGTGTGTCTTTTTTGTTCAAATTAGTTTTAGCTTTTGAACAGGCGGTATGAAAATAACTGCGGTGCAGTTTCTTACACGTTATGAGCAAAGTATACCTAAGTCATAATACTTGCGTGTGTACATGCGTAGATGTTGCAAGGATGTATTTTTTTAAACATTGGGTTGTTTTTGTATATTCTAAAAAAAACAACCTTAAAACAGATTATTCGACCTAGACTCATATACGAGATAGCTGACTGTTTAAAAATTGTATATAGGAAAGAGAAAGGTAAAAATGAGGTAATAATGAAGCATATTGCCAAGGCTTGAGAAGAAAACCTGAAAGTAAATTGAAAAATAATCTAAGTTTTCAACAAATTAAATCAAAAATATTTCCATTATCATATAGAAGCAACAGCACTGCATTTTAAAATAAGAAAATATACAAAATAATATTAAAATTTACCTCATTCCTTGTGGCAGCCCTGCGGTTCGGTTGTGGGGCCTCTGAAGGACGGCGGAAGATGAAAGGCTACGGGCCGCATTCGGCACAACAAAGAGCTTTGTCTCCTCACGCCCCGCGCGCTAAGTTTGCCTCTCACTGCGCGCCGTGGTCAAACGACACCCCACATGTATCCTACACACCCGTTTGTGGATATACATCTCACTTTTGATACCAATATCGATAACTATAGTAAATCTCTTGGAAGTCTTGTATTATGAAGACAGTCTTTTATTGTTTCGCGCTCTAAGTTTGTATTTCATTACGTGCCTTGGTCAACTAGCAATCTATATGTGACGTTCACGTGCGTTAGTTGATATACGATTCACTTTTGATACCATTTTGTTGATTATTGTGTGTAAATATAGTTAATCTCTATAGTCAGTCTTTTATAGTTCCACGTTCTCAGTTTGTCTTTCACTGCGCGCTTTGGTCAACTAATAATCCACATGTAATCTGCTCGTGTGTTGGTGGATATACATTATGAGTTTGATAACCTTAGTAACTATAGTAAAGGTTCTAAAAGTCTTACTTATTAACGTGTTGTTACTATTCAAAGCGCGCTGCGGTCTGAGTTACAAAAAAATATATACTCATTAAATTAAGAATTGGAATTCAGCGGGAATTAAATCAAGATAACCAATCTGTTACATAAATATGTATGTACTTTAATGTGTATGGAAATAAAACAGAAAGCCCCCGCGTCCGCCTCACCTAACTTCCGTCTGTGAGAAAAGACGCGCCGTGTACTCCGTCGCCGCATTTTATTTTACCTACTAATAATACAAACGGCGCAAATTCCTTTTTATCTCTGCCCCAAACAGAGCTTTATTTAAAACGTCTTCGCGCTCCTTCTCTCATTTTACAGCCAGTGATAACTCTTCTAAAATTGTGAGTAAAGAAACACTCCTCCGTCGTTTGATTGATATTTGTTGGAAATATCAATGAATCAAATCGCCAAAGGATAAAATAACGATAGAAATAGTCAGCCGCGTCCACCTTGCGCGCTTTGTGCGCGCACTATCTATATGGAGTGTTCGCAACTCGCATAGTCGGCCTGCCCGCTCTTCTGCAAACTGGAATGATATTCCGTACGGACAATGCATTAACCTCCGTTAATTAAGTAATTCGTTAGATCTGAATAAAATTCTCAATTTTGCGCGTACGTCACAAAAGAAATGGTACACAGGCAAATAGTTGACGTGTTATCGTTACAACGGTCAAGGGTCAAAGCGCGTTCGTCGAGCGGTCTAATCGCAAAGAGACAACTCAAAGTGGAGCGTGCAAATTCGAGTCTGGGCGGGAACAATAAAAGTGCAGGTGGACCGCGGCCCACGGCCGGCGCGCCTCCGCGCTTCACATCAAAGGCCCTCCCGCGATACCATACAAAAGCCCTAATGAGACAAACCCGTGGCGTAATCGAGGCGACGGAAAAAGATGAGGCCCGAGAGGTACGAGGCAAATTTTAATAATTGTCAAAGCGGCGGCGCCGATCAAACGCGAGGGGGTGGAGGTCCCCCGCACCCCGTGCTTCACCTCGCCCTCCCCGCGCCGGCCCTCGGTGCCACTCCCCCCGCGCGCACCTGTGACGTGTGCTCGCCGTGGGCCTCATTAGCGCTACTGATCTAATACCACTTCGAACTTCTAGCGGCGTCTAATTAAACTTAAACTGAATTTCAATTTTACGACTGAAATTTTTAATACTTAAAGCCGGGGATGAGCGGAGCGCGTTCAAAGGCGGCGCCGTGCACGTTTTCGCAGATATTAAATGTGTTGACAATTTAATTTTTCATTTCCTTTAGGCGGCGCGGGGCGGCGGGCGGCCTCCCGCGCCGCCCCGCGCCGCTCCTTTGACGTCGCGATATTGTCTTTGTGCCGCGCGTGGGGTGAGTGGGGCCGCCGCCGACGGAGACTTTGTCGCAATACAATGTGTATCAATAAAACTTAGGATTGGCTTTTAGTGGTTGCACTTACGCTTTGTGAGGCGGCGCGCTCACCCTTTGACATTATATGTGGGGAGGGCGCGGGCGCGGGCGCGGGCGTGCGCGTGTGTGCGTTGTGTCGGGAGCCGGGTAATAATGCAGCGGAGACGAGCCGGCGCCGGCGGGTGCAGGCGTGCACAGAGCCCGCCGCCGCGCCGGTTTATTAATATCGGCGCGATCGCTCACTATTGCGGCCTGCTATCGAATTGGTGGAGATGGTCCACTATGAGGCATTTGATGACTTCTTGGTCAAGATAAATTACAACAGATATACATCACGCTTGTGTCCCGTCGGGGCAGGCAGAGATTATGGATCTCCACTTGGTACGATCTGGGCATACTTCTATCGCTTCCTTTACTCGCATTAGTTCTTTCATACACGCTCGTTTATTCGTAGTACTTATGACCGAACCCTTTTTTAATACCTGTTCTATCTGATTGCGTTATGTTCGCCTAGGTCGTCCTATACTCACTTCCACTCTTTATATTTGTGTAAATAACTTAAATAAATAAAATATATATTTAAAACATTTTCTTGCCTAGCAAAATGCTTGAGACTTCTCCAGTTGATTAATACAATACAATTCAATGATAAATACATTTTATTAATTCGAAATCAGCGTTTGTATTTGCTGTAAAGACGTATAATTTTATTAATCAACGAGTCGTTTTTTTAATAATAATATTTAGTTTTATTATACATCTCATACGACCTGACTTCGATATAAGTAGCTTAAGGTACCTGTGTTTCGGATATCAGGCAACAGAGGAGTTACAAATATAATACTTGAATACATAAAAATAATGCCCAGGCACAGAACAAATATAAATATTCGCTCTGGTTGGGGATCTAATCCACGCACCTTAGACGCATAAAATAAGATAGAAAAAAAATAAACACTATTTTATTTTAAGTTCTACAAAGTAAATCCACTGCTCGGTTCTAAAGAGTTAAATAAAACGACAATCGTCTGCCATTTTATGTGTGTTATTATATTAAAAATATATATGTTTATACACGATATTACAGCCTTCTAAGAAGCGGCTTTGTTAGTTACATCAGAGCGTGGGCGTGTGAATCGCGTAGAGCGATTAGTAAGCTTATCACAAGAGCCAGCATTACATTGTGACTATCAGCTATAAAGATTGATGCCATGCGAGCAAGCAATGCAAGCAATCTACATTTGACAAAGCAATTTAATCTGACCAGATCTTTACGTGTCTCAACTCGTAAGGTGTTGTCAAACTGAGAACTGGAACCAAAACATGGTGGTATACCCAACCTAGACGAAACTCAAATGCAATTAGGTAGCGTTGTGCAAACACATCCTCGTCGTGAAGCTGTGCTCTGCGATTGGAAGCAAAGCAATTTATTAATAATAATTTAACAGGCCTGATGGCGCAGATGGTAGTTATCTTATCAAGGGTTATAGGTTCGATTCTCCCCTCCCCACGCTAGACAAATATTTATACAATGAACATTTTGTTTGTTGTGTGTTTGGGTGTTGTTGGAAATCTGTAACACAAGTGCTTAAACTTATTCATATTGCAATTGTGTCAATGCATGAGATGACGTGTGTATTTATTTACATTTGATAGATAATAAAGTTGTTTTATTGTTAACGGTTAATTCGAAGCAAGAATATCGTTTATTCGGGGAAAAACAGTGAGATGAACATGACCGCTGTCAAATTATGCAAGTGTAATGGAAAGTTATCTAGTAGTATATTTCTGTAAATGTGTCATCACCAATACGAATTCCCACCAATAAACTTCATTTTCTATACAATTGCTGTCAAAATGTTAGTCAAAGAAAAAACAAAACAATGCTACATGCGCATGCTGATTGTGATTTTGAAAAAAATAACCCATGAAAATACCGATACTTGATGAAGTCGCTGCGTCCTGGCAAAAGCGTGACGACTAACTCAAAGTCTGTAATAATCAGTCCACTCTATCTACATTCAGGACCACACATGGCTTTTAAACACACGCACGTCGGCGCTTGGTCAGTGTTGGCTTGGAATTGAACTCCATAGATCGATGTATACAGAAATCATGAAGCGAATAAATCAAAAGTGACAATTCCCTATTTCTGTATGCACCGGACTATCTGTACGTTTTGTATTGGTGTATTCGGCCGACGGCGCCGCGGCAAACTCCGGACCTTTATACTATACGCCTCTCTAATGATAGTCTTGTAAACACTGCCTTCCTCCACCAGAAGTACTTATTTTATGAGCGCCGTCTATACGATATTAAATACTCTTCTTCAAACCCGACTAACAAATTTCAATATATAATGTATAGTGCACTGAAACTCCGAATAGTTAATATCGATTACGTTTCAAAGTGAAATCTAATTGCCTTAATATTCGAGATCAAAGATCATATTCGTGACAGTTAATATAAGGCTCGTCTTTCAAATAAAACTCTTCAAAGGACCTTCGATCACATGATTGAATTACGGAATATTTAATTTGAGCATTCATCATAATAGAAATGGATTTAACAGGACGCTTTTCATACTCTTTGATCTATGTCCTCAAAGAGATGCGTAGAATATACAAAATGCTTTAGTGTGTCAAAAAAGTTGTGTGGCTTTTATCCTTTGAGGTCTGGCGGTAAGTGCGTAACTGGCCGGCACGTATTATCGGGATTGCATCCGACGTGGCGCGGCGTGCATGTGGAAAATATCTCCCGACCCCGGATCCTTTCGCGTCGCGGCGCTTGCTCGACTGACCATAAAAAGTATCCACATTTTTGTAATAAAATTACCTGTTTTAAAAGGACGTTACTACCGAGATTAAGGCGCAGAGAGATGTAGTTAGTTGTCGGCGACTGATCAAAGGGCTCGGCCTGCCAATGGCGGCGCTGTATTCCGCTCGACCCCGCCCTCTTTTGAGGCCACGTGCTGCGCGCGCACGTTGTTAGATGTTAACTGACAGTTGCTTCGCGGCTGCCGTTAGTGGTGGGTCTCTGCTGCTGGCATAGAGAAAAATCACGTCGCGCTCGCGGAGTTTACGATATATCTGAAAACTTTTCAAGTCAAATATTTAATCGCACTTATTGTAGAACTTATTTGTCGGTGTATAATTATATATGTAGTTGTGTATATTCGGTGTATTTAGTGAGTTAACTGTTAGTGAATGTGAATTTTTTTAAGTGTGCCGAACTAAAAGGATTATTCTTAAGGAACTGGATTATAATTGTCGTCCTAACAGGTATTAAATTTGAACTGTAACAAAGATTGGAACTTGAGACACTAACGAAAAAGGATTGTTTTTTCGAAAGTGTCGGCATCCTCTACGCTCGGCCCCGGCAAGTTTTTTGTTAGAACTAATATTGTATTTTGAATATTTATTGAAATGCTCCCATTGTTTTGAATGTTGCATTGTTAGTTCGTCAGTGCGTGCCGAATGAATTTATTGTTTGCCTCCGCTTTAATGGTACTTTTATGGGTTTCGTTCACTTTGTTAGTGTTTTGAATTTTTTATGTGATTTAATTTATTGTTTTATTTATTTGTTGCTTGTTAGATTTTACTGTTACGCATTCTTTGTAATGCTATAAGTACAAGGAAATAGATTTTAATACAATGCATGTTTAAAAAACATTAGGGTCATTCATTAGTACAATGAGAACTTTAGATTACACTGTGATATCAAAAAATGTTACATTTTGTTGTTGATTTATGGAAAAGTAGTATTTGTTAAAATGTGCGCATTTTATTTGTAAACGGATTTATTCCATCATAAAAGGAATGTAAAAGTAAATTAACTGCGGCGTAATCGATATTGTATTTAATTATTAATAAATAAACAGGCCATTTCGTGATATCCCATTCCTCCACAAAACTACAGCAGCTTATATGTTATTAAATGGTCAATTTAAGTCCCGTAAATATCGGTCCAGTCTTTTCGGAAATTAACCGGACAGTCTTTAGATAGTATTTGCAAACCACCTTCTATGGATAATCTCATAGGTAAGCATTTGTTTATACATTTTAAATTTACGCATTATAAACAAATACATTTTATTTGATAACATTAATGTAGATATATTTTTATTATTTTATTTGACATGAAAATATGTTTGAAGTAATTTATTTCTACTGAAAATATTCAATTCAAATATTTTATTCCTTATGAAAATCATGTTTATTAGTTAGTGTAGTCAAGAATGTTTGTTCCTACATAAGACATCAACGCGCATTATGCGCAGGAGTCGAATTTACATAGATAAAGTTTTATTTATTGTCTTATGTTGTACGGAATTTGCTTGGACCAACATCATATTATTAAGCTAGCATGAAACAATTTCCCATGTTTACCAGAGACTATAAATAAAAAAGTATCGCAAACACCCAGACTCAAGACAAACAGATATTTATTCTTGGTGCGGGTTCGAAAGTGTTACGTGCTATACCGATTACGTAACTTATTCTCCAAATCCTTTTTATTAGAAACTTGTAAATATTATTTATACCCATGATAAAAATATTAAAGTTCAGCGTGCTGGTACATAACTAGGGGATGATAAAATTATTATTACGTACGCAACCCTTTCAAGGCTTCAACCCTTAACGAAGTGGTAGGCTGTTCAGTCAGTTGGTTGATCAATTATCAATTTCTCTGATTAGATTGTTTTATACTGTACACTGAAAGGTCGCATTCTTATACCTATAGACAATAGAGTGTGCTTCTACCATACACATGTTGAAACGCGACCCGCGGTGCCCCCCGTAAATAAACGAACCCCATTCAGTCCCAATGACAAAAATAAAATATCCACTGGCTATGTCGATACTGAGCACAACAATTATTCAGTTATACCAATTTTCTCTAAAGAATTTACTATACAAAACCTCACAATCTATTTTTAAGAAAATAACTAAATTATTAAAAAATATATATCTAATATAACATATTGTTTGTTTGATCGCGCTACTCTCATGAACTGAATTTGAAATATTCTATCTGCGTTTAAAACCCAACATATCGACGAAGGCAATATAATATCATGCTAGAAAGATTAATAGCGGAGCACAGATTCTACTAGGTTTGTCAAATGAACGCTTGTGAATCCGCGGGCACAGCTAGTATTTAATATTGATACAATCACGTCAAATCTTTGTAGTTTACCGTCAAGGTGGACAAACAGACATGTCTTGAGACAGCAATGGATGTACTGCGCAATTATTATGATTACGCAATAATAGTAAAAGTATATGGAAGAGTCAAGCGCGCGTGCGCAGCGGTCTTTCTCGCCAGTGACCGTTGCACACGCGTGTGGGTCGCGCTAATCCGGCGGTCACGCACACATGCCTGGCTTTACTACTACACAGGTGTAGGCAATTGTTTTTAAAAAAAAATATTGTTTTAGCTTTTTTTTCACGCGGTCAAGTAGTCACATAGTTATGAGGCTTCGTTCATCAGAAAGACTTGAAGAGCATCCGGTGCTTGCGCAGGTATTGGTCTTCCGGCGCGAGTGTGGTGACTCCCTCGATATGTTATTAGTAGTTATTTTTGATAACCGTAAGGTTATTGATGAGAGAACGCCATAAACAAAACATGAGAAAAAAATAAGCTTGCTGATATATATGGCTTTGCTTCCCGCTTTTGTTTAATAATTTGAACGTTTTCAATAAATCAACATTCATCATCATTATCATCATACCAGCCATAAGTCGTCCACTGCTGGACATAGGCCTCCAATAGGACCGGTTCTATGCGTCATTGTATCCGGTATTTTGTTGTGCGAATCATTCCTAAAACAATATTTATACAGTATTTCATATATTGACATAGTTGAGATAAGTCGCTTAAAGCTGTGTTACGGACATCATACAACAGGGGAATTAAAAATATAATATATATACACATTTAACACCCAGACATTAAACAAATGTCATCAAAATGCATTGTGTCTAAATATGTCGTGTTGCGGGGAACCAATCATAGAGGCGTGTAATGAAGTCGCGAACACTCCAGGACTGTGTAAACGTGTGAAGTTATTTATCTAGTTAATCGCAGTTATTTTTTAATCTCAGGCACATAATTATGTTATTCATCCATTCATATAAACTCTTATTTACTACAGAGGCTATTATTTATAGTAATTATACTTATTTACAACAGAAAACATTATTAATTTCAACTTGCTACTGTTCTGACTTACTTTGCTTAAGCCATTTATTATCACGGAGGGCCCGATGATCCTACCTCGAGTGCAAATCCTATCTCTTGGGTTCGATCCTCTTCCAGGACAAATATGTTTATGGGTGTTTAATATGTATTTAATATATGTTGGCATATACATATGTTATGTGGATGTTATCTATATGAATACACATCCATCCGAAATAATGAAGCCCGAATGCACAAGGCGGGTAAGGGCAGTATCCCCGTCGCAAAAGATGAGCTCGGCGATTGCCAACACGTTTGCCTATCGCGGTAATTATGGGCAAAATTCCCTCTTTCTCGGCGAGGCCTATATCCATCGGTGGACTTCCAATGGCTGGTATGACGATATTGTCTGATGTCTGTACTGACTGATTGACTCTCAACAATCTTTGTTTCAGGTCAATGTATGAGATGGGTGGTTTTTTTTTAGTTTACATTTTCATAGGTACAGTCAGTATGTATTACTTAGTTTTTGATTATCCTTACTTGTTAGTAAAGCAAGTCCAAATAACATTTTTTTTTCGTTTATAGTTAATTCTTATGTGGCGGATCAATATCTTAATTTATTTGTCAAATATTTTTAGCAGAGCATAACATGTAGAGTTGACAGTGGAAGTTCTACGGCTGAGATGATAATGATGATGATATAACATACATTTTATAGTTGCGAACAACCCACGTGTAGACAGACAGTCAAAGGAGCCGGCCGCGACGGTTAGAGATCATATTAGCAAAGCCATTAACCGCGATTCAAACGCATCAAGTGGACCTAATTTGTAGTTAATTACGCCACCTGATACATTATATTGGATCCGATTGTGGGATCCGGTCAAGTATCAGAATTACTACTATCCGTTGCGGGGTTAATACCTCGGCGAATATCGTTGTTGTCGGGACTTGGTTAATTAATGAGTCTGTAATGCATTGTGGTCATTATTCCGGTCTAGCAACACTCAGCCGGCTAGAGAAATAGTTTTATTTTTAACTTGGATAGAATTGAATATAGATATTACATGCGGTAAAGTACTACTTCTACTGCTAAATACCACTGTTTTGCTGTGTTCCGGTTCGATGGGTGACAGAGGTGGTGAAATTACTGGGCAATATGTCATCATATTAGGACACAAGTTTGGCAGCGCATCAGTGATATCCTTGTGGTATTACTAGCGTCTATAGGCTGCAGTGGTCTAATAAAAGTAAAATTTTCACTATAATGTAAATACGGAAGTTAGTTCGGATGTATGAATTTTGCGAGAAGATAGCTGTTTCATGTGGATAACAAGTTTAGAAAAGGCCAAAGAACGTATGGAAGTGGGTGAAAGCAAGTACGATTGTATAAGCAAGAGGCAAAATGGTTTTTATTAACTTGACGACGTAACCTTAACGTTTTATTTTGTAAATTTGTAAGATCAGTAGAAGCAATAAATCAATGTCACAAATAGACGACAAGTCGAAATGGTGTCAATAAACTAAATGTACGAACATATAAACAGCATGCTCCTTTCAAAGCCGGCACGTGGGTAGTCAAAGGAATCGGACGCGGCCCGCATACGATTATATTAGCGGAGGCTATTAAGGCCGAATTAAAACGCGCCAAGTGGACCAAATACGTAATTAGCTACATTACCGCGACGCCTCGCAGGCTTAAGGCGTGTTCACGGCGAACTTGACGGAGGGGCCCGGTACCCTTGTTTCAGTATTGTGCATTGAACTGGTTGGAATGATATAACGAAGTCCGAATTGAGTAAAATATTGGCGACGGATAAACAATTTAATTTTTTATGAATAAGTTAGTATAGAAAAATTTAAAAAGCCAATAGCATTTTGTCTTTATACCTATTATCTAGCATTGGACTCTACTTTTCCTGACCAAAAGTATAGTATATTCCTTAAAAAAGCTTTTATTTAATGACCGTGTCAATGAAAGCGTAAACATACGAATAGAAATTGAAACTAAATTCCAAATTTTCAGAAATCTATTCCAAAAATTGACCCTTATCAAATGCAGTAATTAAATATTAATTAAATTTAATTGCACATTAACTTGTGCCTTCTTTATGCTTAATTTGGATATTGTTATTTCTTCACAGTTGGTGTAGTATATACAAATATTGCAAGCGTTTTGTTTTCATCCGTAAGCGAAGTTTTTAAGCGAGCCGTTCGCTTTTTACTTTCGATCTATTGTCAACGAGTGCTTAAAATTCAGTGCGCGCGTCGGGCCGTGAACGCGCCCTAACCCGAAATGCCCTCATGAAAGCGTAATGCTAAAAGCGCTGAAAGGGTGCGCACGCGGCTGCCCGCTTGAGACAGACGAGTCTCAGAAAAAGGATCGCTCTGCGCTAATTTCCAAACTCGGTCTCACAGATAAGGATAGACTCGAGGAAGGTGTCTTTGATGTAGCCGCCCGGCCCTCTGACTCACGGGATGAGAGCTTTCAATGAAAGGATTTTTTTTCATCTTCTTTCCCTTTGTACTTAATTTAAATTTCGTTTATATCAATGCTCCGAGTTTCCTTTTGGGTGTGTTTTCTCTTTTACTTTGTCGCGTTTATCCTCTCCAATTTGTTATATTCGAGTTCGCTTTGTAATTAAATTTAGTGTTGGTAATCTGTTCGCTCTAAATTTTTTCATCCACTCCCCAGTTCGGACTACCGGTGTAATTGCAATTTATAAATTAGGTGTCCCTTTGATTTCGAGTATTTCTCAGAAGTGCTTATATTTTTTAAAATTTGATTGTTCTCCTTTGTAGTTTGTTGCCTTTGACAGTGCTCCGCAGACGGCGGCTTTCGTGCGCCGGCGAGGGCTAAGTATTATCCTAGAATTATTCAGCACTCAACTCGAACTAACGTCTCTCCAAACTTATATTCCCCTTCTAAATTGCATTGGAAGACGCTAATAAAAGTCCAATAAACGTGTTTGTTATAAAATAAACACGTTTAGGATTGAAAAATTAAATTGTCCCTTCAAAGGAATTAATTTACTTTCTTTTTGCATTTTAATCGGATTCCTTTAGTTGTTAATTACAAGAGAATTTAATTCAGCTGCACAAGCCGTGAGTCGAGAATGTTGAAACGTCGCTATTTAAATTACCGTCACCTAGTTCTTGGTTCACAATTAAGAAGTTGATTATGCGAGTGTTTGCCGCCCGTCGTTAGTTTTTCATCAGTTTGGACGGTCGCTGCCGGTGCACCCGTCCTTTGTGCAAGTTTCCAAGAGGCCGGCACAAAGTCCGCTCTAACTAAAGCACACGACCCATACCTCACATTTACATTACAAGGACACACCAGTTTAAGTCTTTCAGATTTAAACATCAAAGTCTATCAGAGCTCTTTGATCTCGGCGATCATCGATATAAGGAAATACGCGGCCATATAGGTCGCCCTTTGATGATAGAACATTGTTTGTGACTAGCTTATTTGTGTGTCCGTTTTGTTGTGGAAAATTCGCTCGTGCCGTGCTAAGTGTACGGTAGACAAAGAAAGCCCAGTATTGAAGCAGGAACGCTCTCTCGGTGAAAGCCTGTCGCCGAATCCGTACACGGCGAACTTATTGAAACTTAACTACTCGCATAAATTTGTTTGCATGTTCCAAGCGTTTGATATTATGTGAGCGGTGTATTGTAAAGGCGTCGCGAGACAAAGAGTTTGTCGCCAGGAGAGAGTTGAAACATACGTTTCCCGCGCGGGCGGCGGCGGCGGCGGCGGCGGCCGCGCTCACAAAGGCGCCACTTTGCGGAGTCGTCTTTGACTCACAAGAGTGTGTGACCCAACATTAATAACCTACTAATAGGTCTCCTAGCTCGCAAGACTTACGCTACTCTAGCTTGCAAAACAAACATCAGTCTCGCGTTGCGTTATCTATTATATGTTCGTTGCTATAGCTGTAGTTGGCCTACGGAAGGCACTATCGCAGTCAGAATAAATGAAATGCTCTCTTAATTAAACCTGATGAATTTATCAATCAACTGCGTACTCTCGCTCACAAAACGTACCACAACTTCAAAGTGTACTCTACTAAAATATGTTTTTGTGATGTTAGAAATTCCACGAGCCTTTAATCACGAATAAAACACTCGTAGATTCAATTTTTCACATAATTTTATTAGCGACAGTTTAATTAGAGCACCTTTCATCGGAGCCGCTTTGAGATTGTGAACGTTTCAAATAGATTTCACAAGAAGCACTTTCAAAGAGAGCACCCCTAATAAGTACTGAAGAGTCCTCGCACGTGTTTATCAAAGACAGCCTTTCGTTACTCACCGTCTGAATGGCCTCAAAAGAAACTCGTGTAAAATGCTCCACAAAGTGCCGTATCAAAGGAAAGGCGGGCGCAAATATCTGTTTCGTAAACTAGTAAAAACGGCGCTCTCAAAGGTGCTGCGTACTCGCGGCAAATTAGGCGGAGTTAAATACAAGCGCGCTCCACAAACGTATAACTTCGCGAGTGATTCCTCGCTCATTATTTATGTAAGTCGGCGTAATCGTCAAACGCGGCTGCGTTTTATTTTTGACAATATTACCCGTTCGGTCCGGCGCGGCGGGCTGAGGCGCCGCGCGCCCTCCCCGCGCCCCTCACATGTGTATCCATTTAATGCTCAATTCCCATATAATTTAACTTTGCGATCAAAGCGAAATTTTGCAAAGAGCTTCCCGGCGGCGGGCCGGGAGGCGGGTGCGAGCGGGACGCCGACATCGGAGTTCTCGAGATCAAATGCTGGGCCAAATTAGTCACTCTCCGTCTCTCTATCTCAAAGCCGATCCGTAGCAAAGTTTGCGCGAAGATGACATCAAAAGGAAACCACACACTGGGGTGGCGCGCCCGTCGCGCCCGTCGCCCCCGGCCCCATACTTAAATCCGCCGTGTCTCGTCTTATTGACACGCGACTGACAACTCGTAACTCGGCGCTCGCTGCTCGCTGCTCGCCGGCGACTGTTTCAGACTCCGCTCTGCTTTGCCAGTCTTATTTAGTTAATTAATACGGAATGTCCTATCAACTTCCAACTCCCCCGGCACAGCTACACTTACAAGACATCGACTGTAGGAAAACTTTAATCTCACGGATATGTTTCTACGTGCTTGCGTGTGCGAGCTGGCTCGATGTTTACTGGCTTTAAGTGACTACATTCACTTCGTCGATGAACTATGCAAATGCGTTGCGCCATTTCAACTTTATAGGTTTGGCAGAATGCATATTTTTAGCTCTTCAATTTTATCTCCGTTTTTAATTTAAAATTCTCTTTGACTATAACGGCATCGCAGCCTTTGTGTGGTCTAATCATATCTCATTTCATCTGTTGTCGTCTCGCAAAAAATAAGCCTAATTAGAGTTCAAATAAAAAGTAATGGATTTGGACGCAGTGACGCATACCCTCAGACCGTGTGTATGGTCGCGGGCCGCGTGTTACCATTACACTGGTTTTATATAACCCCCCAAAAATATTCAAAGTTGCTTCATAAAAATTTGCGAAATGGAAAACACTGAGTGCTGTTGTAAATAAAATTACGAAAAGAGATGAAAGAGCTTCGGTTAGGTTTCTCAAAGTTCTGAAGCCTTAGAAACGAGTTTCAACTTCGGCTAAAGTTTAGTTTCACAACACAAAGCTGGCAGTTGTATTCTTATTTGTTGGAAATTGCCTTTTTGAATGTTTCACAACGCTTAGCAGGTACGTCGTAAAGTGATACTGCGGGGATTCAATGGCTAGTTAGCGCCTTTTATTTTTGGCCACTTTTGTAAACTTTATGCCCTTTCGTCGATAATTTTAAAGCTTATATGTGCTTTTATTATAATAACCACCAACGCCCCGTGGTTTCACACGCAAGTTGTAGAACTTTCTTAATAACTTGCATCCCTTGCAATTGATTTTTGGAAAATCATCACCGCGAGGCCCTTTAAACACCCTCAAGGTGATGATTTTCCAAAAATTATTCTGCGCGTATTTTATTTTAATGAAGAGCCTTCCTAGTAAACTTCATTGGACGAACTTCAAAAACGGTAGTTTCGAACTTTGCACCCCCTGTAATAATCAATAAATGGACAATCCTTCACTAAAAGTTTTTTTTAAAATTAGAGCAGCAATTCCTGAGATAGCGTGTTCAAACAAACATACTCTTCAGATTTATAATATTAGTATATATAATAAATTCACAAGCACAATACTTAGCTTATTCACACACTGACACAGAACAAACAAAAATGTCATCATATAAGTATATATATCCTAGGTGGTTTCGAACCCACGACCTTAGGCGCACAAGATATTCTCCTTAGTGACTATGCGTTATGGATTGCACCGTTTCGTGGAATTCTATTCTTGGGATTGTAACTGCAATAGAGCGCAGTAACAAAAATTCGAAAGTATCTATAATAACAAAACCGACGAACGCCGTCTCAATAATATTCAATGGACAGAACAAAATGTGTTTTGGAATAAAAATGTGCAAGTATCATTAATTATGGTAGTACTATAGCCTCTGGGCAACCACCAAATGGCCACAATTTCAAGGAACTGTTAAATATATTTACGGCTGGTTATCACCTCTAAAGAATTCAACAATAAAAAAAGGGGAAGGAATTTTGAATCCCACACGGGCTTGTTGCCCGGGAGAGGTCGGCTCATTGTGGGCCCGACGCCGATTCCAGGAACCGTGCGCCTGCGCCGCCGGCCGCCTACCTACGCGCTCTCCCTTTGTGACGTCACGAATACGAATATTTGACTTTCGGCTCCGTCTAATTGAAGTTTAGTGTTGGCTCGTTCGCTGTACCGATGCACTTAGTCGTCTCTTCACATCTGCGCTGACTATAATAATCTCGATATTGTTTTATGAAGCTATAATGGTATCTTTGTACTATTTCCTACTAAATGTTAAAAGTAAAAAAGGTATTACTATATTATTAGTTGCACAGCTTGAAACGTGGCGCCGCAGTATAAAATAAATAAAATAAAAAATAAAATTTATTTCTCACCATAAATAACAATTTTTGACATTTAATAAATGAATGCGTTGTGAATAAACAGTAGTCTATGTCGGTTCGCCGACCCGCATACATTATACATATTTGTTAAATGCATGCGGTGTTTGCCTAAAACGTTATTATATGCTACAGGAGAAAATATATAAAACTTGTTCAATACCGTGTTGCAAATGTTGGCGAACTATATAAAATAAAAAAATAGTATAGGCAGCCATTGTTGCAAACTTAATGAGATTTTATTTAACAGAATCTGTAATGTTTTACAGATAGACTTACATGCGTATATAGTTCTTTAGCTCTGAATTTTATTTGTAAACATCAATGTAACAAATCCTTGAGGAACGGACAGAATAGTTCCTACCTCTGCACCGGGTCTCGTAAGTGGCACCTGCAATATTGGAACTGTCAGATGGCGTTTCAACCATCAGAAAGAACTTTAAATTTGTTACCACGACTGCCCAGCGTGGTAATTATGGGCATAATAACAATGGAAAAATCGACGGCTTAAATGATGATTATCAGTGCTACAATAAGCTTAGGTATATTTTAGGTTGACGGGCCCGATGGTTCAGATGGTAAAGTTAATATAATGATAGGTATTTGTGTTAATAATAAATTCCCACAACATCTTATACATTGACCTTACTCCGTAGTAAGTCACATGAGCCAGAACAGACATGTTTGTGCTGTGTCTGGGTGTTAAACATATATATTTACTCATGTTTTATTTATTAATTTAAGTGTGTCAAAGTGTTATTGAGAGAGTAGTGTGTAAAGTAGTTGTTTTGATGGATTCAATATATTTCCAGTGCATTTTGTGTAAAATTAATACACATTAGTGATATCCTTGTGATATTACGAACGTCTATAGGCTGCGGTGACGCTCACTATCACGTGGGCTGTATGCTTGTTTGTCGACCTGGTCTAATAAAAAAGAAAAAGATACATATGTTTCGTTTTACGTATTAATATCCACCAGTTTAGTCAAAACGTCTGTTATGATAAAGCAGCATGTACTGTACCGTCAACTGGCGAGTTTTTGCCTTCGTTTCCATTTCGCAGCCCCGAACCCATCTGTCACGTCGCTCTTTGCAAGAACATCAACACAACTCTAAAGTAACCTAAGTTCTAAAATGATACTTGTGTGCAATGATTATAGCTTCCATTTTTGAATTTTGATTGATTTTGTGCTGTGTCTTTATTCTTTCAAAAGAGCGACATCTCCATCATTCGATACGTCAAAATTTGAACATCCGCTCGCATTCGGACTTTTTGTGCTGTATTACTGTCGTAATACCATTATAATTTCCCCGCGTCCGGGACCGTTCCGTGATATTAGGCTTTAATGTCGTGTGTTGGTTGGTTTTATTTTGTTTGCTGGCTCTTGTGTCGGGGTTAAGTTCGGCCGCGACTTTGATACAGATGGCTCGTTTTGTAGAAGACGCTCACTTACTACTAATAATATACGCGAATGTTTGTATGGATGGATAATCTGAACAGATCTGGATGAAATTTGGCACTGTGTGAATTAATAGCCAAAAAAGTGGGAATTAGCCCAAAATTGAAGCGTGGTGGCAATTGTAGAGCATAGCTTCACATCGAGAATGCTGCCCATTCCCGCTCTGCATTTGGGCTTCTCTGCCTCGGATAAATATCTATCGGTTTCGGTACCTCATCGCCTCTTACAATACAGGATTACTATTCTTCTCTGTCGGTACTCACGGCTTGGCTTACTACCACTGTAAGACCTCAACTGTTTTCGACTATTCTGTAGAGATTTATTGAACTGTGTATGTTTGTTTGATGGATCTTGTTCTATAGAGCCCGAACTGATACGCGTCGGAATGTCCGACGAAACCGCTCGATTTTTGCTTTGTCGTGTGCACAATAATCAAACACTGAACATATTTGTCAGGTTTCATTTAATTCTCGGAGAATTGGTTGTTTGTGCTCGCATGTATCGTTGTGTACTTACGAATGTATGTGAATATATGTACAAGTGTTTGTTTTACATTTTCATGAGGAAGACCTCATGCAAATGTCGTCTGTATTGGTACCTCACTCACCTTTCTCTACCGCCAAATAGCAGTATTGCTGTGTTACGGTGTAAAGGGTGAGAGAGGCAGTAAAATTACTGGATAAAGTGATAAAATCTTTAAGGCATAAGGTTGGCAACGCGCTAGTGATATACTTGTGATATTACGAGCGTCTATAGGCTGCGTTGACGCTTACTATCACGCGGATTGTATGCTTGCTAGTCGACATAGTAAATAAAAAAACAATATTATCACTATTTTTAATAACATGACATAAATACTGTGTTTTTATCGGTATCAGAGCGTAATTTGTTAAACTTTATTTTTTATGTTACGCTATCAAAATAGATGGCACTGTCCGAAGGTGACTGTAAGTTAAACGTACGTTACTGAATTTCGAATACTGAAACATTCCCTAAATATCGCCAGTAATGTCATTGTTACTGTAAATTTAATAATAAATTACCACAACAGCTTATACGTTGATCTGACTTCGAGATAAGTAGCTTCCAAAGTTACTATTATCTATCAGGCAACAAAAACATTACAAATATAATACGTAATAACTTACATAACACTTAGACACAAATACAAATAGGATAAATATTTACAAATATTTGTTTTGCGTGAGGATCAAACCCACGACCTTTAGCGTACAAGATAAGATCAGTAGTATCGGCGCCATCTGGCCCATCAACTGGTCATCTCTATTTGCAACTCCGTAACATTGTAATAACAGCGCTTGATGTAGCAATATTCTATCGAAAACATTATTACATACAATTGGGGTAGCAAATCAATGGCGTTCCGCATCGAGCGGACTATCTGTAACTAATGCGTGTTCCCATTGAGCGACGACCGGTTCCGAGAGGAATGCCGCGGCGCGAGCGTCGAGCGGCTTTTTGCTTTGCTGCGTGCGCCGGCGCAGCCCACGCGGCCGCCCGCCGCCGGCGCCACAGCAGCGACGTGACGATGGGACACGTTGCAAATATTTGATGTGCACGATATAGATAGTATACAGTGGTTACTACGACCTTTAACCGTATATTTAGGATGTGGTGATGCAAAACGCTTGCTTGGCTTAGCTTGAAAAAAATATAGCTTATGTTTCTTATTGCTACCATTGTAATTTAAACCTTATGTACGTGTAGGAAGTACTAAATATATTAATTTAGCAACATACATACATCATGCACTGATCCATACGTATACATAAACAAGTCTCCCCTCAACGGTTAATGTATTTAACTTAGTATATAAACTAATATTATAATCAAATAAAAAAATCCTTTGGTGATACCAGCCATTGTGGTTTAATTTATAATAAAAATGCTGATAATGTAACTCTCTATTAGTAAAAGAATTTACTAAATAGGTTCAGTTATTTTTCTCGTTAAAATCTTTTCTTGTTACATTAGAACAGATGATGTGTAATTTGTAATTATAATATTATTCGTTTGAAGTTAAGCGGAAGTTAATACAATTCCAGAAAAAGGGTTGTTTAAGTTTTGTTCTTGATTTATTTATATTAAAAAAATTTGTTGAAACCGGCAAACGTCTACTCGATGTATAAGTTATTTAATTCGTGTTTGGATTATGTATTTAAAAAAATCCCTTCTAGTCTGTCAGTCTGTTACGCTTTCCTGCTTAAACCTCTCAACCGATTTTGATGAAATTTAGCATAGACAATCTTTAGACCTTGAGAAAGGACATAGGCTATTTTTTAATTCGAAATAAAGGTTGTAAGGGATTGAAAAGGGGAATTAAATGTTGTATGGAAGTATCGCTATTTTTAGAGCTAGAAACTTGAAACTTATTTTTCAGGCCATTAATTCGATATAAATAAACATGACATTCAAAGTTTCTATAAGTTGAGGTAAAGAGGTATGGTACCCAAAAAACTATTCCACGCGGACGAAGTCACAGGCACAGCTAGTGCTCCATAAATGCAATATTATCTATTTATTATAAAACAATTTTTTAACGCTATAAAAACGCGGTGTATTTAATATTTTATATTAGAACTTCGAATGTTCAAGCTAAGGAATAACAAATATTTTATCTAAAAATTTTTAAGATATACATACATTTTGCTACTCTCAGGAATTTATATAAAAATTTTAAATATTCGCTATCTTATACCCGTGAAAGGTGCGATGGTTTACCTGGTTATGGTTAATCTGGCAGTGAATCAATAATAACTGATAAAGCTGTTTCGGATGGGTATACCATCATCTGTCAGTTCCGGTACTTCAGTGGCCCCTTACGACACTTGGTACTATGTATTTAACTCTGCCGGTACCCCACGGCAATCTTTATCTTATCACGCTGTTCATCATCTCATTCAGTCTCAGACTGGAAGTTAATCGCATTGTCATATTATTTAAGTTCAGACGATATTGCATGCGTTGACCTGATAAAACTTGATTGTTTCGAGATACAGAGTTTAAAGGACGTGCGTTACTGATATCAGATAATAAAGGAATCACATATGTAATACTTAAATACATAGGTATAAATTACACCCATCGGCCGTGTGGTGCCGGCACAGAAGAATAGTAACTGCCCCTGCACGAGGTGTCGTAAGAAGGTGAATAAGAACCGACAGATGGGATGGGCAGCAGCATCCCCGTCCTGAAAGCTGAGCTCTGCGCTTGCCCAGCGCTATAATTACGTGCAAATGTTCTCCTTCTTTTGAGATGCCTATATCCAGCGATGGACTTCTAATGGCTGACATGGTAATGAAATTACTCCCAAACAGCACTAATACAAATATTCATAACTTGCTGACTTGACAGAAGTTGTCCTGTCTTAACGATGACTATTTAATTCGAATTTATAATTAATCTCGACCAAGGGAAATAGGGATTCATTTATATATGAAGTGTAGATAAGTATTCCTATATTTTATAATTTACGGAGCATTTTTTTATTTTTTCCTTCATAAGAACCATCTCCTGACAATAACATGATGGCGTGACCATGGAAAATAGGAATTCATTTATATAGATATATATATAAAAAAGGGACTGTGTGGGACTTCAACGCATGTGCGTGCGTTGTGGCAGGATCACTCCCACCATACCCATCGGGCCCGTTTATTGGGATAGGGGCTAGTCAAAAATGATTCGTGTAATCTTGTTAGCGAGGTATGGCGAAACACGCGTGTATTGCGAGTTAGGTTGGAGCTGGGATTGTTCGTGGATGCGCAAAAAGTGGCCGCGAGTGCGCTCGACCGACGTGCTGGGCCTTTATATATTGTTTATATGGGTTTTTGTCGGGCTTGATGTTACCTGCGTCGCTTAATTATACAAAGCGCGCTGAGGCCCGCTGTGCACGCATTGTTACGGAATTGTCACTTTGGAACTTTCATCACATGTTAATGTAGTTGTGCGATAGCGCAATCTAGTGTTGTTATCTTGTGTGACAAGGGTAGTGGGTTCAGTCCTAGGTGCGCTTGTGATTCCTCTACTATCTGATGTCCATAACACATAATTATATCAGCCATTGAAAGTTCACTGCTGGACATAGGCCTCCCTAAAAAAGGGGGAATTTTATTTATTTACAATCGCAGAGCGCAGCTTTAGCGACAGGGATTTTTCTCCGCTCTGTACATTTGAGCTGCGCTGTTTTAGGTGGATATAACGCCATCTGTCGGTTCTGGTACCTTTGTACCCTCTTAAGACAGCTGGTTCAGAGTGAGGTACTATTTTACTCTGCCGGTACCTCACAGCACAAGTTGCTGATAATTTCATATTACACTAAAGATTTTGCCTCGCTTCAACCATTGAGACCAGTCAGCAAAACTTTTTCCGACATCTCATAACATAATTGTCAAAAGTCCTTGTTCATTAATCTTCTTCGGTAAACTTAAACACCAAGATTGAGCGCGTTGTTCAAGACAGTATAGCTCAAATGCACAGGGCAAGCGTGGTGGCCATCGCAGAGCGCAGCTTTCGCGACGGGGATGTTGCTGCCCATCGCCGTCCTCTGCATTTGAGCTACACTGTTTCGGATGTATTCTGACTCATACCACCATGAATGTGTAGTATAATAAATAGATTTATGGGATATTACGCCAAATGAATATCTGACCATCGATATGCGTGATTGTCAACTTATAAATTTAAAAATAAAACTATTGTATGAGGTCGTCTGTCCATCTGGGCGGGAGAACACTTGCCGTAGTCTTGTTATTCATAATCTGAATTTGTTTTGATGATGTTTTGTCAATTAAATTTGAAATCTTGTGTAGATTTATACAAGATCTACTGTCTCATACTAGAATAAACTCTGCTGTTCGTTTTTACTCTACAATTTGATTCAAATTATATGTGTGTTACAGTCTTTGATCTACAACAGATCGGCCGTAATACACATAAGTATAGATGAATTCTAGGTACCCACGTAATATCTCGACATTTCTATCTCCCTGATAATTGATTCGCTTTGGTCCGCAAAGTTGGGCACGCCGCGCAATCCTTTGGAAATTATACCAAAGCAACTTTACTGAGATCGAATGTACAATGGCTTGTCTTGGAATATATGATTTTCTAATCGGCTGTACCAATCAAGTGGAGCTTAAAGTTTTGTGATTATGTTAGGTTCATATCTGGTGCGGTTAAGGTCGTTGTATTAATTAACTGAAATATATTAAGCCTATTAAGAATATAATAATAATATTTTCATAGCACATCATACATTGACCTGACTCCGAGTTAAGTCGCATCGAGGAATCACAAATATAATACTTAAATACATATTTTGACACCCACAAACACAAATATTATCATATAAATGTTTGTCCTGGGTGGGGATCCAAACCACGACCCTTGGCGCATAAGATAGGATCACTACCATCTGCGCCAATTACTAGTATTTCTCTCCCTATTCCGTTTTATCAAATACATTAATTGAGAAACATTTATTTTTCATTTATCACTTGAGCTGCAGGACGCCTCCTGCTAGACTTTAGACTTCCCTTTATTATTATGCGATCAGCCATTAGGCGATTTTGCCAAAAATTGCAGCGCTGGGCAGGCGTGGTGGTGGCACAGCGTAGCTTCGCGTCGAGGATGCTGTTGCCCATCTCCAAACTTGTGAACTGCTCTGATTGGCATATATTGCCACCTGTCGATTGCATTCTCCCAGCCGCTTTTATGGCACTAATATAGAGGAAGTTTGTAAACTACTCTGCCTGTACTTAACGGATAATATTAGAATGGACTTCTTTTTATTTAAATTTCTAATTATAGGCTAAATTCCTCGTTCATTAGCTTTATCTAACATTGGACGTTTATTGAGGGATACGATGATGATGCAGTTAGATATATATTTTAAATTTGATATAATCGAGTATTCAAGATTATTGTTATAGACCAAGTCGCCTGACCTTAAGACTTTAATTCGCAAACATATCAAACTATTTTTCTGTAATATAATGAATTGTGTGAATATATTTTACTTATAAATAATCCAATTGTATGGTTGATATTGTCTGGTATTAAACTTTGCTTGTCGAGCCGCGAGTCCGGAGCCCGACTCGATAGCACCGCAAACACTAGATCATCCCATTTACCCAATTGCTTGCTGCAAGTACAGCGCGGTGTTGACCCTCGAGGCCGACTTTATATTGCACTGTCAATATCAAATGCGGGCTTCCGAATATAGTTATTTCGTTGTTGTCTAGTAATACATTATGATTCACTTCCAACGATGGTACGGTAAGCAACAGATTGACTTTCCGAAATCTGTCAAATGTTTACAGTCAATTTTGAATTCAATGTCTTGCTTTTATAGATTAATATGGATTCAGAAGTTTTGCCAGATTTGGGTATGTTTTGACAGAGTTGATATCTTGCTGAGAAATGTACTATAGGTATCTACATTTAATTGATAATTTGCTGCAAGCACAACGGTTGATAGTCGTGAAACTAAAAGTACTGCAATGAGAGAATGTTCTATAATATTTTTTTAACGGCGTTAAAAAAAGTTTTATATAAGGTTGTACTTTTTTTAGGTTTGTCGGTTACCTTGCAGCAACCGTTTTCAAGATTGACAAAAGTGGCAGTGTCAGGATTTGAAAGTTAGAGAGGTAGAGATCCTGTCTTGGGCGCCCAAGTTCGTGAGTTCGGTCCCCACCTGGGGCAAATATTTATATGGAGATATTTATGTTTGTTTTATGTCTTGGTGTTAAATATATGTTTTTAAGTAGAATATTTGTGATTCCTCTGTTGTCTGATATCCGTAACACAAGTGGTTTTAACGACTTATCACGAAATCAGGACAATGTATGAGATGTTGTGGGAATTTATTTATTATAAGTTCTTAATATAAGGTGTTCCATTCATGTTTTATAAGTAGGATCTAGATACAATTTGTCACAGTCGTATTTGATTATTATCTGGCGTAACGTATAGGCTTTTCTCTCGAAAGCATGTTCTCGGGGATCTGATTTTTTTTATTTTTTCAATGTAATCGTCATAACTGTTCATCTTGCCAGGGACAAATTTCTTCCTGGAATAACAAACGTTGAATAATAAAATGTTAAAGTTTAATGAACCCTGTTTAAGAAGAGTTTTGTACTATTGTTTATCACTGCGTTTAATGACTAGCCTCCGACGAACATCTGACAGAGGTCTGCGTGGGTGCCTCACCTATTGTACCACCAACACAGCTGTTTATTGCTGTGTTTAGGTTGAGGGTAAGAGTAGCAAGGAAATTACTAAGTAATGTGATATTACTTTACATCACAAGGTTATGCGCTACTTTAGAATTGTGTGATAGTACAAGAGTCTATCAAGAGTGACGTCATCATACCAGCCATTGGAAATCCACTGCTGGACATAGGCCTCTCCAAAAAAGGGGGAATTTTGCCAATAATTGCCGCGCTGGACGAGCGTGTTGGCAATCGCAGAGCGCAGCTTTCGCGACGGGGATTTTCGCATTTGAGCTACACTGTCTCTGATAGTACCGCCATCTGCCGGTTCTGGTACCCAGGAATAGCGTATCTAGGGTTTCATTTCTGGGGAAAGCCCGACCCTGACATGCCATGCTCGATGCAGTGACACACAGTTGACACTCAATGTACAACTTTTTGAGTCGGTATCCCAACATCATGGGGTGGGCATCAGAGCATCTTGGGGTGAGCACGGACCATCCGCATGCTTCGGGTAAGCACAAACACCATCACGTGGACTGTAAGCTTGCTTCCTATCTCGGAAACATATCATCTGCACTATCTCAATAAATAACAATTGAAAAGGTTGCACTAACAACTTAAATAGTTAGGGTTTAAAAATTACTAGACAATTACAATAATAAATTAATACATTGACCTGACTCTGGTAGTCGCTTAAAGGACTTGTGTTACGGACATCAGAGGAATCATAAATATACTACCTAAATACATATGTTTAACACCCAGACATAGAATAAACACAAATATTATCATATAAATATTTGTCCTGGGTTGGGATCGAACCCACGACCTTTGGCGAGCAAGATAGGATTACTACCATCTGCGCCAGCGGGCCTTCAAATACTATCCAAAAACAGGATTACAACTCCCACGGTAACGGGATTTTTTGTTTATGTCCCCGGATGACGTCGGTGTCGCTGGTCAATACAAATATTATAAAGAGGAAATAATCCTTTGTTGGTTTGTTACAGTTTACTTCAAAAACTTGTTGAATGATTTTAAAATTTCTTTGACCATTAGGAAGCTTCTTTTTTAATATAGAAAAATATGAAACCGTCACCTAAAATTAAAGTATGTAAACAGGATTTGTATTTTTGTAACAAATAGATTTAGAAATTACTGAACAATTTTTAAAAAACTCGTTCAAAAATAAAAATAATATTATCTGCAAGTAGATAGGTATATATTGTACCCACATATATCTGGAGCTATAAGGAACTGCATGTGTGAAATCGCTGAGCGCTGTTAGAATATTATAATATTAAAATTAATGTAATTAAAAGTTAATGTTTAGCCGTGAGGTACCGGCAGAGAAAAATAGTACCTCCCTCTGTACCAGAACCGATAGATGGCGGTATATCCATGCAAAAAAGTCAGCTCAAATGTACAGCATGGGTAGGGGCAGCAGCCTCCCCGTCACCAAAGCTGCTCTCTGCGATTGCTAACACGCTTGCCCAGCGCGGCAATTATGGGTAACATACCCCCATTCTTGTAGAGGCCTATTTCCAATAGTAGACTTTTAATGGCTGGTATGATGAAATGTATATCTTGTAATATTATGTTCTTTTTATCATACAAGCCCGCGTGCCCGCGACTTCGTCCGCGTGGAATAGTTTTTTTGGGTACCATACCTCTTTGCCTTAACTTATATAAACCTTGAATGTCATGTTTATTTATGTTGAATCAATGGCCTTCAAAATAAGTTTCAAGTTTCTATCACTAAAAATAGCGATACTTTCATACAACTTTTCATCCCCCCTTTCGACCCTTACAACTCTTGTTTCGAATAAAAAAATAGCCTGTGTCCTTTCTCAGGGTCTATAGAGAGTCTGTGCTAAATTTCATCAAAATCGGTTAAGAGTTTTAAGCAGGAAAGCGTAACAGACAGGCAGACAGACGGGGTTACTTTCGCATTTATAATATTAGTAGGGAAGTATGGATTTGTAAGGATGTAATTATTGCGTATATACATAATGGCACCACTATAAATTTTTATGCCGTGTAATGGTGAATGTTCGCCATTTGTACACTCAGTATTTTTTTTTTGTGCAATAGAGTTCAATGTATAAGTACTGGCATTATTATTTGAATTAACATTGCTGGCTTTGGTATTACTGAAAAGTTTTGGAATAAAGAATGTATATTTGAACGTATTTTAATTTTTTTGTCTGTTTGTTACAGGATGATATTCTCCTCATACGCGGCACCTTTCAGCTGAAGATTATTAGCGGTAAGTTTTGTGGATAATATATTTTTTTGGTTCAACCCCTGTTTATGTCACTCTATCGGTGACCGATTTATTGTGCTTCCGAAGCGAAATCTGGTGGTCGAGTCGAATAGCCCGGTTTATTTCGTTAGTACAGTAACGATGTGTTTCTCCGGTTTCGTGCTTCGTTCGCGATGCTGAATCCGCCAAACTATTGTACCGTAATCACTTTTCCTAATAACTTCCTTACTATATCAACACTGTTGATTCATCATTTAGTACGTTGCTTTTAATCAATAAATTCACACAACATGTAATACATTGACTTGACTCCGAGATAAGTATTTTATTTATGTTCTCAAGAAAGCAAACGAGCATACGGTCTGCTTGATGATAAACGTGACTGCCTGTAGACACTCAAGTCATCACAAAGATATTACTAGTGTGTCGCTAATCTGCTAAACTGAAGATACAATGTCACATTTACTTAGTAATTTCACTGCCTGTCTCACCCTTCAAACTGGATCACAGCAATGCGAACACTGCTTTAGCGGCAGAAATAGGTGAGATTGAGGTACCAACGCAGACGACTTTTGTAAGTGGTCTACCTCTGGAATGTAGAAAGTCGCTTAGAGCACTTGTTTTTGGACATAAAACAATAGGAATCGCAATATAATAACCTAAATACATATTTACATCTGGGTAAGATACAAAAAGAGAAATGTCTTTTTGTATTAAAATATTTGTTTTTTTAAACAGAGGCTGGGCGAGGTTAGAACCGACCTTTGGCGCATAACATAGGATCACTACCATCTGCGCTATCAAGCCACACCATATCTCATACACTAACCTGAGTCCGATGTAAGTCGATTAGAAAACTAGTGTTACGAACATCAAATAACAGACTAATCAAACATATAATATACCGTCGTATAAATATTTATTCTAGACGGGGATCAAATCTACGACCTTTGTCGCCCAAGATAGGATCACTGCCACCTATCCTAACCTAACCTATCCTAGTATACACTAGGAGCAGTTCTCAAAAGCGTCAACCGTCAAAGTGCCCAGTTTCATCGGTGTAATTCCCATCGCGGGGAACAAGCGTAGCCGGCATAATACATTTGATTATTTTCCTTTGAAAATTCAAATTGAAACTTTAATACGACTTCTCGCAATTTAATTTCCTTTGCGACTTCAGCCGACGCGAACCAAAACTACCGATCTCATAATCCCATTACTTCTACGCGTTTACTCTCAAAAGAGGCAACAGTTTAACGTTAAATCTCGCGTCGGGGGAAAACGAGCGAATTTTTATATTAAACCGGCTCTCGTAGGCTGCATTCACGTGAGGAGCCCTAGACGGCAAATTAAGTGACATTAGGGCATAATGCTGCGGAGGGAAACGTGAAAGCGGAGTGGCGACGGGACGTTAGTCACACAAGCATCGCAGGCGGGCACCGCTGAGGAATATTGCAGCGCTGAATGCTAGCCGCTGTTGATGTTTAAAAGCGCTTTGTTGGCCCGGCTCGAATGGGAGCCGTCAATGAATTTTGCTCAAGATTTGGTTGGCTGCAGCGGTAAGTAGGACGCTAGCGCTTGCTCGGCTTCACGTGCACGGGTAAATCAACTTCCATGGGTCTTCTGGCCTTCGTCATGGGGGGGGGGGGTAACCTAGTTTTGTAATGTATGTTATATTTCCTCCCTTTGAAGTAGTAACACTATTGGAATCACTTCAAAATGCGATGAAAAAACGTGATGATTGTTAACGTAAAATCTACTGGATTGATTTTAAAATTTATTTACGATTAGAAAGTTACTTTTTAGTAGTATAGGCATGATATATGAAAAAAAGAAGGAACAGTTTATAAGGACATATCGATGTTACACATGGCTTAATCAGATAGGACTACTAGCATCTGCGACATCGCGCCCGTCATAGCCGTCATAGCTAAGAAATGAAAATCAAACTTCACACTAACTTACCTCATATTAAGCGGTTTGTTAATTAGGCGGCGTCATAATAAACGAATTTGCGACGAATTTGACGAAGTCGCGACGCGGCTGCTCGTCATAGGTACTTGTACTATGTAATTGGTTGTTTATTTGAATTTAGATTGATTGGTTTGAATTTAGATCGATTGGTTTAAATTTAGTCTTAAAAAGTGTAGCCTATTGCTAATTACACGGTATATTGGTCCCCACGGCTTCTCGATATGCAACCTGATGATATTCCAAGTGCCGTAAAATTGGAACATTTCCTACGATCGCTGGCAGCTGCTTCGCGCGCCTCTAGAGAATCGTTCCTCGTCTAATTTTCTCATTTCTTTCTATTAACATAAGTAATGTGTTGGTTGCGCCTCCTGTTTATTTCGAACAAATTGTATTTGATTTGTATTACGTCTTCATCGAATAAAGGACAGATTGATTTTGTGTGTGATTGATGTGACCTATTACTGTAAGACTAGCTGACCCGACAGACGTTGTCCTATTTTACCTGCGAATATAGATCAACATACAAAGTCAATATTACATATGTTTTAAGTCATAGAAAGCATAGACTTAAAACATATGTAATCAACTTACCCGTGGAGTACCGACAGAGTAGAATAGACTAACCTCCCTCTTTACCAGGTGTCGTAAGAGGCGACTGAGATATCCATCCGATATTGTGTCTGTATCTTTTGCGCCAAGGGTCGTGGGCTCGATTACCGCCCAGACCAAATTTTTATATGGTGATAATTCTGTGTCTGAATGTGAAATATATGTATTTTAGTAGTATATTTGTGATTCATCTGTTGCCTGGCGTTTGTAACACAAGTGCTTTGGCAATGCTTGTTGGCAATCGCAGAGCGCAGCTTTCGCGAAAGGGACGCTGCTACCCATCCCCGCCCTGTGCATTTGAGCTACACTGTGCCGGATATATATACCACCATCTTTCGACACCTGGTACAGAAGAAGATACTAGTCTACTCTGCCAGTAGCTCACGGCAATACCTGATATAACATATCATAATTGTCTTTGTCGTAACGGTAGTTACGCATGATATTTTACGTATAAAAAATTGCAGTTGAAAAATGTTGCCAATTTATTATTATGTGTACGTAAAACAACCTATAAAGTCTCTGTGACTTTATAGGTGAGTATCTAGAGGTACTTGACCTATATATACTCATAGTGATACATTAAATAATTCTGCATTGGCCAAATAATATGACGGAAAAAAGTCATTTACTTTACATAATTTCCGGCAACATAATGTACGTATAAAAAATTATATAAGCATTTCTAACTATTCTTTAAGCATAACGTTGTATGCTTAAAGATTAGTTATTTATACGTGAAGCGAACACTGTGTACCCCCACTTCAGGAAATTCGCGAACGGTTGAACATGAAATTTTACACAGTTAAAATTCATGTGGAGTAGAAATGCATAAAACATTATTTTTTTTTTTACAAAATGCTTTTGATATACATGGCATTTATTAAAATAAACATTCCACACTGTTTGAATGTCACACAAGATTTAAACGAAGTAGTCATCAACTATCTATAGGATTTAGTGATTATATTCTCTTTCGACTTATTGAAAACTAACAGAGCCCCGCGGTTTCGCTGGCGTAGTTCCGGTTCTCGAGAGAATAAAAAATACAGTGGAAGTAGTAAGTAAATCCTTATAGTAATAGCTATCTGCCAATGAATGTCTGACTATTTGAATTTCCATATAACATACATTTTTATAAAACTTTATTCATAAAAAATATATGTATATGTCCTTGAGGGACAATTTTCTAAAAAAGTCTTACACGTGTTTCACGACTTCAATGAAAAGCCTTAATTAATTCTTAATTTCATCTAATGACTTAGAAACGTCTAAGTTTCTTACTCACTTTGCAATCCCGATTTACCTTCTAAAGGTGTGCATTTTCAAAAATACTTTCTTAGTGCTCCCCTACATTATTAAATGATTCCCTGTGAAAATTTTCCAGCCGTGCATTCATATATCAGTCAGTCAGCTTCTCCGTATATATATATATAGACTAGCGGCGCACCGCGACTTTACCTACATAAATTGTAAAAGTTTTATAATACCTTGCACCCACTTTTTACCTTCTTAAGGGATGGTTTTAGAAAAAATGTTTTACTTTTAATGAAGAACCTTTATTCAAAATTTCATTAGAATAACTTCAAAAACGACAGTCTCATACTAACTTTGCACCCTCGTTTTACCTCCTTTAAGGGGAATTAAAAAAAACCTTTCTTAGCGCTACCTGACGTTATAAAAGGAACTATGCAAAAATTAAGGTATTAAACCTTGTAGTTCATGGCCTGCGTTGATATATCAGTCAATATATCAGTCAATCAGCTTCTTTTATATATATCTAGCTAGTAGTAAAAATTTAATAAAAACCGCCGGTCCTACTACACCGACTAAATATGGATAGAAAAACGCGCTAAAATTAACTAAATATGTGCACGGTGTTTGCTTTGTGTACCGGGAAAGCATAAAGCTAGTACATAATGTTCATAGTAATAACTTTCAAAAAGATAATTCGCCAGATCGACATCTCCATTATCTATCTGCCCACCTGGCGCGAGCGTCCAATAAGAGCCCAATGGCTTGTGATAATAGCATCTTTTCCTTCCTCGAGTATCTTCCAATATTCTCGACAATGGTGGTAGATTAAATCTTTGTCCACTAACCAGGTACAGAGTAAGCCTCCCTATGACCCTTGTAACATTGTTATTATACGATACGTAGTTATAACGACCCTGCCTTCTGAAAACTCAATTGGAGCATGCAATTTAATTGAGTGTTCTTCTATTGTGTCGTTTTCCCCCAATTTTCGTTTATATGTGAACTAGCAGAGACCCGTGGTTTCGTCCGCGTTTAAATTTTAGATTTTTCGTACCCTTGCCCACCCCCCCCCCAATTCACCCCCTTAAGGGATGATTTCCGAAAAAATGTCTTACATGTGTTTCATGACTTTCAATGAAGAATTTTTATACTAAATTTCATTTGAATTACTTCAAAAACAGCAAAGTTTCACACTAACTTTGCACCGCCATTTTACCCATTTAGGGGGTGAATTTATCAAAGTCCTTGCTGAGTGCTCCCCTGCGTTATAAAAGGAACCCTGTGCAAAATTTCATATTTCTAATCCTTATAGTTTATTAGGCCGTGCATTGATATGTCAGTCAGTCAGTGTTCAGCAGTCTCAGTTTTTCCTATTATGTATACAGATACTTGGAAGTAACTGTACGTTAATCTTTCCATTTAGAAATTTCGTGTCACGGTGTATGTCCGGAATGAGCATTAACTACAGAACCAATTTTAAGAATTGTTTGTTTGCTGTGATGTTTATTGATTTTTTTGAATTCTAGATACAGGACAGTTTATCGAAATTTATAGTAGCAATATGTTTTTCGTTGGTACGAGTATATAGTTAAAACAGTCTGTCGGATCAGGTAGTCTTTATTTTATTCCAAAACAAAAGGAACCTTAAACTAAAATACACTTTGATACTTAAGTACCTCAACTAGGTCTAGTCTGTTCTTATAGGCACCTATGCTCTGTAATGTGCATGTAGGTGTGAATGTGTGTGTTGTATACGGTCTAATATAATACAAGGTTTGTTAATACAACATATTATTTACGCATATATCACATAAATACATAGAATATGAAGCTATACTGTGTAAATACATTATATATAAACAATAATAGTAACAATAAATATAGTCCAGTCTAGCATAATATTGTTAGCAATTCCTCTGTCTTGTTTCAGTCCAATGCCAAGAGCCATTCCCTTACTGTCGTTTTGCAAGTGTGTTTATTCATGTCATGAATATCTATTTCATGGGTTATTTTATTATAAATAAAGTGCTTTTTCATAACTAATTTTTGCTTTTTTTATGATGTTAGTCAGATAATTTATATAAACATTTCGTGCACGTTGTTTGTCCGGAATTAATTTCTAAGCTACTAAACCGATTTTAATATTTTTTTGCTTGCTGTTTACCGTTTGATACATCTTGCGAGATAGGAAATTTTGCGAAAAAATTGCGACTACAAATTGAAATATAAAATGTATATTTCAATTTGTAGTCGCAATTTTTTTTTACGATAACAATGTATTGATAAAACAGGAACATCGGTTAGCTAGTTAAATATATAAATTATGCATATTTGTTACTAATTAAAACAATTTTGAATACATTTTCGAGGAACAGTTGAAACTTCATATTATATTGAAATTTTCAAGTGTATCTGAAATAAGAAGAAAAGGAAAATTTTTTTTTTAATATTTTCAATTTCAATGGGATTTTATGTAATTTATGATCATTATCATCTAAACCAGCCGTGTGGTACCTGCCATAGGGAGAGGTACCATCACTCACAATAATTTGATTTTCCTACTTAAAAAGCGTTCGCCATATTATAATATTGCACTCTTCAATTACTTTTATTGGAAATTCTTTACGTATGCAATATCTGAAACATCTCATCCTCCTATCCTCTATCAAATTATTAAAATAAAAATGAACACGATGTTGCCATAAGAAAATAAAATTGTGGTTGTATTTCTGGACGAAGCCGGCTCATATAAAATGCACTCCAGACAGGTAATAAGTCGGAGGCGAAGAATAAGCCCGCCGCATTACCCCCGGATGTCGCTGTACGGCTTTGATTGCTTCCTAACGTCATGTCCTGACAGCACTTGCGGATACAAAATGGATTTGTGCTCGGCTGGGATTCTCGACTTATTATGCACATGGAACTACCTTAAGTTTGTTTATAGTTCTTGTGCGTTATGGGTCGTGGGTTTGAACCCCACTCAGTACAATAGTTTCAGTGATGAACTTGTATATTTGTCAGTGTATATTTTCTGTGTTTGGATGTTAAATATACATATGTATTTTGGGTATTATGTTTGTAATTTCTCTGATGTCTGACATCCGTAACATGAGAGTGTGAGTTTATTATTTTAATTGATTACTTTAGGCAGACCTGATACAATGATCGTCTGCATTAGTACCTCACTCTGCCGTTTTTCTACCGCCAAATAATATGTATGCATTATTGTATTTCGGCTTTAAGGGTGAAAGTTGCAGTATATATTACTTAAATAATATTTTGTACACCGAAACACATAACAAACTTAAATATCATCATATCAACATTTGCCCCGGGTCTCTACGATTGAACCTACGGCCCTTGGTGCGTTAGGTAGGATCACTACCATCTGCGCCATCGGGCCCATTCAACTTTACTAACAATAAAACCAATTTAGCATATATTACTAAGTGGAAATGTTGCTGGCTATGGATGAACGATTTTTTAAAGTAGGTCTAAAGGTATATATCATAATATTTTGTACCCTTTTATGAGAAAATTGCGGGAACCGGTCAACGTAAAATTTTACTCATTTAAGTTTAAGTGGAAAAGAAGCAAATACCATAAATACTTAATGAAATAAAGATGATCTGTGGGCTAGTGATTATATTCTCTTTGGTTATGAGGTGGTAGAGCTATGAGGTTAATGATAATAAAACTACTCTTGTAACGGCTTAGAACGCAGTTTATTTTATTTTTACATTTTTTCTGGACATTTCGATTGAAAATTTAATAAAAGGCGTTTTAAAGCGGTTAAAAGAGTAGTTTTAATGCTTTAATATTATTAGTAAACGCGTAAATATTAGAAAACATTATTTAGCTCATGACATCGAACTAAAAAATTTTATGAATTATAGTCGATTTTTGACCACCGACTACTACCTATTAATGCGCACGCATTGAAACGTCTACTCGGTTTATCGAAGCTTACATAATCCACATTCACTGTCTCAACCCCTTTAATGTACTTGTCCAGTTGTATATTTAAATACGCTGCTTTCCCTGCTGTAGAGGAGCCATTGATGTCAACCGCAGGTCCGCGGCCCAGCAGGTGTCACTCACGCCTGCCACTCCGACGCCGGCTGTACGTGTGGGGGACTGGATAAAGCAGGGTCGGACTGGCAACGAAAGGACCTACCGCGCTAGTTATTTTTTAAATAGTTTATTGTATTCAATTATGTTACTGTCATATAGAAATATTAGCGGCCACTACGTTCTTTTTTAGTCCTTTAATAATAATAAATTCCCGCAATATCTCATACATTGACCTGATTCCGTTGTAAGTCGCTAACTTGAAAACAAATATGTCACATAACCCAACAATTTCACTACCTCTCTCACCAGAACTCAGTAATAAATTAGACATAGGCCTCCCCAAAAAGGGGGTTGTTTTATATTTGAGTAGTATATTTGTTGATTCCTCTGTTGTCTGATATCCGTAATACAAATGTATCAAGCTATTTATCATGGAATCAATTGAGACAATTTACCATTTATTTAGAATTTTCGAGTTCGCCCCTGTGCCTCATTGCCAACTCTACAACGTGATGATTTTATGTCGATGTCGGGAACAGACTCGACTATGTTTATGGCTTGCAATTAAGCGATTTTTATTATTGTTATTGTTTTGAATTTGCATATAAACATTGTTCGTTAATTAAGCATACATATTAATATACGTATATCAAATTTAAACATCAACGTAAACGATATGCGATTATCGAATAGATGAAAGCGAGCATTTATTAACACACCTTTGTATGAGCAAACATTACCTTGCGCGGCTTCTTTCGCGTGAACTGCATTACACTTTATACAGCGCTAGTAAACACATGAAATCATGTTTTAGGGATAAGCTCAATATAAATGACTGCACAGTCAGAGTAGAATAATATTTATACCCTGTAACAGGTGTCTTCAAAGACGACTTAGGTACCAAATCAAGAGATGGCGGTATATTCACCCGAAACAGCATAGCACAAATGCACAGGGCGGGAATTGGCAGCAGCATTCCCGACGCGCTCTGTGATTGCCAACACGCCTCCCAGCGCGGCAATTATGGGAAAATCCCTCATATTTGGGATAACTTATGTTCAGCCGTGGACTTTCAATTGCTGATATAATGTTGACAGTCAATAATAAAATAAATATCTATGAAGATATTATTTATGTTCACTCAAATATAACCGCTGCCTATCCCCGCACCTCTTGTGCTTTTGGGTACCGGAATCGCCATCTTTATGGAATATTGGGAGGTACTATTCTAATTTATCCATACCCAACGATACCGGAAGTTGGACATGAATTGCTTAGTTTTGCGAATTACACTGCAATGTGTATCTATACATACATGATTGAAAAACGTTATTGAATGTTTGGATTTACATCGTCAGGAGCAATCTGAAGCATATAGATTTCCTGTTGGTGATTGTCTGTTTTGCCCAGTTTAGCCGTGACAGTTGATTGTCACCGGTGGTCAACTTCCTAACCGGCTTTCCCAATTTCCGCCGGGTGAAAGGGTCGGTCGTGATGACTACACTGCTTGTATAAAAGTCTAGTTATTTCGGTCTGTCGCGAACGGTGCAGTGGAAGAATAGAGTACTTACACTTTTATTATAGCGTATATTAAATGCGGATTCGATACGTTGGTGTATGTTCATCTCTTTTAATCATCATTAACCATCTCACGATAACCATTTGTTATTTGCACCCTTGGAAAGCGGGGGGCGGGTCGCTTGTAATACCTATATATTGTCATAGTCAAATAGACCTCATTCAAATAGGCTCATTACAAACACTTTGAAATCGTCAATAAAATAAGTAATAATAGTGACATTAATATTTTCAATAGGGAAGTGATTATATGCATATTTAAATGTAATACAGACGATCCTGATCACCCAACGGATCATAAAAGTCACCTGACACATAGTTAATTGCCTTGAGGTACCGGCAGAAAAGAATAGTACCTCCCGCTGTACCAAGTGTCGTAAAAAGCCCTTATGCCTGAATGCTATAAGATTATAGATATACCTACTACTAGGATACCGCAGACTCCGGCGACTGTAGAATCATAAAAATTCAGGGTACCTTATTTTTAAAAGTTATAATATAATTTTTATCAACAGTAATTATTTTTTTTAAATTAAATATTTATAAATAAATTAAATAATTATATTCTGAATGATTAAATATTATATTTTGTTACATGTATGCGCTCACTTCTCATAATAAAACCACTTCTTGACGGCTTATGACGCTGATGAATTTATTTAATTCAGCTAACCGAAAAGTAACCGAAACGTCGAACAAAAAAGTTGAGCGTTGGAGGGCCGTTAAAGAGGGGTTCATTTATTTAATGTTTGCTTATCGTTTACAAATATGACATGTCAATTCAGTCAAATTACGGATGAGCCTTATGTTTAAACCGATTTCTTTTGATTCCGATTTCCGATTATTTTTACCTTTTTCTGAAGTTAACGCATTGTCAACGTAATATATTGTTAATATTATATAGAGGAAATATGGGATTGTTCATTAACTTTTTTGTTTTTACCGGTTGTACTCAAAATAACTAGACCGATTTAAAACATTCTTTCACCATCACAGAGTTACTTTTTTACCGAGTAGATAATATTTGCTATGGTTTATTTTCGAAAAATAAGAGGCCGCTACCTGAAATAGAAGAAGAATGTGAATTCTTTGACGTATCTAACATATAGTTTCAGAAATTTCTGAATTCATTTCAAAACTCTGTCACGAATTGAAAACAACGTTATCAGTAAGTGACAGGTAATATATTGTCTCCGCATATTGAGACGAGAAGGGCATTGCGTAAGTCAAAACGCGGAGCCCTGTTAGTACAGTATAAGAAAATTAAAATTAAATACTTCTTTTTTATGTGAAAACGTCGACCGTTGTGTAACGATGGGCCGATTATAAATATTGTATTTAAATAAACAGGGATGGTTCGCCGCGTCACCCTTTCAGTGTTTGCGACGTTCTTACGCAAGCACCGTGTAAACACGTCTCAATATAAAATACTAATAATAATAAATAATAATAATAAATTCCACAACTTCTCAGACATTAACGATTCTGATAAGTCGTTTAAAGGACTTGCGTTACGGATATCAGACAACAGAGGAATCACAAATATAACTAGTTAAACACAAAAACACAGAACAAATATTAATACTATCATATAATTATTTGTCCTGGTTGTGGATCGAACCCACGACCTTTGGCGCACTAGACAGGATCACTACCATCTGCGTCATCGCGCCTGTATAGAACCATTAGTGCTTTTGAAAAACGGCTCGAAATCTGAGAGGGAAACAATTTGTTCTTTTTTATATATCACTAGCGACCCGCCCAGGCTTCGCACTGGTGCAATGAGGTTAAAAGTTGGTTATTGCGAATCATCCCTAAGAGATGGATATATACAACTACGGACTTTTTTGTAGACCTTTTTAAGGTGTATAATACTGTAGTAAATTATTTTGTTCATCTTGTCGGGTTCAGCCAGCGTTTACAATGTAAGCGCAAAAAATGTGTTTATTTACTTCACATTGCAAGCCTTTAAAATTATCCGTGTTCCTAATATATTACGCATGTATTGTACATATAAACCTTCCTCTTGAATCACTCTATCTAATAAAAAAAACCGCATTAAAATCTGTTGCGTAGTTTCTTAACATCTAAGGATACATTGGATGATCATATAGGAAAGCAACTTTGTTTTATTCTATGTAGAGATTATACCAGGGAGAGAAGATGAAGCAAAAAAACTTACAGTCCGCTTGATGATAAACGTGACCGCAACCTATAGACAGTCGTGTCATCACAAAGATATCATTAGCGTGTCGCTATCCTTGTGTACTGAAGATACTGTCATATTTACCCGGTAATTTCACTGCCCCTCTCACCCTCCAAACAGGTTCACAGCAACGCGAACACTGCTATTTGGCATTAGAAAAATTTGACAGTGAGGTTGGTACCTCAATCACATAGACGACCTGTCTGTTAAAATGGAATACAAATATTGCCCTAATTGCCATTTAAAAATATACAGACATGACTGCATAAGTATCATTTGGATAAAATATTACTTTGGTATATTGAAAAATATTCAATTATAATGAAGTCTCGACTCGCTTTCAACGATGAACAAATTGAATTATCCCTCGAAATACCTGCTATATCGCGCTATGTATTCTAATTTGGAGTATCGCGGATGGCCGCGGCGGAACATAGCGGGCCGCATAATTGTCCACGCATTTGATTTAACACAAATTGTCGAATCTTTTATTCATAAGTCCAATCATCCGAGACACCAAGAGCTGTTGAATGGCGTCAGAGACTATCCAAACATCTCCGCTGTTGACACCCGTCTCACTTTGACGTGCCTCGAATTCGTTTTGTGCAAGTGAAACAAGGCATTATGAGTGTTGCAGACCGCAATTTATCAGCTTAGTTAACCACTGTTTTCATTGAACTCGGCTATATAGCCTCCGTGGAGTGCTTGAAGGGTTAAATATTCGGTTCTAATTACTGTTTTGCTTTATAAATAATTTTGTGAAGTCATTAAGAGCCGAATAAAGATATCGAAGAGTCTGTTTTTTTATTACACTAAGTCGACAAACAAGCATCTAGTCGTCGTCGTACGTCATGGTTCGCCATCGTCGTTGCAAAGCTAATGACTTGATATAAATAGTATTATGTCACATTGCCCACTAATTTCACTGCCTCTCTCACCCTTCAAACTGGAACATAGCAATGCTAACACTGCTGTTTGGCGGTATAGGTGAGTGAGGTACCAATTCAGGCCACTTTGTATGAGGTCTACCTCTACTGTTTATAATTATCCTATTTCCATTTCTGTATTGTGCTTGTCGAAATGTACTGTATCGTTTAATTTTTGTTCCATTTCTCTTATTTCACTGCCGTTATCGACAAGGGCGTTCTATTTGAAACTAGTTCTGCCAAATTGAAATTTGAAAATAGAATCCGGTGGCAGGAATTAACCGCCCATCACAAAATGTCGCGGTGCAGACCTATCGAATGTGACGATCCGTCGCGGTCGCGATGGAAAAATAACGTTCTACCGCATCGAGATAACGCGCACTCGCGATCGGATCCCGCGACTGGGCCTTTGACATTTCGTGGTTGCGTCGATCTTCTCTTTGCCCGTAGGTATCCTATATCGGTAATTTTCGTTTGTTATTGTCTTTATTAAGTGAACCAATCACAAGGCACACTGTTGTTGATGCTTGTTCTCTTGCTAAGTTACATATCTACATCACGTCTGTGTTTCATCGAGGTAGGCAGAGACTATGGATCTTTTGGACTTTCTCGATCTTGGCATACCTCTCTCGCTTCTTTTACTCGCATCAGTCCTTTCATACACGCTCGTTTATTATTGGTACTACTGACCTGGGCGTTCTTTAGTAGGTACCGCTTCTAGGTCGCTCTATATATTGTGCAGTCGTTTTACTTTCATCCATATCCATACCATTTCAACATTCCTATTTCATTTGTTGTCTCAACCTCTCTCATCTCTATATTATATCTACGACTCAGCTAATAACTCTTACTAAGTTTAACAAATTAAGTAATATTTGCGATGACAAATCATCCGAGATTTATCGTCGCACCCATTCTTACGATAGAAGTGACTCAGGTATCGGAATTGACAGGACAGGTATTGGACAAGCTTATTTCTTCGATTTCTCAGAGTTATGGGCAAAGTACCTCCCAATAAAAGGCCTTTGATATAAAGCTAGGTGTTTCAAACAATTACAGTTTCTAATCTAAATAAGGAAACTGGAATAACGGGCCCAATAACATTTAAATCACAATCCGCTCGCCTGAAAAGAGCTCAAGATGAATTCGCATTTCCCCCGTTCATTCGAGCGGGGTCATTGTATGCAAACCGTCGCGTGCAGACGCGCCATTGTTCGCCAAGATTAAGGCGGGACTCGTCCATTATTCACCGGGCCGAGGGCTCCGGTACCCTATCCCATGGCTGATTGCCTAGCCTCACCTGGGACGTCACCGCGTCACCGCCAGTTAGCCCGCGTAATCAGGCGGGCAATCGAGAAAAACAATGAGATGGCGGCGCGCTCTGCCGCGGGTGGATGCCTTTTCCCGCTGATTGTTCCCGCCGTTGTGGTGGGCCGTTGTCTCTTGCATAGATGTTCGATTTGGAATCGACATCGGGGTGGAGGTGGATGTGGATGTATTGGTGATTTTCGCTTTGGAATAATTTAGATTACAATTGATGTGTGTGTTTTTGTATTCCCAAAAATAATAGCTTTTGAATCTACATGAAACTATATTTTGTATTTGTCCGCATTGCTGTGTTCCCGTTAGAAGGGAAGGACAAATATTATATCCTATCAAACGTTTGTGATTATTTATGTTGGTTAAATGCTAACGAAAAGTTTGTTATTATTTCACGCCGGAACGAAAGAACGGATCTGCATAAAATTTGGCGCAGACATTATTGCTAGTCTATAGTAACACAAAGCCTAGTATATATCCCCTAAACATGTCCCGTGCGTTAGATCTGACTATTTATTTTTGTCTATGGAATCGGTACGACTTCGTGGAGAGTAGCTGTCTGCGGGCGAGCTTCTTCCTAAAATAACGAGAGATCCTCAAATGTATGATCGCAAACACCTCGCGGGTGGAATGCTGTAGGTATTTTTTTATGGTACGGTGAACATATAGAAAGTTGATTGTCTGGAAAGTTGACTGGTACCGTCACTGTCAGCTAACTCACTTAATCAGGCGAGCAATCGAGAAAAACAATGAGACGCCGATGCCTCGGGCCGAGGGGCGAGAGCGACGGGGAAGTGGGGGAGACATGTTTTGTTTTCCCTGACGCGGGAGTCCAGGTACTGACAGGATTTAAATGTAATGGTAATTGCGTACCGGGAAAGGGTATTAGAACTGTAAACAGCGCTGGGGATTCGCAGATGTATTTGAAATGCGTTAATAATGGTTTCTAGGGATGTCAATGTGGGGGTGTTTTTACAAAAATCAAAAATATTGTAATAATAAATTTTAGTCCCTTTTTTACCGGTTGGCACAACACTATTTGTAATACACATCACTATTATTATACTCTGTGATTTTTTATTCTTGTCTATGAGCTCTGAATAAAGTCACGTGTAATCCCGGTATTCCTTTTAATTATATATACATTAAAGAAGAAAATTGGGTTTAAAGGGTTGTCAAGGCGCATTTGATATCTCTTGATTATATGGCATATGTGGATATGGTAGCGTTGTACAACTTATTATGTACATTATGTATGTTATTTAGCATTATAATTTATGATTAATTTTGTATACATTACGAAGGTTTCACTTGTAAAGCTTATTAATATTAAAACCCCTCTAATGATGATATATTTAAAGGACTGAAGTATTGCAGGCGTCCATATTACCGCTTACTATCGGAATTACTTTGACCTCGGCGGAAAACTGTCTGCGTTGTTTACAGTTACAATAGCACTATATATGTCCATTATATGTACACATAAAATAGTATAATAATAACAAGTATTTTTGTCGAGAAAAAAAATTGTACTTCCGTGTGTGTGTGTGTGCCAGTAATGTAGCCGGCACCTGCCCATCTCCCAGTGAGTCTCCAGCGTCAGCTTCACATCAGCCATGGAGAGTCCACTTCTGGACATAGTGCTTCCGAAGATGGGGGAATTTTGCCCATAATTGCCGCGCTGGGTAAGCATGTTGGCATCGCAGAGCGCAGCTTTCGTGACGGAAATGCTGCTGCCCATATTCTATATGCAGTTGAGCTACACTATTTCGGATGGATATACCGCCATCTGTCGGTTCTGGTACCTTAGTCGCCTCTTACGACACCTGATAAAGTGGGAGTTACTATTTACATTTGTGAACAAAAGTCCACAAATTCTACTCAGATTAAGCTAATGGAATATGATAAATTTGTGGCGACTGACAATTTCAAGAAAACATTACCATGTAGCTATTTGCATAGATTATATCAAAACTTAGTATTACAGAGTTCGTTATGTTAATAAGTATAGGCCACTTAATTTATACTAATATTATAAAGCTGAAGAGTTTGTTTGTTTAAACGCGCTAATCTCAGAAACCGCTATCCCGATTTGAAAAATTCTTTCACTGTTGAGTAGTCCAATTATCGAGGAAGACTATAGGCTACATAACATCATGGTAGGATCAATAACAGAGCATAAATGACGCTAGGTTTGTTGTACAACTTAACTCGGGTGAAACTGCGCGCGCTGTTATTTAATTATATATGTTAACCATTCACCGTATGAACCAAGTGTAACTGGTATCGTCACAACGAATACACTTATCGTTACTGTATTTAGTATAACAATAATATTTTATTTGTGTTTCACATGTATAATAACAAATATTTTGGTGCTAAAACTTAGGACTAATCTTATCTTTTAAATTATGCATCTGACACCGAACTAGATATACTAGCTGTGGGAGCCATAATCTGTCTAACTAAACGGTAATGGATAAAGTTTACTTTTTTTCTTATTTTTTTTTTTGCTATAGTTTTAAGTTCAATCACTAAGATTAAATATATATTAAGTTATTGTTTTTGTGTATCATTCACGACAGTCAAGCAGTCAGCGTGATAAAGATGTTTTTAGTGGAACTAATAGATATATTTTTATGACCAAAAAAAATAAAATACTTAAAATAAGTATCTTTATTTAATTTATTTCAGACCAGATCGATAAACAAGCATTCAGTCCGCGTGATAATAAGCGTCACTGCAGCAAACCGGAACAAAGTAATGCGAATGCTGCTATTTTGTGGTAGAAATGGGTGAAAGTGAGGTACCAATGCAAACGACCTTTTGTATGAGTTCTACCTCGTGTAAACGTTGTTGTTGGGTTTTGTTGAGGTATTAAAGAAGGGCTAGGACAGAAGTACCAAGAATAAACGAGCGTGTATAAAAGGTATAATGCGAGTAAGGGAAGCAAGAGAGCTATGCCAAGATCGTAACAAGTGGAGATCCATAGTCTCTGCCTACCCCGATGGGACACAGGCGTGATGTATTTATGTAAGTTGTGTGTTTATTTTTGATCGTGTGTGCGATCGGAAAATCTCTATTAGTCTGTGATAAACAATCCGATCAGTTGGAAGGTATTACAGGCCGAGTAACTTTCCAAAGGGCCCTCGCCTCAAAGAACTCGTTCACATTCACGAATACACAGTAACCCTACTCCCTTGTGACAATTTATCCTTCATCTTATAAGACATTTCGCACGAATAGTTTTCTATCGAATTCGGCAACTGTGCCTTCTAAAACACGTGACTCGTTAAGGCATACGGTGGCTAAGCTTTTTGAACTCTATTAGACGGGTGTTAAGTGCCAAAGTGGGTTGTTGGCGGTGCAGGTGTTATAAGATCACGTGCAATGGTCAATTTCCCGTGTTGTGGGCAAATAGGCAAATTGCGCTGGTCCCAGGTGGGGGTAAGGAGCGCTGGCGACACCCGGGTGCGCTTGATTGGACGCGTTGGCCTGTAAAACTCGCTACCGGCCAAGTTGATGTACAAAGAGGTAACATCCTAGTTGTCTATAAGATGTGCTGAATTTCACTAAATAAGTGAGAGTTAAATCAGACTTTTTATCTTGCTTAGTTTTTGTTATTGTCTTCTCTTTGTTTAGAGTTGATAAGATTAGTTGTTTGTTTAGCTTTTTATGTCCTGTCCATCTTGTCGTTTTGTGAGTCACAGTCTCTAGACAAATGCTGTCTGTTGTGCCTGAAAAAGAACTCATCATTATTATTTGAGCATTTCTAGACTTGTTAACGTGATAGACTTATTTGAATGTAGCTTGATTAGAATGACAGATGTCAATGTACTAGCGTCGCACGAGTTACTCATATCGGTATTATGGTATTTGGCATCATATTTTTTCTATTAATATTGTTCATATTAAATGAAATCGAATAAAGAATTAAGACAAAAAAACTATTGATACAGTTTTTTAATTCCGTTAGTTTAACAGTAGTCATTTCATTCTAATCAAGCTATATTTAAAGGACTATAGAGTACATAGTAGTAATACTCAAATATATATAATGGTGTATATAAAATGGCGGTCTCAAATAATAATACAAGGTTAAGTTTGAACATATATATAAAAGGTTATGTAAATAAATATGTACTTCCATTATCATTCTCCAGCGAAGATACCATCGAATTTTACATAACGTTTACCTGATTAATAATGGTGTAAGGCTGTAATTTATTACACGGTTCTCTTCAGAATACAAGGCCCGTCATTGTTAAGTGCATATGGCAGTAACATGTTGTCTATACTTTGCATAATGATACGCTGCGGTTTGCTACCGGTCGGGAACAACAGCATGCATTCGGCCCTTCGCGGGAAAAGTGGGGTATTTACGCCAGTTGTTAACACCGCCTATTATTATCTGTCAGTCTTGCAAAGTGATATCATATGCGAACGCCGATTCTTCACCGTTGATTTCCTCGCGCGCTGCGACCGTAAAATTCTTAACAACGTTGTGTGTCCAGCGGCACCGGATTCCAGCTGCCAATTCGAATTCCCAGTCAGCAATATTCGCGGTGCATATTCAAAAACGGAATATCTTGCGGTGCGGTCAAGACGCGTGCCGGCAAAAATCTCGCTCCGCCGGCGCCGGTCGGCTGCCGGCGGCGGGCGGCGCGGCGAGATTTGCCTCGGTGGACACATTCGAAATTAGAATTCATTGGTATCTCGAGATTATCTCGATTATTCGAAATGTGTTTATTTTTTTAAACTAAAACATTTTGTGTGGATACCTAATACTATGGGTTTGTTGTAATTTAGTTACGTGATGTAAACCTTATACAAAAGCATCTGCATTGATACCTCGCCAGTTTAGAGGGTTGTAGAGGCTGTGAAATTACCGAGTAAAGTGACATTAAATTATTTAGTTTATCTTAAAGTCCCAAGGTTGGCAATGCGCTAGTAATATCCTTGTGATATTACGAGCGTACGGCTACGATGACGCTTAATATCACGCGGACTGCGTGTTTGCTAGTCGACCTGGTCTAATAAAAACAAAGTTAGTAACTTGTATTGTTTTTGCAGTAAAATTGTTGTAAATAAAAGAGTTGGAACAAAACTGCAATATACGATAAGCTTCCTATGCACGTATACTTCAAATGACATCTTCAAACTTCATACATTTTACATTACAAATCTGAAGCAACATACTTAAAATGGACTCGGCTTCTTCAAGCAGCTGTATAAAATTCTGTTTGTTGACATCAAAGGTGGTCTTAAAAATAATGACTGTTCGTGTCCAGAGTTAAACAGAAAGGCTAAGTCGTCCCCTCGGCATCGTATCTGCCAACAAACAAAATGCCCAGCACTGTCCCTTGTGCATGGATTATGGGACAGTGTACAAAGCAAGTGACCCACTACGCTCGCAAAGGTATTTTTAACTCATCCGGACTTCCATTCTAATTGTTTCCATTCTGCGAGGCCACCTATCTCGACTGGTTAACAGCGTGTTACTGCGCAGTGTCCTTATGCACTAGTTTTTTAATTCCAAGCTCTTTTGATTGACAATATTATTAGAATCATTACTCATATCCCATGCAAGGGTCGTAAGGTTCTGGAATGGAGACGATGTACCGGCAAAGTAGAACATCTCGGTGGACAGACGATATGACAAAAAACCACAGGATCGCGCTGGACGTAGGCCGCATACAACCGGTCGTATTTGAAATCGAGGCTATTGTCCAACAGTGACGTCTGATGGATAATATAATGATGATTATCATGAGCCTATATAAATCAAGTAAAACCCTTAAACTAGACTGCTAGACTCAGTAAGTTTTCGGGCTTTTTAGGTTTATAGCAGACAAATGCACCGCCGGAATTGGCACATATTAAAGTTGATGATACGAGATTATCTGTGGTTTCTTTTTTTGGCCTATGGGCCTTCAAACCGAAATACCGACTTCTTGGAGCTTAGCAATTTTTCCTTGGTGCAGCTTTATGGTTAGAATGTAATTTACATTTAATCTGTACATATTATAATAAGCAAAATGTACCGTACTGTTTTCTCTAATGTACTTAAAACGTGTATTGTGTATATACCAATGTTTTGTGTAAATCAGCGAAAGGAAACAATGATGCTGCGCGAAATGTAAAATGCTTTGTTACCTCGTTGCTAAAATGGGTTGCTTGTAACTCAAACTCGAACTCATAACATCTTCATTGAAATAGTACTACCAACACAAATAAAATGATCGATGACTCTATTGAAATATAATGATAAAATTGGGTGAAAATTATAACCAATATAATTAAGTAAAAATAAAAAATGTGAGCTGACACCCAAAGAGGATTATAAGATGTTACATATCCGGGAAATCTATGAAGGTAAAGAAAGAGAAAATAGGAAAAACTAATTACCCTTCCAGAACGGAAGTTCCGTCGTATTCACTTGATATGGTTACGTACATTGCTGTCTGCAACATGCCTCCCGCCTTCGTCTAAAAATAGCTATATAGTTTAAATTGCCACCCCGGGATGCAATTAATGGCATTAAAATGTTGAACAGACATAATGTGATCGGCACGCAAGCCATGTTGATAACTCACTTAATTGGTGAGGAAATTAAGTTCTCATTCGTTACTGTCTCGCAAAATAATGTAGTCGCGCCGCATAGATCCAAATACGTGCTCCCGGTGACAAATATTGTTAAAGTAATAGGCGATATCGTTTTGTTCACCATACACGCGTAGTGTTTTGTCTTATTAGTTCAATTATGTCTGGAAGGGGGCGGGCAATGGAAGCATTGGCGGGCTATATGATCGGAAGCAATTTCGATGGTATTGTTTGAATGGGGTTTCTGGGTAATGGAACTGTTTGGTGTTGCTTTGGTGTGAAAAGAGTCTAGGTTTGTCTTCCGGCCAGATAAAACAGGTTGTTGATATTTAAATCTTACTTACTTATCTTGTTTGGCGTAGTCACCACCAAAAATTTGAAATTATATTTTATTTGATGGACCCGTTGCCGCTTTCGGTAATCGCTGAAGATGGTTGCGGGTTCGATCCCCACTTACATTTAATACAAATACAAAATATTTACTCAAGAATATTTCTGTATTTTCTGTGTATTAAATATTTATTAAAATATTGTATTTGTGATTCCCTTTTTTGTCTGATGTCCGTAACCCAAAAGCGTTAATGCTCTAAGCTAGTTATCTCGGAGACAGGTCAAGAGTCAAATGTGAGATGTTATGTTATGTAAATATAATTAATAATATTATTTGTTATTTAAATTGCATTTGAATTGTTATTTCATTGGTTTCTAATCCCTCGTTAGTCGTTATCCCTTAATTTATAAAATATACTATAGTGTCCCGCAATCCAACAATTGTGCATCTACGCATTACTTAAGTGTTGCATCTACGCATTTAATAAAAACTTTTTTTTACGATTTTTTTTTAATTTGATGATGTGGCCGACCTGATGGAGATTAGGAAACGGCAAACTTGGCGTATTTAAGGGCCCGATGGCGCAGATTGTAGTGATCCTGTCTTGTGCGCCAAAGGTCGTGGGTTCGATTCCCACCCAGGGCAAAAGTTTTGTATGATGATATTTATGTTTTTTCTGTTTCGGGGTGTTAAATATATGTATTTTACGTAGTATATTTGTGATTCCTCTATTGTCTGACGTCGACTTATCACGGAGTCAGGTAAATTTATGAGATTTTCTGTGAATATTATTATTATAATATTTTTTTAACACCCAGACACATAACAACCATAAATGTCGTCACACAAATGTGTGTGTTGGGTACTGGAGATCGAACCTAAGCGCATAAGATAGGATCAATGTCATTGGCCCCAATTATTTCTTAATTGTATAAAAGAACAACAACAAATAATCACACATGCTTAACATAATCATCATCAACATCTCAAATTAAAACGAAAAATACCTAAAGCAGTTTCCCCAAAAGCGTCCACAACCCTCCATAGACGTTAATTGATTTGATACAACTGTAAACAGATTGGACGCAGGTTGTGCCGTTTTAATATTTCCTTTCGCGGCGCACAGCCGCGTCCACGCAGAAATATAGCCGGCTGCGGCGGTCGCTCTGGTCAAATAAATTACCTTCCTTCCCTTTGCGAATTTGATTCTTTTGATCAGGGGAAAATCAATTCCGGCGCCCCTACCACCGGTGCACCGGCTGGCGGCCGGATCCGGACCGGTCCTGCCTTTGTGGAGATTATTTAGATTATGAACGTGAGATGGCATGTTTGCCAACTAAGCATTGATTGGTTTTGTCGCTTTGACGGTGTCCCTACTGAGGCTTGCATAGTATGCGTATATTTGGTCTTTGAGATGTTCCGTGTAGTTTCTATTCAATAGTTTTAATGTTTTCTTGTGAAGTATCAAGCTTAGTAACGCTCAAGCGTTATTAATCCCGTATTCGTTAGTTTGTTTTGAGAGAAACAAGTAATAAAAAGATATAAACACATTACGCCGTGTTTCAATTTTATGCCGCCGCTTTATATGAAACTAGCTGTGCCCGCGACATCTTCTGCGTGAAATAATTTTTTTTTGGGTACCATACCTCTTTACCTTAACTTATATAAACTTTGAGTGTCATGTTTATTTATATCGAATCAATGGCTTGAAAAATAAGTTTTAAATTTCATCCCCCATTTCGACCCCTCACAACCCTTTTATCGAATTAAAAAATAGCCTATGTCCTTTCCCAGGGTCTAAAGATTGTCTGTGTCAAATTTCATCAAAATCGGTTTGGAGGCTTAATCGGGAAAGCGTAACAGACAGACAAAGTTACTTTCGCATTTATAATATTAGTAGGGAAGTAGGGATTTAAGTAAATTGTGATATCTCTTTGAAATTAGCCCGGTTTTCTCGTATTACGAATACTCTTTAGCAGTGTGATTTCGCTGAAACGCGATGTATGCTACGTATTTAATATTACGTTTTGAATAGTATAAGGTGGAAAAAACAGATGCGAGTGTACTCTAATTAACAACTGATGCTTCAGACGGAACGTGTATTAGTTCGCAAAGAATAAATGTTCCGACGCAGCCGCCCGCTAGCCGGCTGTATTTCAATAATTGTGAACGCTCTGTGTACAAAGAGACGTTTTATCTACATTAGAGAGTGAACATCGGTAATGTTAGTCAGGCTAATTCGTCAAAGGGCACTCGCCGCCCTTTGTGCCAGCTTATGGTAATGAACGGAGGCGCTCCGCGGATTTGATTCGTACGCGTTTTGCATTTAACAGACGGATTTATTAACTGATTCCATTCGATCTGTTTACGTGTTTTGGCTGTATGTTATTGCGACTGGGGCGTCGGTGTGGGAACTCGTGACGTTCTCTTTTCAAAATTCTTGCGCGGGCTGTCATAGTCGGTATTTTTTTTCGAGAAAGGATGTTTTATAATCGTACCTTTTTTCTGACTGTAATAAGTTGCCAAAATCAAAACAAATACTCTTCCTTCTGAAATTCATTTAAAATTTAATTGATTTAGTGTAGGTGACAGAAAAAGATATATACAAATTAGTTCATCTGTAGTTTGTATTTTTAATTGAACCATCCCTCACAAAAATAATCAAAAGAGAAGCCCAGTTTAAACTCTACACAAAGCCCGGCTTTTGCCTAAAACATATCTGACTATACATGTAGCCGAGGGCGAAATGTATTGTCCGTTATGCTAACAGTCCAGGAACGCATTGACGATCGTTCGCAATTTATCGCGCGCGCCGCTAGGTGGCGCGGTATCATCCGCGACTCAAAGGGCGCCGACAAAGAGACGCCGCGCGGGCGGCATTAGCGGCCCGTTTGATGCCCCCACAGGCAGGGCTGGCTCCGACGGTAAGTCACCTGGCGGGATGGTTTAATCTGTCATATAAATTGAATGTTTCGTTTTATTTGATTTTGTTTTAACTTAGATGTCAACTTGAAAATTAGTTTTAGCTTGCGAGCAGAAGCAGGACTAGAACATGGATACTGTGATTTGGTCGTTTGGATTACTTACGGATTATTTTTTATTTTTTGACTTTAAAACTATATTTTTCTGTTTTAACCATGGAATTTAAGCTTTTTCTTTTGTTGAACCCCATTGAACAGCTTCATAATTATGTTCATTATCGACTCATGTTTAAGTTATGAAGAATATTTTTTATTTGGTGGCTATGAAGCCCTAGCTCCAACTCGACATTGCTGTTAATGAAAACACGTATATATATATATATCTTGAATAATGAGGCATTGCAAAATCAATTCTAATATGCATCGGAGAAAACAAATCTACTAAAATGAATTAGTTAATCTTTATAAACGGTATGTGCATAATACAATTTATAAAACAATGACATTTCACAAAGGTGTCTCCACGCTAAGAATAACTATCATAAACTAGAGTCTGGTTTAAATTGTTGCTGCAGTAATCGGATTAGGCGCCTCCCGCTGCGCAGTGCGCCTGCAAAACCAAACCGAGAACGGCACACTTGAGGCGGCAACCCTGCTCCCCAACCCTCCAGCTCAAAGTGAGTGTGTTACTCTTTAACCTGAGCGATTCGCGACCGGCTAAACTTACCACTCCGCTAAATAAAGTTAAAAGGCTCTCCCAGCTTTGTCTCGACTCGCCTTTGATGTACGCCGAGAACATCCCCCCTCCGCCCCGCGCACTTACCCCCACTCCGCCCCACCTCGCAAACAGTTTACCGCAAGCTTAAACTATTGCCTTTAATGCCTTTTCCGATTGGATGTACCCTCAATTGATTAGTATGTTATGTAGTGCCAAAGGAATTTCTCAGGAAGCGGCCGATCAAAGTGGTCCCCTTTTGATGAGTGCTCGGTAATGCTGTACCCTTATCATTCTGATCTCTCGTTAGCGGCCGGCTATCGGCTAAACGCTGCGTGAACTTTCTCTATAATTTGCAAACGTTTGTCGAATATCGCCCGATTAGTTGTTGCTACTTTCAGCTTTGATATGTCGCACCGGTAACAAAGCTGATATTAAATCTATTATTCCCTTCAGGTTTATATGAACACAGACATCGACATTCTTCGTCCCAACTTTTCACCCGCAATGGTATTAATTTCGTAAATCCTGATTAATTGGTTGAAAGGGATGACATCTCTTAATGGACGAAACGGATGAAATGCATTCTGGCTCGTCGAATGGGAAATTGTGTCGCTCAAATCAGGAAAGGCATAGAGAAGGCCGGCACCGGCCGCTCGGGGCGAATGTTGCCAGACGTTGTCATTTTTTACATTTTTGATAACTTTGACCGTTTCGCATAACGTGTTGGTCACTTTGTCAGTTTTGGGGATATGGTATTTATTTATGAGGGTTGTATATATTGCTTTGACTACAAAGAAGTTGATATCGAACTATATGCTCTTTACATCTGTGAATGCAGTAGCGTCGCACAAGTCGTTTATTATTTTCATTGCAGTATTTGGCATCATATTTTGTTATTAATATTGTCTACATTATAAAGGTTTTACATACGTAGCATATCGTATAAATCAATCTAAAATTTAAACACAAAACCATGATATAAAAAATATTGTTCGTTTGAAGTTTGTATTACCATCGTTTTTTATTATTCCTAATTGCGAAAGCAAAGCATTCACTACATCTCAATCTTAGATAATGTATAACACATTGAATTAATTTGGTCGGTTTTTTTTAAATTTAAATAAAACTTTATAAATGCTTAAACTGCAGACCTTACAATTAGTATTGTAGGTCTGCAGTTCAATAAATACGTATATATATTTGCAAAACTGCGACTATCAAAATAAATAAACATCTCATACCTGACTCCAAGATAAGTCGCTTAAAGCACTTACTTGTGTTACGGACGTCAGAGAACAGAGGAATCACGAATATAATATTTAAATACATGTATTTAACACATAGACGCGAAGCAAACATAATTGTCATCATATAAATATTGGGTCCTGGGCGGGGATCAAACTCACAACCTTTGGTGTACAAGATAATAATAATAATAATAAATAAATTCCCACATCTCATACATCGAACTGATTCTGTGATAAGATTATGAAACAATCATAAATATCATCATATAAATATTTGTCCTAGGTGGAAATAGAATCCATGCACCACCTTTAGCGCACAGGACAGAATGACTGCCGTTTGCGCCATCAGGCCAAACAAAATAATAATATTTAGCAACAAATAGTAATTTGAAATCCTAGCGACATGGCAACACTGGTCAGATTCGCGCATTACGTCGGACTTGCGAAAATTCAATTAGTGTAATAACAGCCGCACTTCCATTATAGCCATTAAAGGAAAACGGAAAGTTTGTGGATCAAAGGGCCGCTCAGTGCGTGTCTAATGGTGGCCTGCGCTCCGGGACCGCGGGGTGTTATTGGTGCACCTCGGGGATATTAGCTCGGCTAACAGACTTCGATACACAAATCTACCGTCTTGACAATTTGGGAGCACTTTGGCATAATAATAACAACACAACAAGCATAAAAAGATAACAGATAAATAAGTAAATTATGTAGAATTAAAAGAAAAAATTGAAAGAATGTTAAATGAAGATGAAGTATACATTATGCCCGTTGTCCTTTTAACAAAACCCTTCACAATAGCCTGAAATTAATATAGTAAAGAATTCATTCACATCACACTTCAGAAAACTGCAGTCTTAAAGACATGTAGGTTTGTAAGAAAGTTCTTGCAAATAGACAAAATACTATAATTTACTACACGCTGCAATTTACTTGGCTTCGGCCTGTAAATGCAGTTAGAAAACCAGCCTACGAGCTGAGAATAAGAAGGACCGATATTATAATACTCTTTATTGAACACCAGTTAAACAGATACAAAATTATTGATAAAAATTAAAAATAAACATAGGGCAAAGGGCGCCCTTATCTTCCTCTTTTGGCGGGCGACTTTGAAGCAACCTTTGGATGGAAATAAAAATATATGAGTGTGTGTGTGCGAGCGTGTATATAAAAGTATATATATGATAAATAGTGATAATAATTCAAATGATACCACAGTCAAACTAAAGAATAAGTATAAGAATAGAATCTCACTATTTTTTACATGCAGAGACAACAGACAGACTATACGCGGAATATCCATCCGAAACAGCTTAGCTCAAATGCAACAAGCCTTGGATGGTCAACAGGATTCACACTCAGTTTTGAACTCGACCTCATGCTAAGGTCGTCTGTATTGGTACCTCACCCCACCTCACCCTTACCTATTTCTACCGGTAACTAACAGTACAGCTTTACTTTGTTCCGGTTCGAAGTGTGAGAGCGGCAGTGACATTACTGGGTAATGTGACGTAATATCTTCAAGTCACAAGGTTGACAACGCGCTAGTAATATCCGTGTGATATTACAAGTGTAGGCTTTATTGACGCTTACTTTCTCACGGACTGCTTGGTTGTCGACCTGATAAAATAAAAAACATATATATAATATTTCCACAGATTTGTATTGGTTGTATATATGAATATTAAGAGTCGCAAAGGCATATTTTTATTTAACAGTCCCTGTGGATTATAAAAAGGAATAATTTTGAAAGTATGAGTCGTTCGTAAGCGGCAACCCTATTGTATTCCTTTACTTGTGACTGCGGGGCGCTTGCAAAGAGACTCTTTTGTTTTGTAAAACGTTTGCTTATATCTCTCGCAGCTTTGTTGTAATATAATATTGTCGAAGTTTCTGACCTTTTGTCGTGTATATGTGGCTGTGAATCCTAACTAACCTCGTCAACGATAATGTTATTATATATATATATCTATATCTGTATATTACTTTTTTTCTACCGGTATCTAGTCAGTGTCAATATGAAACTAATTTGACGAGGGGTGTCATTGTGGTATAAGTTACGTTAGCTGGAGTGTGTGTGAATAGGTTAGTATCGTAAATACTATTTACAATCGTAAAGTCTTTAGGTACTAAACCCGATAGATAGTGGTATACCCAAAAGGCATAGTTCAAATGCATCATGGCAATTATGGGCAGCAGCATTCCCGTCGCGAAGCTACGCTCCGCGATTGCTACCACGGCTGTCCCGGCGTCTGTCTGTGTGTATCATCTTGCCTACATCCTTCCTTAGGATTCATGTTAGCTACATGCGAAATTTCTTTCAATTCTGACCACCGGTTAAGCTGTGATAGCGTTACAAACAGACAGCATCGCCTAGCGGTTTTACCTTAGTAGTGTACCCGTGAGTAAATAGAAATAAAATACAGCTTATGTTACTTGCTGTTAATGTAACTTTGTATAAGCCAAAGAATTTTAGAAATCAAATTTTAGAAAAAAATTAGAATTAAAGTTCCAAACCTGCAGTAATCCCAATCTCGTTTTCCAAATTAGGGTGGTATCTCTATTTTTTTGTGAATATAATATAGCCTTTGTGACTAAAAAAATGAAGCTTTCTATTTAGTGAAAGAGTTTTTGAAATCGGTTCCGTAAATTTTGAGTCTACTCGTTACAAACAAATTACAAAAAAAAATCGTTGTAATATTGTACAGATGTATATTGAAGATTTTTTTTAACTACTTAGGTGTTAATGAACCAATCTTATGTGTATATCAAACTGTTAATAAATGGCCAATTAGAGAGAACATGATAATTGGAGTTAGAATGTTGTAAATTTTATTGTGTTATTGGATAATTTAAACACACGTGTGAGGAGATGAGCTGCTGCCAATTGAGGTTGTATGTTTGTTTTCATCAAGTTTTATTTCTCTCTTAATTATAAGAATCGTTAATTGGTTTGTCTTAATAATAATAAATATTAAATTCACACAACATCTCATACATTGATCTGACTCCGAAATAAGTTGCTTAAAGCACTTGTGTTGCGGACATCAAATAGAGGAATTACAAATATAAAATTTAAATACATATTTAACATCTAAACATAAAACAAATATTTACTATATAAATATTTTTCCTGGATGGAGATCGAACCTACGCCCCCTGGCACGCAAGGTAGTGTCCACTACCATTTACGCCGTCGAGCCTATCCAAAAATGTTCCGTCATATTTAAGTATGACAAAACGTTTTATTTATACAATGTTCAAATGATGTTGATTTTTTTTGGGTTCTGTCGTCTTAATAAGCAAAAGAACCTGCATATGTAGGGTCACTCTGTAGTCCGTCGGTATGTCAAACCTTTTTCTCGGTAATGCATTAAAGTATCAAGTTAAAATTAAACATTTTATTATTATACCTTATTTTCTAACATTTTCAAGGAGAAAAGAATGCCAAAACTATACACCATGAAATTGGCAAGAAAGAAGGTTTTAATGTACAATAGTAAAAAAAAAATGTTCCAACACTAAATATTTTGTACGAGTTTAGTGACATTCCGCTCCCATTTAACAAACTAACAGCCTTTTGAACAATATTTATAATATATTCTTTACTAGTGGTCCGTCCCTTCGATGTTAATAGAACTATTAGAGTTTATTGCTTTGAGAATGGAAATAAAACTAACCGTCTTACCTACCTACAAATGTACTTGTAAACAAAAATTAGTGTACATATTATTTTCATACAAATTACTCGATCCTGTTGATTCAGTACAAACCTGACTATTATAAACACAAAAAAACTGTCCCGTCGCTGTAGCTTACAGACGCTCGCAATATCACAAGGACATAACAAGCATGTTGCCATCTTGTGACTTGAAGATATGTCACATAACCCCGTAATTTCAGTGCCTCTTTCACCTTTCAAACCAGAACACAACAAAGGAACATTACTGTTTAGCGGTAGAAATAGGTGAATTTGGCGGTGGAGATACCAATGCAGACGAATTTTGTAAGTATACACGGGTGTATATGGATTATTATTTTTATGTATAGATAGTTTGTACGTATCTTCTTGCTCTTGATATACATAGAATCTCTCTTGTTTCTTATAAAAACCTTATGTACATACCATGCGTATATAACTAACATAAAATTAATCAATATTTCACACAAGGCTTAATTCGGAAATTATGACTTAAGTACTAAATTAAAAATATATTCTTCATTTTTATTTGCTTCTATTTGTCGGGCAGAATGTGGTGGCTGATGGTACAGATTGTAGTGATCCCTGTCATATGCGATAAAGGTCGTGGTTTCGATCCCAGAAAAAAATTTATATGATGATATATTTATGTTTGTTCTGGGTTTGGGTTTTAAATCATCATCATAATAGCTATTGGAAGTTCACTACTGGACATAGGGGGAATTTTGCCCATTATTGCCGCGCTGGACAAGCATTTTGGCTATCGCAGAGCGCAGCTTTCGCTGCTGCCCGGGCCCAATCTGGCCAACTCAGGTGAACATACCGCCATCTGTCGGTTCTGGTACCTTAGTTGCCTCTTACGATACAGAGAGGTGTATTATTCTACTCTGCCGGTACCTCACGACATGGATGTTGAATATGTTTATTTAAATATTACGGAATCAAGTCAAAGTATGAGATGTTGCGGGAATTTTATATTTATATTAATACTAGCTGTGCCCGCGACTTCGTCCGCGTGGATTAGTTTTTTTGGGTACCATACCTTAACCTTAACTTACATAAACTATGAATGTCATGTTTATTATAAATAAGTTTCAAGTTTCTAGCTTTAAAAATAGCGATACTTCCAAACAACTTTTCATCCCCCCTTTCGACCCCTTACAACTCTTGTTTCGAATAAAAAAATAGCCTGTGTCCTTTCTCAGGGTCTATAGAGAGTCTGTGCTAAATTTCATCAAAATCGGTTGAGAGTTTTAAGCGGGAAAGCTTACCACACAGACAGACAGAGTTACCTTCGCATTTATAATATTAGTAGGTATTTTACAACTTAGATAAAGCTTGTTTCTTATAGACACCGTATGTACTGTATGACATGTAAAGCAGAGGGAGGTCTTTTCTAATGCAGATTTTTCAAACTTAGTAGTGAAACCCACACTATTTAAAATTGCTGGTGTTAACAATAAAGACAGTTTGTGTTTGTATTTTGTATAACAAGAACAAAACTAATCAATACTTCTCACGAGGCTCGCTGCACAAAGGCGAGGTTAAATGAACTCAATCAGAAATAATCGGAGATGTTAAAATCGGCTCGGCACTTATGATGCCTGCAGACGAGCCGACTCCAATGCCACAGACCACGTACCCTGCCTATACTCAAAATTAAATATCACCCGTAGACAAATGTCTTTGATATCAGCTCATTTCGACTGTAAATCGAATTGGCATCCACGTATTAATTCGCCTGAAATACGTAATAATAGCATTCTACGGTACGCACCCTTTGTGAAGGTTAATATTTTCGTTTGAGAGCAATTTAATATAGCACACTGATTTAATTTCATTGACAAATTTGACTAGATTACTTTCGAGCGTGACGCAGACGTGAGGTGGTTTGTTAATGTATTAATCGTATAATATTGTATTCAATCGATTCAGTTTACTGAAACGCTGATTTTACTGATATTTTCTTTGAGACTGTATTGACAAACAAGATTACGGTTCACGCAATGGTAATTGTCACCGCCATAGACACTTGTATTATCACAACGATATTACTAGCGCGTTACCAACCTTGTGACTTGAAGATATTATGTCATATTACCCTGTAATTATATCACAAAATGGCCCTAGATTAACGACGCGACATTTGTGAGGATCTATTGGCACTTACTTCCTACCAATAGCTTTTATAGCAACCTATTACATAAAATATCCTTTTTTCGAAATCAAAAAGTATGTATACATAATTTATCTCTCAATAAAGAATAAAATGCGAGTTGGATAAGTCATTATATTGCAATTCTAAACAAGTATCATGGTTGACCAAAAGCGAATAAAAATATGCCGCTTATGTATGACCTTAAATACGGGTCATTAAAATTACCATATCTGCCTATTATACGTTATCTTGATTTACAACATTAATTTATCAACAAAATGTATTTCTTGTTCCAGGTATCAATTGCAAAACGGGCGCACAAAATACATAATGCAGCGGCAGTAAGCTGCCAGACAAGTATATACATATATGTATTTTTTAATCGTATCATTCATACGTTATGAAGTTTTTGAACTTAGCTAAACTTTTCCGATGTTGTACAACTTTATTACCGCTAGCGTCATCTCGAGACGATTTTTGACAAAATGCAAATGAGGCAGCCTTGGCCGTCGTAATTTGGAACGTCTCCGATAGATGGCGTTGACTCCCAGCTGGCTTCGCGCTGCTATGGCTGTCACGTCAAGTGTCAAACTCGCTGTTGTATACAAATCCGAACCAAGCTAATTTATTATTTAATTCCATGTAACTTTTCAATTATTGTGTGCAATTTTTCATCGTACTAGCGTCCGAATTAACTGTGATAAGTAAGAAGTTTGATTTTTGTCCAGTGTTTCTCTCAGTAATGTTCTATAAATATGACCCTTCCGGGTATCGGCGTAGGTTTTCTGCTTGCATGGTGTTTACAGCCGTGTTAAGTTCGTCGTGTTGATTTGCTGCTATAAAATTCCAAGTGCCTCGTCGTGTATGAATCGTCTGATGGTGTACTTCTCCGACTGAAAGTGTAATCATTGGTAATTTTATGAGCTTCTTCTTTGTTTACAACTCGTTTCCTGTGAACTCTAGTCGTCTGCATTCGACAACATTTGACGAACCTATTTCAAAATAACTGTTTTGCTCAATGGTACTCAAACCCTTTAATCAATTATATTTTGTATCTGCTAAATATTCTTAAAAGAAATAACAAATAAAATAATATTTACCCCTTACTTACTACAAAACATAAATTTTAAACACAAATAAAAACTTATTTTCCTATTCCATTTGTAATTAATCTGGTAAATGTACAAGCAGTCATTTTGAATCTAAAAATAAGTGACAACATAGTTCAACTTAACTAAAGTTAAAACTGAAGGATATTGGGTACTTCATAATTGATTCTGTAATCATAACTAACCCCATCACCAAAACTGCACCATATAATATGTAAGGGCTTAACTCGTCTTCGATCGACCCCTATTGTGTTGAGCATTCAGCGTCAGACAGATCTTTCACTCGGTCCACTGGCATTGCGTTGCGCAGTCGTGCGGTTACCTATTTGAAAAGATTTTTTTGGGTGATTATTAATATAAATAAAATATTAATAAGGATCCATATCATCAATAAAAAAAATAAATCTATTTAAAAGTGCAGTACTTGTGAGTGTATTGTTTGTCAGACACAATGAACATGGTAAGGTCTTTTATGTTTTTTCATACCCTATTATGATTTTTTGAATAACTTGCTTATTGAACCATGAACTTATGATTTAATTTGTTATGACAAGCTTATAATTTGAGCTGTTTCTTTCTTTCTGTTAAAAGTTTTTTTATATGTTTTTAGTATTTTTTCTTGTGTGGTGAATTGTGCTTTAATATTTGTAATTTTCTATAGGGAAACGAAATTTGATATTCTATTCTGCGTTATTAGCGGATTAAGATTCAATTTTGAATTTTTATGCAATATTCATAGCTCTTTATGTGAGTTTTGTGGGCACAACCCAAGCCGATCGATGATGGAGACTCTTGACTTTGGCACACGGTCTCATTTTTTGTTAGCTGTCTCTCTCTTGCTTATAGAAAGTAAATATGATGCCAGGATATGATTCTTATTGTGTGGTGTATTGATTTTTTACCTAGTGACTTGGTGCTGTATTACGCAGCTCCGCAGCCCCTCTGATCTATGTCCAACACCGCAGAATTTTATTGTTTGTTTATAGGAAAATGTTTATATTGATGCTAAATCCAGATAAGGTGCAGGTTTTATAAAATATTTTTAGAGTCAGTTTATATAACATTGTGTTTAAGGGTTTTATGTTTGAATTAAGATTATATTTGCATGCCTACTCTACTTTATCTGTCTTTGTATTCCATTTAAAATGGATTAGGTAGTTAAGCTTAATATAATATAAAGTTAAACTCACTGTATGTAGGGAATCCTATTTAATTTGACAAAATTGATGTAAATTTCCAAGAAATTTGGTATTATTTTAATTTATTTTATTGCTAATGTTGCAAACCACAATATTTCATTTATATATTTTAATAGTTTGATATCTATTTACCGACTTATGTATTGATCTATTCAAGTTTTCATTTTAAATGTGTGTATTGCATAGATTGTTGTTTGTAGGTGGTGTCTCGCCATGCAGCGCGCGGGTGGGAGCAGGGCCTGTGCGCCATGAGCCAAACTCCTATAGGCGGCCACCCGCAAGGTACGTTTTTTATATTAATATTACGCTTTTATATGCAATTGAAACCTCTTATGTATTTATCTTTTTATTAATGTACATGCAACCACAGATTAACATAAACTAATCTATCCATAGTCTTCTATTCTAAATTGACAGTGAAGTTTAGTCAGGTTTGTGTATGTAGTTTTGTTGCAGGTATACTGCAATAAAACATTTGTAGACATGGAATGCAATAAGGATATTAATTAATTGTATTATTAGTCAACTTTCATAAAATATTATTATAGATTTTTCCAAACATTCGGTTTTATATATATTTTTTATCATAGCTTGAGATAACTTAGTATTCTATTAATTGCAATAGTATAAAAAAAATCTGAAAATATGTTATTAAATCGCCAATTATTGTTACATACTTTTTATATTTATATTAACTATTTTCTTCTTCAACTATTAATTTTAAGTTATTAAAGGTAAAATTTTTAGTGTCTGAAACTATTTTTTATAGTTACCAATTACCTTCTGATACCACTAATTCCTATATATTAACAGACACTTAATGACTATAAACTATTTTCTTCGTCAGGTTGGGATCACAAGCTTGCTGACAGGTCGTCGCTGCCGCCGGCATCTGGGGAGGAGAGAAACAAATCTCAGTCCAAATATGTGTTCACACAACCACATCCTAAGTAAGTGCATCTAACATTCTGAATCTTTTCTTGACCCTCATATTCCTTAACGGCATAAAAAAGGTATTGTGAATAGTAAAGACGGACACCAATGGCTTGCTTTGTAGCGTATTTGAGATTAATTTCAAACGAAAATGGTTAAATCTTTTTTTGTGACGTCAGCTTCAAAGGCAGCCATGTATTATGGTAGCTGATGGCATTTTATCTTGCAAGTCAGATCCTTATGAGGGTGGCGTCGTTTCTTGTTATCATTATCCTTATCTTTCGATTGACCAATTAGCCTATCCAATAGACTATAAATGCTTCAAATTTGTTGGGATTTAAGTCTGAGTAAGTGTAGAATAAGAGGACATTTAAGTGGCCATTACTTCGGTCTTTTCGAATTTAGGCGTCAGTCAAATCATCACTTATTTGCATGTTCCGTGATGTCTCCAGGGGCATGGCGTGGCGCGAGCAGACGGAGGGGTCGTCGGGCAGCTCGCTGCGGTCGCCCGCCTCCCCGCCGTACATGCGCTGGGCGCGCAGCTTGCACGAGTTGCTTGAGGTAACAGCCATATTCATTATACTTTCTGGGTTTTACGGCTTGAGTTTAAGTCACTTGATTGCAATATTGGAGGTTATGGTAAGTAACTGATGGATTATATATATATATAATCCATCTGGTATATATATATTATTAGAATACTACGACTTTTGTGTAAGGTCTACAGCATGGGAGCAGCCATAGGACAGGCCGGGGTCAGAAAAAAACTAAAAACAACTTTAAGTTTTTTTTTTACTTTTGGTACACACTTAGTTACGTCCACCGTAAGGTTCTGGGAGAGACTGTATTCTTTTTCGTCTTCATTTAAGAGGTTTACCACTAGTAAATTGCTATTTATAACAGATTATTGCAATGCAAACCAAAGTATCGTCCGCCGGACACCTTATATTCGTCATTATCCAATTGCCTGTCGCTTCGTGTAGGCAGTAGCTAGTCATTGTATGTTACATTTATGTTGTGCGGACATCAATCAGACTGAGATTGCTTATAGAGAGTAGAGCGTGTAATGTTCGAGTTAGTATCATTCGGTCAAACAAACTTCTCTGGTCCAATGGACCTTGTAAAAATATCTATAAGAACCCTTTTCTTTTGATACTCGCCCATACATTTTGTACGAGATCTTACTTTACGTTTTGATTGTGAATTCAACGTCGGAACGGATGAGCAGATCTGGATTAAACTTGACCAGACCTGAGACCATTGATAGTCTGTAATAGGCTACGTTGGTCATATTGAATCATCATCTAATAGTGATTCATAAAAATGAAATTGATGAACGTAAAACAATTAAAACATACTTCTTTCTTGCTAGTAGATAATAAATAAGTCTTGCATCACACCCGGAACCGCAGTGCTCGTGACAGCGGGCGCTGAGATGTCCGCGTCCCGGTACCCGACGTTCGTCATTATCCAATTGACCGCTCATAGCGCGATTGTGTCGCTAAACGTTTGTGTTATGCGGAGATTTGATAACGGACTCAGATTTTTGCTCGAACATTTATTAGGTCACCTTCTTTAGTTTGAATTGTCTTGGAATAACATGCAACTTTAATTTTTAACAATATTTTCAATCAATTGGTTTTTTTCGGATTTACAATTAAATATTTCAAATATAGCTGTGGATGAATTTGATTGTGCCTGTTACAATAAAAAAGAATGAAAAGCATGTTTTATTTCTCACAATAATGAAGTTAATTCTCTGCTCAATAAAGTATGAATTAAAACTCAGTCTCCCTCTATTATACTTAGGTCCATCAAAAGTCTATGCAGCGTTTATGCGTCGATTATATAATTCCTAAATGTTTGACAACACTAAGTGATATTTTACGCTAAGTAAAACATTTAATAGATATAATAAATACGTCTAAGTTTTTTGTGATCCCCAGACCTATTCCACGGAAACATGTTTCCGGGATATAAGGTAGACTTATGTGTTACCTAGTACTTTCTGGCTATCAATAGTCATCATCATATCAGCCATTAGAAGTCCACTGTTGGACATAGACTTCACCGAGAAATGAGGAATTTTGCCCATAACTGACGCGCTGGCCAAGCGAGTTGGCAATCGCAGAGCGCAGCTTTTTGCGAAGGGGATGCTGTTACCAATTCCTGCCATCCCCGCATTGTGTATTTGAGCTGCATTGTGCTAGATGGATATACCGCCATCTGTCGGTTCTGGTACCTAGTCGCCTTTTACGACACGTTGTACTGAGGGAGGTACGATTGTACTCTGCCGGTACCTCACAGTATCAATAATATTTATACCAAATTTCATCCAGTACTGTTCATCCGTTCCAGCGTGAAAGATTCGAAGAATGAAGATCGCAATACGCGTAATTCGCGTCTACAAACATAATTATTTAACTTTTGTCCGGAAAACAAGTATAAATGTATGCTATACAGTATAGCTCTTGATTGTAATGATATATGCGTCCATCGTAGGACGAGGAGGGCGTTCGGCTGTTCCGCAAGTTCGTCAGCGGCGCGGGCGGTCTACACCTGGACCGGCTCAATTTCTACTTCGCGGTGCAGGGCCTGCGCCAGGAGACCGACCCCGGCAAGATACGGCAGGTCGTCTCCGCTATATACAAGTAAGTAACGCTGCTCTTTGAGCTAGTCTCCGCTTAACTGTCACATCGGAACGCAGGAAAAACAGCTATACAGTAGCCTAGATCTTACTAAAGAGCCGGCTGACATTGTATGAGCTAACACGCATTCACACTGCATACTTATGCAGATGACCTTTGTATCAGGTCTACCTCATCAGTTAAAAGTAACATGACTTTGGGCAAGACTTATTTTAGATCCATCTTCGTACACTAACACTGGCTAATTTGTAAATGGATGACTTTACTTATCATTGTAATTTGTGATCTTGTTTCTTATTGCATTTAAAGGATAAGTTCTTAGTAAAAAGTAAGTATAAGTGATTTAGTACATATATGGTGGGAAGGGCAATATAAGGCGTTAAGCAAATGTTCACTTGTTTGTCAGATTTCTCCGCAAGTCTCAGCTAGCGATGCCAGAGGAGCTGAAGCTGCACGTGAAGCAGAGCCTCAAGGATGGCTCTAACATCGAGAGGACTATATTCGACCATATGGAGAAGGAGGTCAGTTACTAGATACATTATAATAATAAAAAAAAATCACACATCTCATACACTGATCTAACACTGAAATGAGTCGCACAAATATTTAACACTCAGATACAGATAAAAATTATGTTCAGTTTGTTAATGTTTGTTCTATATGGGGGTCGAATTGACCCTTCACACAAGATCGGCTCGAATACGCGAGGTAGAGATAGGCAGTAGCGTTCCCGTCACGTGAAATGCTTGCCCAGTGCGGCAATTATGGGCAAAATACGCTGAAACTGATGTCAGAGTCAGCCAGCATTAGGTTCATCGAAAAAAAAAGACTTTTTTATTTCACTAGTTCAATTTCTACGCTGCACAAAACTAATGATTATCTTGGAAGCGAACGATTACCAGCATTATATGACGTGTACGATATGCGCAGGTGACGCGGGCCATAAACGAGACGACATACCAGGCGTTTCTGAGCTCGGAGGCGTACGTGTCGTACGTGAGCGCCGCGACCCAGCCGCTGTCCTCGCCCGACGGCTCGCCGCCGCACCCGCCCAGGGAGGTACGACTGACGGTCGCTTCGGATTTTTTATACTGTGCTCGAGCTCTTGAGTGTGAGCCGGCTCATTGCCTTTGCAGCCTACGAGATCTTGTACCGTTTACTTTTTTGTATGTTTAATGTAATGTCGCCCAAATTTATAGTATATAATCGGAACGATTGAGCTAGGTTACTAAGGGCTCTGTATCACTGGTTAGTTGACGGAACTTTTTACATTTTATGTTTTACTTTTCGTGTAACTTGCGGCAGCCGTTCTCAAGATGTATGTCGATCTACTAGGTAACTGTAACGACTAACAAAACATTGAAAAATTGAGTAAATCGCGTTTGAAAGCCGTTAAAAGAGTAGCTTTATCCCTACTTATATTATAAATGCGAAAGTAACTCTGCCTGTGTGTCTGTCTGTTACGCTTTCCCGCTTAAACCTCTCAACCGATTTTGATGAAATTTTGATAGACATAGACAATCTTTAGACCTTGAGAAAGGACATAGGCGATTTTTTAATTCGAAATAAGGGTTGAAAGGGGGATATAAAGTTGTATGGAAGTATCGCTTTTTTAGAGCTAGAAACTTAAACTTATTTTTCAGGCCATTGATTCGATATAAATAAACATGACATTCAAATTTTATATAAGTTGAGGTAAAGGGGTATGGTACCCAAAAAAAAACTATTCCACGCAGACGATGTCGCGGGCACAGCTAGTTATGAATAAACGAGTGTTGTTAAAAAAATCATGAGTAAGCAATAATTTTTTCTATGTATAATTTTTAAGTTTTAAGGCAGATCATTCAAGCTGTACCACATTAAAACGCTTCTACTATTTGGTTTTAAGAGAAAGGTTTTGTGAGCGTTGTCGCTGATGGAGGTTCCGTCAACTAAGTCTTTTCTGGTCAATTCATAATTTCTACACGATGACAGATTTAATTAGTGAGTCTGTTTGCGCATCGTAACACTTGAGCCAAGAAATCTGTTGTTTGAGTGTTTACGCCTAATTGAATAAAAAAATATTCTTATTTCGAACAAAAACTAAGCACACATAATTTAAATTGATTTATTACCAGCCGTGAGGCACCGGTATAGTAAAATAAAGAACTAGAACCGACAGGTGGTGGTATATCTGAAACAGTGCAGCTCAAATGCATAGGGTGGGGATGGGCAGCAGCGTCTCCGTCACGAGTCTGCGATTGCCAACACGCACGCACCAGAGCGGCAATTATAGGCAAAACTCCCCTTTTCTTGGGGAGACATATGTCCAGCTGTGGACTTCCGATGGTATGATAATAATGAATCTAATGTCCGTCTGAATCGTACGCTTCTTTCTCCTTCCGCTACCATTATGTAAATCGAACGCTACATGGTTGTCCCAAAGATGTCCGTGAGCGGCCTGGCGACGCTGCACGAGGGCCAGGAGTTGTCGGGTGTGGGCGGGGGCGTGGGGGCGGCGCCGGCGCGCCTGACGCACGATGCGCTGCTCGCCACCCAGTCGCGCCGCCTGCATGCCGACGTCGCGCCGTGAGTACACGCCCTCACTAAATCTGTACGCGTTGATATAATTTGTAAGCCATCGCTGTGTCTGAGCTTTGTTCTTGTGTATCTTTGCGTCGACGTATAGTTTTAAGATTCTCAACGACAAATTAGGATCGATTTATAACATAACAGCGTTTAGCTCGGGTAAGAGTATATATTTACTCTTCATTTATCTAATAAAAAATTTTTTTATTCTTCAAATTAAGATATGTGTCTTAAAAAATGCTAAACGTTATTGCGTACCTAATGTTTATTTACCTATGTGTACGTTTCAGTTGTTACACAAAATAAAATATAATTGCTTGAATATGCAAGTTAATCTTTTAATTTAAATTCGGTTGATTAGAAGTAGTAGAATTGGTATGTGGACCCCGTTTGTAACCCAAAGCTTAAACACAGCGATATAGCGTGCGAAATTAGAACGCACTAAGTAGATTCGGTTGAGCTTTTAATGAAGAGCTGGATCACATTTTAAGAGCTCTCTGACTATTAATGTATTGTAGACTGCGGGACCATTCGCATTGTTTTGCAAGCGTGGAGATATCATATCTCAAAAATGTGTACATTATAGACATACACCGGCACATTTAGGGGAACACAAAAAAAAGGTTGATTTTTTTCAATGAATTTTTAAAAAATATTTTTTGGTCTTCAGGAACACATTACATTGCCTTAAAATAACTAAATTAAATCAAAATAAGCTACTAATTACCCGGTTTCAAAGGAAATAAACGTTAATTACGATAATTATTAAAAAAAGGCACTAGTAGTGTGAGATTTCAAATCGATTTTTGTACAAAAATAACACAAAAGTCATTTATTTATTTATTTAAAATATCGCTCAAAAATATCGATACATTGAAAAAATAATATCGATGTATCGATGTATCGATATATCGATGTATCGATATATCGATGTATCGATATTTTTTCGACGAGCCTAGTCTGTTGACGATTCCTCAAAGTTTGTAAGGTGATGAAACGGTCATCAACGGCGCTTGTAGCCCGATTTCTGCCTTGTCCTCGCCTGCGCACGTAAGATCCTGTCTCCTTGTGGCGTTGAACAACGCGATGAACCACCGAAGTCGATACACCCAAAGCTCGACTTACTGAGCGGTAGGTATGCCCTTCTTCGATTATGATTACGGCCCTTGCTGCAGAAGTTGCTGGCAAATCACTCATTTCGTATCGGACACGTGTACACAATTCAAAAATAAACAGTTGAATGAGCCACAGTCGCTATGCACAGGAACCAACAAAGTTCTTATCAGAAGCAATGCTAACTCCAAGTGTCAGCAAATTCTTGAAGTGCCATAAAAACAATTCTCACGCTTGTAAATGACAAATTTGTGTTCAAGTGTATTTCTAGAGAGGGTAGTAATACATCAATAATAACAACGAGTCAAGATATTCGAAGGCATTGAAAAAGTCAACCTTTTTTTGTGTTCCCTTAAATGTGCCGGTGTTTTGCTTTGTTAATACTGCAACTAGACATAAACAAGTTGTATGGTTCCGGTAGATGTGTTGATATCCGTCGGCTTTAGACAGTATTTTAAATTACGTTTTTATAATATACCTAGATTCCCTTAGACTCGTATGATAGATTAGAGTTATTTCCATTGTTTTTTTTTATAGATTTTATCAAGTACATATGAAGTAAATAACCCACCAACTTACCTATTTATATCTAAATTGATATCATTTTAGGACATTTTACCTTTGTTTTCCTCCGAATTTATATTTTTGAAGTATGTTGGTGAGTTGTTTGCGTTAGTGACATAGATTTTAAATAGTTTTCTATATTAATAGTTTTTAAATTCGGTGTGACCCCGCAGCATTGCATGTGCCCCAAGCACCGTTTTCGATCCACTCTATATCACACGAGGACAATCTATGATAACTATATAATCAAATATAACACTATAATACACATGGTAGACCTCATCAAAAGGTCATCTGCATTAGTACCTCAATCTATTAGCAGTAACTCTCTCCGCACAATAACAGTGTTGCATTGCGGAGTTCCGGTTTGAAGGTTGAGAGAGGCAGTGACATTAAATTGTAATGTGACTTAATATCTTCTAGTCACGAGGTTGGCAATGCGTTACTGATATCCTTGTGATATTATGAGTGTATATAGGCTTCAGTGAGGTATTACTATCACGTGGACTGTAATAATAAAAAATAAAGTTCATTCACGTCGCCATGTTAACGTATCGTAGATTGTCAACGTGTGCCAGAGCGATCTATGCCTTAACCATGATCTCCAGTATTGAGCGATTTGATTTAGAATTGACACATTCATTGCGCGTTCTATTACATAGTTAGTTATATGGTGACATCAATAGCATCGCGCAATGTATGTGTGAATATAGATTCTCGCCGCTCATCGGACTTACCCGTGGATGAGGCCCGAGTCGCGCTTGACTGACGTACCCGTGTCTTGTTTGCCCCCATGTTTGTTCCGCGCCTGCATGATGACCCGTCGCCTTTTCACGCTATTCGCTGTTACCGCTGTACTTTGCCACCACACTCGTTGCCTTGTTCGAACCCGTCCATACTTAACCTGTTCTTTAAACCAATAATCCTTTCCACGTCCTGACATTGAAATGATTAATCCTTATACAAAATTTTAAAAAATATATCTTTTTGTAACACGTTTCGCTATTCTAATGAATGGCAATTTTTTTGGTTTCAATTATTATACCACACAATGTGTGTTTTTATAATTTCATTTATAAACATTTTTATTCCTTCTTCTAAAAATCAACATTATCGCCCCCCCTCCCCTTCTTTCATTTCCCGCCGTCCCCTTTCCTCCCCGTACGCGTGTACGCGTGTGGTGGGCAGGCACGCACGCAAGCGGTCGGTGTACAGCGCGCACGTGACGTACGCCAGCTACTGCCCCGGCTCGCGTTACGACTCCGACCGCGCCTCGCTCAGCAGCGGCCGCACCGACAGTGACGCCGTCTCTCTCTCCGGCACTAGCGTGTGAGTGTGTAGGCTATAGCGGCTCAGCTCTCTTGCAGCTGGCGATGTGGGGATAAGGCGATATGGGAAGACCTTCAATGTAGTTGGTATGGTTCAGAGTCATCACTCGTTTCATCAGACGCAAGGGTTCGAATCCCGCTCCTATGCAATTTGGTTTAGGATTGGATGTGGCTGCTTTGTTATTGAATTTTGTTACAAGGAGAGATTCTCGCGTTTTACCGCAACAATGTATCTGATGTTCTATATTTATCCAAGTCGGGTGTAGGGGGATCAATGCTACCATAATCGTGAATAGTGATTCACGTTTTGAAGAGTGTTAAGGGTTCTTGATTGGATTTTATTAGAAGATAGTAGTCACCAAGTGAAGTGAAATTCGAGGAGTCAATTAAGAGATAGTCCACCAAGGTAAGTGAAATCCGAGCGTTCGATCCTCTTAGGTTTATAATATTATCTAAGGAACATGTTTAGAAAATTTATTATTAAAAAAGTTAAATCCTTGTGGCATCTATACGCGTTTTCTGCGAATCAAGCCGTCTTCCAAGTCTACTTGAGGTAAGTGTAAATTAACACTATGTTCTGTCAGCAGTCGTCTATTGTATTAAGGTAAGTCCCCTATTCAAAGTTTTGTTTTCCCCCTACGTAATATTTCCTGTATTGTGAAGCTTGTTTTTTTTTACTTTATCACGTACTAATTAGCCATTATCATTTATTTGCAATTTACGTTCTTTTCGCTGTTTTTGATTGTTTCAGGAATGTGCTATAATTTTCACTCAAACTTAATTTTATCCTATAATCTGAGCTAATAAATCAATCTCAAATAATGTCAATATACAGTATTTTCTATGGTTTAGTTGATATATTTTTGAATCTGCAATCGTGATTCTTAAAAAATAATTTAAATTTGCTTCCTTTCCTTCATATAGATTTGTTCAGCGTTAATTAGTATGTCCATAATGTTTTAGTGACGGCAGTTCGATGCGTGGACGAGAGACACGCGAGGTGCGGCACAGGCCGCGTCTGCACGGACTTGACCGACACGCGGTCATCAACAAGGAGCAGGACACACCCATGGTACGTACTCACCTGACTTTTCACTTATTAGTTCCAGCGCCATCGGAGGGATAGACAAGGATGCTTATTAATAAGCGATCTAACGTCGAATACAATCCACGAGAGTCTAAGCGAAACCGACGGCGATCAATGATTTTTTTTGTCTTCAAGTAGTAAGGTTGGCTGTTGAGTGATGTACTTGTAATGTTACATGCGTCTATATGATATAACGCTTATTATCACGCGGACTGTATGCTAGTTTTACGACCTGGTCTCGCAAAAAAGGTAAGGGCGCCTCTAAGACTAGCGCTTAGTTTTCGCTTGAGGTGCTACTTGTTCGCCAATGTATTTGATCTACGAAAAGATTGCGTGTGATGTGTTTGTAATTTTTGACTGCCAGTGAGAGGGCGATTGTGGGATACATTTTTTTTATGTTATGATATCGGGCGGATCGTCTAGAACGTTTCGCGGCCTTGGATGCCGGACAGAATGACTAGGGCTGCTATGCAATCTATCATATAGTAACGTCCTATATTAACCAATCATTTGTACTATGTATCAATTAGCACGAAAATAACAATACATTCATCGCTAATTTCGAATAACCGATTGTTCGTGTTATTGTAACCGGTATAAGGAATTCCAGACCAAATTAGAAGACCTGCGTCAGAACATTAAAAACAATTGTGCATCTGTTAGGTTTACTAAAAACAAAGTATTTTATGTTATTCGTATTGCTGTTTGGAAGTAATTCAAGTAAAACAGTGATGTTGCAGTGTATTTTTAAATAAACAGACAAATACGTTTACGTATCTTGGAAAATTAAATAACAAAGAAAATTTCCTTTTTTTTTAAATTAAATATGTACTTTATATTGCATAGCAGTATAAAAGACAAATGTTGGTATTTCAAATCTCCCTAATTATATAAACCATATTTTAATAGCCAAGATTTAGCGTCGATTACGAGTAATATCAATATTTTTTCGATGATGGCTTATATGTTAGTGGTCCTTTCTTGTGTTCTTGAGTTCGATATCCGTATTAGTTCTATGTTTAATATATTTATCTAAGTAGTGTATTTGTTGTTTGGCGACCGTAACACAATTGCTTAAAGCTACATACCACGGAGTCCGGTCAACGTATTAGATGTTGTAGGAAAAAAATGATAACAATGATAAGTTAAATAATTTATATATTCGTTACTTCATTAAATTAATTTTAAATTCTGATTGACCGTATTTATTTTACTTTTTATAAATGGTTCGCGACCTGTGTGCAGATGATTCCGCGTACGCAACGAATGCAGTCGGAACAACTTCGAGTACTGCCGCCCGACGAGTTCGGACCACTGCTCATAGAAAAGTTGGAGCGGGTGCGGCGTGACCAGGAGTCCAAGGAGCGGCTTGAGCGACGGCTCCAGGAGGTGAGATTTCAGCTTTTGCGTGCCTCAAGGCAGTGTTCTCGGACCTTCCTACTTCCGAATATAAAATATTACATATAAAAAAATAGATTTATTCGCAAATTTAAACGATATGCCGAATTTCTTCAAGAAGATCTTAACAGGCAACATGTTCCTAAAATGTTTCACATGTTTTTCTCCAAATGAGTGTACTTGTTTTAATTTTACTCGTTAACTTAAAAAAGTCTACATAAAATTAAAATTTTGTATCATTGTATTCTCAATGATGAGTGCAATATCGTTACTCAAACGAAGACGCCAAATCGATTTGGCGTCTTCGTTTGTAAGTTCGTCATTATAATATCTCTATTCTGATAGAGATATTCAACTTCTTTTTATAAACATGTCTTCTTATAACACTTAAATATTTAAGGTGCTTGATTTAAAATTGTAATATTATTATTACCGTCTCTAATAGCATTGAAAAAAATATATATTAGTATAGTTCGTTTATGCTAAATATTGTGACTCAGAAACTTTAACTCAGCTAACAAATTTTTAAACTCTGACTCTAACTTTAACACACTTATTAATAATTCAAACTCAATACACTTTATTTCTCTAGGGCCATTACAAGCACATTTGAGTCTACAAATAACTTTCCGAAATAGGAATAACATGCTTTTTCATTATATTAGTCACAGTAAAAGAACCTGAAAGTAAAACTGGTGGTGACAAAGATTCTATCAACAAATCAAGTAATAAGTGATAATGGAGCCCCTGGAATGGAGTACATGGATGTGAAATACCGGAATGTAACTGGATAGTTGACGTTTTATCCAGGGTGACGGGGAGGAGTCGACGCAGGCGCTGCCACCGCAGCTGGTGGCGGCCGCCATCAGGGAGAAGCTGCAACTCGACGATGATAATGATCAGGACATATTAGGTGAGCATTTTACAAGAGGTAGACCCCAAACGAAGGTCGTCTGCATTGTTACCGCACACACCTATTTTGACCGCCAAATAGCACTGTTCGCATCGCATTACTGTGTTCCGGCTTCAGTGAGAGAGACAGTGAAATAACTTGGTAATGTGACATAATGTCTTCAAGTAACAAGGTTGGTAACGCGTTATGTTGATATTGTTATGATATTACTAGCGTCTATAGGATGCAGTATCGCTTATTATCACGAGGACTGTACGCTTGTTTGTCGACCTGGTCTAATATAATATAAATAAATCAAGTTATGATTCATCGTGAGGTGCAACTTTTGCTTTGAAATCATAATTGTTGAGAGGTAAATAATGTTTAAAATCAAACGTATATAATGATGAAGAGGTAAGAATTGCTTCTATTTTTTGTTTTGATGCGACTAGCTATCCACCCGCGACTTTATTGCTAGGTCTTATCAGATCCTTGAAAATCTTTTGGTATTCCGAGAAAAAAATATAAATTACTCTCTGACAACAATGCAGAAACATCATTTTCGGATAAAAAGTAGTCTATTTGTGACTCCGGACTTTCTATGTACTCTCTGTGTATCACTACTCTCAATTTCATTCAGATCTATGCAGCTGTTCCAGCGTGAAAGATATACAAACGTACATTCTATATTCACAACCTTTCTTTTCTATCCTTTTATCATATTAGCAAGGTTAGTTCTGAGATTGCCACCATGCCTGCCCGGCGAAATTCCTTTTTTCGGGGACATATTCAGCAGTAGACGCTTCTATAGCTGCTTAACTGATAATTAAAATAACTTAAAACCTACTTACCTATTTTTATATAATGAAGCAAATACAGAACTGCTGCAGCATTTTCTTATCTATAGTAGCAGGCGATAACAAGTGTGGGGGAAAAAAATATTACACCCTTCGATCCCAACGTCTTGGCTACCATTGTGAATAAAACTAATTCGAACAGATCAACACGTCTCCCGCGTCTGGTCCGAGCGTACGCCCGGTGCGTCTCCCCCCGGCGGGCGGCGCACACGCGGCCGGCACGCGCACCCTCACCCGCACGCGCATGTTCACGCGCACGGCCGGCGCGCGCCCTCTGCGCTATCGGCGGACTCGGGCCACTACGACGCACCCTCCGACGCTGCACATCACCCGCACTCGTCGGCCAGCAAGAGGTGCGTACCCGCCTAACTAGAACTATTGCTTTTTAATTTGGCCCAAATTGAAACGTATTTTTTTTATTTGTTTTATTGTAATAAACTATGTATTGTAATTGTAGTTTATTACAATAAACTTTTATGGTAGTATTGTTAAAAACTTTGATTTGATATATATTTTAAACGTAATCTGCAAATAATAGTTTGTCATAATTACCAGTTGTTTATGAGAATATGCAAAGTGAGAGGGCTTAAAACTGAGCCCTGTGGAACGCGTGTTGTAGTCATTGTTTCCGAAGTTTATTCTTCGTTCTCATTTATCCTCTGAATTCTATTGACTTAATAAGATTTAAACAAATTGAATTTGGTGACCAACGTAATATTATAATTTCAAATATTTTGTGTTACACGTAATCAAATGCCTTGGATAAATCTTAGAAGTTTCCAAGAAAACCATGAAATTCCTACCAGACATTGAAAATAGTTCTCATAAATTCAAAACCGACCTCAATAGTCGACTCTTAGCAAAATCATAATTATCTTTATTTCTGATCACAATAAAAAAATATCAGAAACTTAACTGAAATGACTAAATGTTAGGAAATAAAACTAAACGTTTAGTTAAGAACTGATATTTATTAATATTATAGCTTTTTTTCGAAAGTTTAGCTTTATCTATACTTCAGTAAATCTATTTTTTTTAAATGCATAAAATATCCTTAAGTACATTCGAAAACACGACTCCGCCCGCAGGTCGTTCAGTAAGAAGACAGTGACCGAGCTGACGGACAGCGGCGTGTCGGTGGTGAGCGAGGGCGCCAGCGTGGAGCCGCGCATCCTGCTGTGGATCGCCGAGGGCTCGGAGCGGCTCGAGCGCCTGGAGCGCCTCGAGCGGCTGGAGCGGCTCGAGCGGCGCGCGCACCGCGACCTGTCCTCGCGCGCCTCCTCCGCCGACCGCGACGACCACCGCCGCCGGGACAAGCAGCAGGCCCGCCCGAGGTCGGTGCTACCTTCCGATTGTTTATCGCCTCTATCGCGATGGGAGTTTCCGTGAAGCTACCGACAGAGTAGACATAGTGTACCTCCTCCTGTACCAGGTGTCGTAAGAGACAAAGGTACCAGAAACGAGTGTTGGCAGTATATCCATCCGAAACAATGCAGTTCAAATGCACAGAGCGGGGATGAGCAGTAGCATCCCCGTCGCGAAAGTTGCACTCTGCGATTGCAAACATGCTTGCCCAGCGCGGCAATTATGGACAAAATTCCTTTTTCTTGGGGAGGAGCAGTTGACTTCCAACATCTGCTATGATCGCAATGAGAATAAGAGATGTAGACGAAAGCGAGACGTCTTTTGTAGTCGAACTGTGTTCTATTATCTAAAAATAGTCTATGGCTCTTAGCCTCATAAACACTAAGTCCTATCCTGCCTTTCCATTTCGTGGATTTCCTTTCGATTTCGTGGAGGGATTATCTTTGTATAGGGTAGAAACAACAGTTGAGTCCGAGAGCAGCACCAAGTCTTTGAGATGTGTTTGGTTGGACCGACTCCAGCACCACATTTATTTAATGTTTACAATCAGTTGAGTGTCTTACTAAATACTCTACCAACCAAATCTCAAATGGGTCTTATTTTATAAATTCATTATAAATTAATAATAAATAAATTATCAAATTCACACAACTTCTCATACATCACATGCGATAGAGGATTATTGTGCTCCGCCCGAAAGGATTACCGCGAACAACACGACCTTTGCGTTTTACGACTGCACATGCAGTCGTAAAACAGAACAGTACACCGCGTCCGCCGGCTAACGCGTGCAGTCCCTTTCCCCACGAGCGATAAGCTGCCGGGCTCACTCTGTCCGCCCTCTTTTGCTGAATTCTCATAATTAAATCCCCCCCCCCGAACTCGGACCTTAGGGGCGCCCTCAGGCCCCGCAAGCTTGTGGCCGCGACCGCGCCTACGTGCGGTCGCGGCCGCGGGGTACGCAGGATGAAAACGGGCATCGGACCTCTCATTTAGTTTATTTATGGTCACATAATCCACAGGGGTTGCGGCAGTGGAAGCAAATCTAGCAGCGGCAGCGGTGCCGCCACTTCGAGCGGAGCGGGCGCGGGCGCGACGACGGGCGTGGACGCCTGCACGGTGGTGGTGGTGACGTTCCTGGATGAGAACGTGCCCTACCGGTTCAAGGTGCCCGCCGCGCCGCTCACGCTGCGCCTCTTCAAGGACTACCTGCCTCGCAAGGGCAACTATAGGTAATTGTTACGCTCTATATCTATTTAACGATCAATCAAATGACACAAGCCGCCTCACTCTCATTCTTTAATAAAATTTCCAGATACTTTTTCAAGACCAACTGCGCAGACCTGGACACGGTGATACAAGAGGAGGTTTGCAACGACAACGACACGCTGCCCATGTTCGAGGGCAAGGTCATGGCGCGTGTCAAGAGCATCGAGTAACTACTCACCGGTTCTTGGTAACCTTAACCGGTTCCGAGTGCTCACTATACGGTTTCCGGTTGTCATCACCGGTTTCTATAATCGGTAACGCGTTACGGGTGTTTGGTAACTTACCGGTTTTTTTGTTACCGACAACCGGTTCTAGACTGCTGTTGTGGAAACCGTCGTCCGGCTGCTAGTTGCCAGTCTTCGATCGCTAACCTGCTTGTTTGCTGTCGCCTACTGTGGCGATTGCCGGTCGTGTGTTAAAGTTGCCCGATACGGCCGCCCGATAGTCCCGATTCCGAGCAGAATTTCAACAACTTCCCTGCCTTACAATTTTCAAATAGGTGTCCTGTCTGACAGGTATATTTTTCTTGTTATGATTAAATCAGGCTTAAGTAAATTTTTAATATTATTAAGTTAAATATTTTAAAATTCATTAATTTCATTGTATATTTGATATGTGAGTGTTTTGGAATCGGGGCTCGTCTTGGTCGCCGCTCGCCCTGTCTTGCTCACTGAATTGGTGATTAATAAATAATCAATGCGGACGGTGCGTCCATTTCCAATATACATTTATTGTAATCCATTCATCTTCCGTAGCGTAATAACCGAGCGGCACGACTGACTTGCTATTATAGATAAGTTGGAATCGGACGCGCCTGCCGTTGCGACAAAATTATATATATACAAATATATATATATAAAAAATATGTGACGTAAAACAATAAGTTTTGAAATTGTCATCGATTTAGTTTAATATCAGCTATGCTGGTTGTTTAAATGTTTATGATTGACCTCGCGTTCAACTCGATTGATATTTTATTTTATTTTGTAGAACAGTAATCAATGTAGGTACAGTTTATTTTTAATTCGTTAATGTAAACAAATTGTAAATACGCCACATTAGTTTCTTTATAGTGCCAACTTTCACTTTCTACTCATTATCTCTTTAAGCTTTCCCGTATCGTCTCATTTCATAATCTTCCATTGATTCAAAGACTGGCTTTCTATCGTGTTTTTCTTTAATTTCAGAACATATTAAAATCTTAAGGAATGTCCGTATTAACATGTACGGTGTTAGAAATAAATGTACCAACTTTGAATACTGTATACATTTTCACAACACAAAAGGATTTGTTTTAGATAAAGTGGAATCATTATGTATAATTTTAATATTATCGAATACGATTAGATCGAATCCGCCAAATCAAGGCGCCGCGCGCGTGACTATAGGATATTATCAAGTTATTTATTAAAATCGACATGAGTGGAGTCGCGGTGGGAATAGAGTCGGAAGTGCGTTTAACTACATGTGACTACACGAACGAAACGAAAGTTTCTCTAGTTTTGTGTAGCAACACGAACAAGTTTCTTAAGCAAGTTTTCATCTCGAACTATTCCCAGCGTGGTCCGCATGTATGAGGAGTCGCGAGCCGCAGCGGCGATTTTTGTGTATAAACTTCTGTTCCTCATCGTCTCGTAGCTTTCGATTTAATTTTTGTTTTTACTTGGAGCTAGTTGAGTACGCTTACTATTGTACGATATTTTTTTAATTGAAGATGACGATTACGCAATTTTTTTTAATAATATTCCTAGAGTTACTTGAATGACTGCTTAGTTTGTATATTTTTAAATTAATGTTTTAGATATACATGATGTGTTCTGTTTAAAATATATACTTTCGTTATAATTGGGGATTCGGATATCGTGACTTCAGTATGAAATTATCATGTTTGGGTATAGAATTGTTAATTACCGACGACCCCGTTTAATTGTTAAGCGTCTCATAGAATCCATTTTTGTATACTTTTTCCCATCGGTAAATGATTAATTCTGTACCCGAATGTCGCTTGATTCAAAATTACAAAATTTATCCAACATGACGGGATCTCAATTAAATATCAGTAATGCTCTATGAATTAATTGCATTAAGTGGACAGTAAATATAAATTATTTCCGTTCTGCAGCTGTGAGTAGGACTAATTAGCGAAATAGAATAAGAATACAATATTCTGTCTTAACTGGGTAACGGGGCGGTGACATTAATCGGTGCTTCGTACATTTGTATGCAATTTTATTTTTAAATTTTTTATTATACATTTTTGATTGAAGCAGACAAAGTATAATGTGGGTGGACGAAGCGCCGGCGAGTGACCCCGCCGTCGGTTCACTAAATACGTTGCTACTGCGAAATGATTGTCAGACTGAGTTTCCCTAAGTCAACTTAGTTGTGATTACATATCGTTATTGACGTGCGACTGACGCGGCATTTGGCAAAGTTAGCAACAAACAAGGTCCTATGTAAATATAATGGTCTCGCTTTGTTTAACAAATTATAAATAATATTGAAGTCATACTAGATGACTGACTTTTAAGAGCTAAAAGGCTTAAGGTGTCATTTATTTTGAAAATATCAATTACCATATCAATGTTCGCTGACTTTGTTGCTGTGTGGTGAGAACCGCCCGTCGATAGCGATGTTTAGTTATGATAGCTAGTCCGCGTCGCCCGGGCGCGCCCGCGCCGCCGGGGGCCGTTCCGTACAGTACTTATTACTTGCATATTGTAACATATAAGTAAGTTAGATTGTCATGTCCGGTCCATGCGTGCGGCCGGTGGCGGAAACGCTCCCACGGATTTGATGTTCCAAATTTGAATTTTGAAAACGTTCGCTTACTTTATTTGAAAAAAGAAACATTTGGATATGGCCGGGGCGCGGCGCCGCCGACTGCGCGCGATAAAGAATATAGGATTGTTGCCAGCGAAACGAGTGCACCTAACGAATGCACAATTATGAGAATCGGGTGCGGAAATATGTGCCTTCAATGTTGATAAATTTTTCATAGTTGATGCTTCTAACTAGATGTAAGTTAACACGTGTAAATATAGTCTTACGCTACGTCGATTCGAACTCTATTTTTTATTAATTTAATTAAAATCATTTTTTTATTTATTGCCTAAGGTTGCGTTCGTTCGCCGTCTCGGACGCAAAATGAAGTTTCTCGAATGGAGACCATTATTTTTGGTAGTTTTGTCGATGTCGTCCAGTGGTCGGGCCCGCCGTCGCGCGGGCCGCCGTCGCCCACTGGCGTGGTCCTCTCACTGCCAACATTCTTTCCAATTATGCTATGACTATGTTACTTTGCAGTCTTTAGTTTTTAGAGTACTTGTCACGTTTTGCAGTTTTATGCGAAACTACGAAATATGTTAAATTTGATAACTACACCATGTTAAACGATTGTTGTTTGTAATGAAACGTGATGGGTATTTAATACTTGTGTCTGGGACGTGTAATGTAAAATCCATTTGTATGTGAAGATCACAAACTCGACCGCGCGCGGTCGTTCGACAATATTGTATAAATAGATGAACTATATCGTTTTTAAATTATATAATGCGATAAGGCACTTTCAGTACATTAGCGTCTCGAAAAGTACCTTATAAATGCCAAAATGTCCTCGAGGGCTCAAACTATGTCGAGTTAAATAAAATTGCTTGTTAAAAAATTGAAAAAAAATATAATGTTTTCCAAGTTTAGAGTGTACACGAATATGAGAATTAAGTAAATAAACAGTTTGTATTAAGATATTGTCATACTAAAGTATTACTTCAGCGACGATTCATGTAACGGTTGACGATCAACCTTAATTTTAATAGTAAAGAATTTCACTAATCGGACTGTATTATTTTTTTATCTAGCACATGTAACATTTAAAAAATAAACTGGAACTGTGCCATATGCTCTCGATTTTTATTTCGTCGTTCCCTTGTTCAAGTCGCAAGATACCAGCGGATTATTAAGTAAAACGGAAAAATAAAGTGTTGAATAATTTATTAAGTCTATAATTTCAATCACAAATGTCGGAAAATCCGACATCACGTCTTACCTACATACAATTCCGATTTTATTGTCTCAAGGGCACCACGCCTGCACCTCCGAACGTTAAAGCCATACCTAATACTGGTCCTAGATCTAAGTATAGTTCCGAGTACATGGCGTTATCTCGGTAAAAGCTCGAAGCTGAATTTGTTCCTAGCATGTGTTGTATGAGTCCGCCCCCGGCGCCGCTACCTGACCACGTCGCGCAGGCCTTGCACCAGGCTGTCGGTGAGCGGGTCATCGTCAGCGTACCCCGCCGACCGCATGTGGTGCCTTATACTAGATATACACTGGAAAAAGGGGACAATGAGTTCAATGAATTACTGATGAGATGTTTCTGCTAGAACTCGACATTTAGACAAATAGTAGGGGTGAACAAAATGTAGTAAACTTTTTTGTATGAATACAAATTCAAAAATACATTTAAATGCGAGTTAGGTTCTCACAATTATATCTGCAGTCATGTTATATGTTTCTGCATTAATTTTATTAAATAAAATATGAAATGAAACTTGATAAATAATAAACAATTATTTAACTTAAATTGTGTTTTAATGGAGATTAACATGAATTTAGAATTGTAGTTAGTAAACGCACGACAAAGTTAGAAAAGAAGTGGAGGATGAGATATGAATACTAGGGATGCCTAATGTGTCGATTATATATCAATTCATAAAAGTGACGGGAAGAGTTAATTGTTTTTCTTCCAACTAACACATTGGACATAATTTTCGAATTATAACTTCGTATCTTAGCCGAAGCGTCGCCATATGAAATGAAATGGTGAAAATTCCAACAAATTTTACGACGAAATTAGTATACAAAATAAATCTAGGCAAAACATCCAATATAAATCATATATATCATAAAATCGGATGTTACTTTACGAAACTACTAGGCCTAAGCCTGGGTATATTTAAGAAGGGACGGAAATGTATTTTATTTTTATATACTAAAGGGGAACAGATCATATTAAAAACTCTACAACAGGGATACCCGGTCTTTTGTTTTAATTAATGGATCGCAAGCCCTTGAATCGATCCACGATCTGAATCGTATTACATAGAATCGATATCATCCGATCTTAAAATATCGTATTATAATTAAAAAATAATAATAAAAAGGCAAATAATTGAACTTATTGCATGTAAGGTTGTGTTAAAGAATATTACAAAATTATTAGTATTTATAATTTTGTACAAAAAAAAAACCTATATCGAAAAATTAATTGGATCTCATTTATTACGACTATTAGACAAGTGTTGCTCGCTTGAGATAGCGTTCTGAAGGAACAGTCAGATGTTGCTACAATAGTTAAATAGTGCTTTACACCGGCGAGATAGCTGTTCTGGTAGTCCAATAAGTTGTAGGACCTGATTTTCTAGCAACCAATGTTTCTTTAAGGTACTGTTTCAATATGTCATTCAGTCCTTTCTTTAACGATACGATCATCCGGTTATCGATTCGATTCTGGTGAATTTCGCATCCTGGGAATCGATTTAAAAAAATGTGCAGATCGTATTATCTTGAAAAATTGATTCAGATCTGGCATCCCTAATCCACAGAAAAGGTCGACAGGAAATAAAACGATCATCGTCGTTGGATCTGACTTTCTAAACGGCGAATGCTCGGCAAGTATACGCACTAACCTTCTCCAAATACGTCATGTGGGCCTGCGGGCACACGTCGCGCGCCATGTCGAGGCGCGGCGCGGGCGCGGCGCGCAGCACGCCGGCCAGCGCGCGCAGCACGCGCGGCAGCGAGCGCGCGCACACGTCCGCCTGCAGCCGCACGCTCAGCTGGTAGCCGGTCGGCGGCTCCTCGGACGAGTCCTCGTCTTCCACGCGGATGCACCTGGCCGAGATATTGGCGAGCGCCGGTTGAGGTGCGAAGTTGTAGAACCTTTTTTGGTTCTCCGAAGCGAGGGAAATTATATGAAATATTTTTTAAGGAAGACTGAATAATATGAAACGTGTGATTTTCTCTCAGAGCTAGTTTTAAAAGTGGCTTACGTTTGTTGTGAGAGCAATTCGTTTCTGTTTCCGTTACTGCAGTGCTAAATCGACGATCGCAAATCCGCGGGATAATTTATTTAGGGTTCATAAAAATTTGTGATTAAAAAATAAATTCACAAAATACTCGTATCTCTTACATTGTCAAACTCCGAGATATGTCGGTTGGAGCACTCGTGTTACAGATTCGTTGGTCCTGGGTGGGGATCGAATCAACGACCTTTGGTGAAAATGAGAAATACACTACCGAATGCGAAACCGGGCCAGAGACATCAGGTTTAATATAATAACATTTTACCTGATCTGAAAAGAAATGTAAACGCGAACAATTTATTTAGTAGCTCATAATGAATGAATCAGCGCCAGCCAGAGAGCGAGGAAGCTCGGGCGCCGGCACGCACCGGTACTGCGAGGCGCGGCGGCCGCGCGGCCAGGCCTGCGACGTGATGAGCGCCAGGAAGGGGCGGTAGGCGCGCTGCAGCGCGCGCTGCGAGCGCAGGTCCAGCGCGGACGGCGCGGGCGGGAACTGCGGGTGCGAGTGGTGCCAGCCGCACACCACCCAGCCCGCGCCGCGCAGCGCCTCCGCCGCGTCCGCCTGCGACACTGCGCGCCCCGGGAGAGAAAATAAACACTTTAGTTTCATTTTTAATTTAAACTAATAATCAAGAAAAGTACCCATATTTCTATATCAATGGTATGTAAGTAATGGTAAAAATATATAGTTAACGTTTACAATAATTTTCTTGTAAATGCACCATTATTTTTAAGAAATCTTGACCTTGAAACTGTTAGTTTCCACGCGGACGAAGTCGCGGGCACTGCTAGCAAATAATAAAAGAAATCGAATCATTGAATATATAGTACGGATGTTCGTAGTGGGGTCTCACCGGGGTCCATGTCGCAGTGCGTGCCGCCGGCGGCGGCGGCGGTGGGCCGGTAGGCGGCGCACAGCAGGCGCGCGGGGTCGCGGCGCCCGCCCAGCAGCCCCATGACCTCGGCGCGCGACGTGTGCGCGTGCGCGTCCATGCAGATCAGCGCGCTCACGTTCAGGTGCACCGCGAACGGGGCCTGCGGACGGACCGACGGTACGCCCACGACTCAGATTGAGAATAAGAAACATACATACATCACGCCTGTGTGCCGTCGGGGCAGGCAGAGACTATGGATCTCTACTTATTGCAATCTTAGCGTAGCGCTCTCGCTTCCCTTACTTTTAAAAAACATATTTATTTAAATAGGCCAATCGGCAGCCTCTACGTGGAAAATAATATCGTCGCATAACTTGTAACACCGCGTTGAGTCAAAGTTGGCAACTTTATAATCGAGCTCAATAATAGCATGACATTACATCTACTACCGCAGTAAAAAAATTACACCATGTATTGTTTAGACTGCATCAAATATATGCACGAACACTCTAGTTCTGTGAGTGAAATAAATGTAGAATTTTACAACATTTTAACATACGCTGTGTTAGAACTTATAAGAATGCATAAGGTTCATGCGATCAAAAATCTGATAAAAATATGAATTATACATTTAAATGATTTAGTGTATATATATAATTATTACGATTATAATAATATATACAATAATTTAGATTTATATATCTCCCAGACATTGTTACGAAAACGAATTACTTTTAACACCCGTTCTGGAATACCCGGGAGGTCCAGTAATAATGGATAACCTCCCGACCTACTGTATGCAATAATTTCTCCTATTTTTTTAAGTACATGTGAATAGAAAATTACGGAATTAAAAAAAAAAACAAATCGCCAGGGTTGTTACTTTGAGAGGTGGTAACCCTATTGATATACTTGACTTCAAAGTTGACTAGTTTGAGGCAGAGTCCTATTTTTCACCGCTGGTTCAAATGTATAGGGCGTCGGCGTACTCACGGGCCGGTCCGCGTTGTACAGGCGGCAGTGCAGCAGCGGCACGTGCTGGCGGCGCGGCGCGCGCTCCCGCCGCGGCTCGCCCGCCACCGAATACAGGTCGCCCGCCGCTGTGTGCATGATGGTGTAACCCCCGCCACCCTGCGGCTGCACACACTCAACAATGACAACGGGAACAGATCATTTTTTTCCGGAGAACCAAATGCATAACAATAGGGATGGGTGAGGCCGCTCTTTACTGTAATGTAACTGGCATTTTCTCATAATGTAGGTGATGTCTTTGAAGATAAGAATTAATATTGAATTGTAGAAAAAATAAATAAAAAACAAATGTGATTTGATTTTTTAACACAATATCCATAAAATAATGTACATGTAAATCAGTCAACCATATTTTTAAGGAGTTTTTATCATTTTTGCAGAAAAAAAAATAGTATTTACATATATGTCACTTGAGTAAAATAACTTTAATAAATGACAATTAAAATTATTATGCATGAAAATAAGAACAATGCAACTGATACAACATTTACAGTGTGTGTGTATGTGTAGAAAGAGGTTGACATGATAGAGTAATGCAGACCAAATTGGAGACATTCTCATAGAATTCTGCTAACCAAATTTATTTTCTTTTGCCTCCTTGGCATGGGTTCAAACTTTCTCAGCGGCACCGCAATGGGAGTTTCATCAGCTACTGGTTTAGGCAACCTCTCCTCACCCCGGGTGCGGCTGCTAGATGACTCTTCCTTATCACTGTCAACATCTATTTCTATGTCACTCTCGGGATCTGAATCTTTTTTTTTCTCAATTTTAATCTATAACAAACCAAATGCACTTATAAGTTTAATAGTACAACTTATAAGTTCAAATTATTAATAACATGACAAATTGAGTTGTAAGCCATAGCATACAAGCAATATGATTGGATAAAGAGATAAACAGTTATATACCACTTGTTCTCCCTCGGAAACAGGCAAAGCTTGCCCGGAACCAAGAACTATATGCATTTTAGGACTCTTCAAACTGTCTTCAGATAAACTAGAATCCTTCCGTGGTTTACCTTGCGGAGACTTTATGAGATCCTTACTTCTGTTCCTTGGCTTGGCTTTATCGTAGTTCCCAGATACTTTCCTTCTGTGATTACCGATTTTCTTGACTACTTTTGATTTTTGGTATTTCCCTAGGTTTTTTGAGATAACATCTGTTAAATCAGAATCAGACCCTATAGATTCGGTAGATCCAACTATTAAATCTTCCTCATAAAATATTTCTGTTGGATTAATTCCTATGTGATCAGTTCTTTCTAAGATTGGTTTCAATAAGCTGTTTTTAAATTTGGCTTGTATTTTTTTCTTTTTCAAAGGTTTTTGTGCAGTTTTAGATATGTTATTCAAAGTTTCTGTCACTTGAGATGCATCATCTGTGACAATTTCTTCCTGTACTACAGCAGGCACATCATCTTGGTCTTCATTTTTCTCTAGTCCAAAAGATGGAGTATCTAGGTGGACTCCAAACTCTGCATCAATGAGAGCTTGAATTTCAGCTTCAGTCTTTGTTTTTAGGGTTTCAGATATTTTACGAATATTTCTACCATATTTAGCCTACAAGCAAATATATAATAATAATAATTTTAAGTTTTATAACCATGATAACTATGTTAATATTTAAATTGAAATAATAAATATGAATGCAACATCACCATTTCCTTAACAAGTAAATCTCGTTCCAACTGACTCCAAGTACTAAAAATGTCTAGAGTCTCTGCAGAGCTTTCTGATACATTTCTTGAACAGTTATCCTTTTCACTGTAAATAATTACAAAATTGATAAACTTGGTTTAAATGTAATAACTAAAAATATTTTTTTATTTTATTTTACCAATGATCACCCCATCTACAGAATTTTATATTTTTTTAATCTTACCTATTGATAGTATTAGTCTGGATATCATACCAGTTGTTAGCTGTTGAGTCGATGAGCCACTGTGTCTGCCCTACGGCTTCTCTGTTGGAGCATGATGGGCTACAATGTTGTAAACAAACAAACATTACGACCATATTTATGAAAAAAGTGATTAGATAAAAATTACAGGCAATATTTACGTCATTGAATAAAATTTAATTAGAGGACCTAAATAAATTATTTATTTTTTTGTTTTACATATTTTAATAAAATTATTTTGTTGTTTTGATTAAAAATGGGGTCATTGTAAAATTGACAACATAACCAAATCTGACATGTAGTCTAAACATACAAATACACGGAACCAAAGCATAAAATTATTTTTCTTTAGTCACTTACTATTATAATTACAATAATTTACTTACATTCCAAAACAAGAATTAAACGAAAAATCTCCAAGAATGTCAATTTCATCATCGTCCGCCATTATTGCTCTTGTATCACAATTATGTTCAGATATATTATTAGAACACTCTTTAATCTTTTACGAGACCCCTTATCTATAATTGAATTTAAAAAGTATATTTTTAGAGTGTATTGGTGAAAAATCTGATCGATCAATGCAATGTAGTTTTATTATTGTAGAAAATATTGCAATGGTAACGTATCTTATATTATAGGCTACTGGATTTATGCAATGCTGAGTTTTACATTAAACATAACATTTATGTATTTTGTTCTTTCATTCCTACCTAGGATAGGATAAGATGCACGTTCGATTCCCGCATGACACCTAAGAGAAGTTTATTTTATCTAGTAAATTTTATGATAAATCTAACATTTTCTTACAAAGAAAATGTAATTAAACAGTAAGTATATACGGTGTTAGACAAATCAACCTACCCGAAACTATCAAAATTTTACAGAAAAATTTTATCTCAATGTCTCGCAGTTATAAATTAATATCGATTACGAAATTTTGATAGATTTGGGAGGTTAAAATGTTTTTGTGTGTAGTATACAACAACAATTTGTAATAATGTTGAGCAAATGCGTACAGTTTCAGTAAGAATGATGTAATATTTTTTAAAGGAAAAGATTTAATTTAATGTTTTACTATTTACTCTGCTACTTAGATTTCGTAATCTTTATGTGATTGCTTAACTAAATTCGACAAATGTAGTTTTGATTTAGATAGTATCCGAATGTATAGGAGATATTTTGTTCGGGTTGTCTGTGACTGTAATTGTCAAAATGACATACATCATAAAATGACAATGAAAATCTGGATAATCTAGATGGCAAATATGGCAATGTTATAATATTGATAGTTATCATTAATCCATTGTTTTTAGGCTTAAAATTGCCTGAACAATTTTGCTAGTTTTGTATAGATTGATCTGTAGTGATAGGTACAATAATATGTGCAAATGTCAACAAAACTGTAACTATAAAAGAATGTCATCAACATTGTGATTTTATTTTTGCGGCTATCGGATCTTGTAGAATTGCCCGTGCTAAACATATTCTGTGGCATTGATAATATAATTAAAGTAGCACATTATTACGAACAAAATGAATGCGCTGAGGAGGGTTTGTTTGTTGTCATTGCCAGTTAATATAAGAAACTTTTCGGTGTCTACGGTGAATAATAATTACTCGTAGGTGTAATAAGAAATCCTTAAATATCGTTTTATACTTTTCATAAAATTATTTTTTTACGACGTAACCATATTAATGTATTATAAGTAAGTGTGAATTATGTAGTTTTTTATTTTTAGATGTAAATTGTTGGTAGTGGGAGGTGGCTCAGGTGGATGCACCGTGGCCGCAAAGTTTGCAAGACGCCTAGATAAGGACCAAGTTATAGTTCTAGAGCCTAGTACGGTAAGATAAAACCATGAATTATTATTAATTATGTAGTAAATATTTGCTTCGTGTTCTTATACTTCTTTGCTTTTTACACTTTTTAAGTAAAATATTACAAGTATTCTTCAAATAGCAATTTTCTACCAACATGAAAAGTACATCATAATATACATATTTTTTAACATTTATTGTTACAAAACTTAATTTAGATATAGGTATATTAAATATCTGCAAGATAAAACTTATAAATGATATCTACTAGCTATGTTACATAATATTTGTACTATTATATAAAGTTATTATTTCTGATTGATTTCATGTTAGATACACCATATTTTAACAAAGTTATGTATTATTGAAACTTTTGTTATATATTCATATTTATTTATTATAGGTACTCTTAAAGATTACTATCATACATGCCTAATATTCATGAATTAATGTAATATTAACTAGACAGTAATCTAGGAGATGTGTACACATCATATTTATATGTATTTTTTTTATCAAACATGATGTAAATAATGATAAAGAATTTACTCAAAAAAGTAAACCCAATATGATGATTTAGTTTTCTGCTTTTAAGCTGATTATTATATTCTATGTGGAAGCTGAGGAGAACTCGGCCTCTATTCTTTTTGAATTTTATATATATTAAGTATTTAAAACCTTAAAAAATATATATACCTATATATTTTTTTTATTTTGATATCCCATTTAATAATAAACTTCTTTGAAATAATAAGCTATTAAAAAACATGATTTATCAGTCTGGTACAACATTATCTAAAGGTGATAAAATTCAGAAGCAAGTAAACAATTGATGATAAATATTGTCCAACGTTATTAGCATTATATATTGAAGGTTGCAGTTAATCATCACATATGTATGTAAGCTACTCATTTTACTTTGAGTTAAGCAGGATTGTAGATGAGTTTTCTACAGTACTGCTAATTCATTAAAATGTATATAAAGTAAAGCGAGGCATTGAGGATAATGGGGTAAAAAATGAAACACATATCTCACAATTTCCCAGCATACATATACAGAATGCATAAATATCATGAATGCAGGTTAAGTTGGTTTTATAGTCAAGTGTAATCATTTCTAGATAACCTACATTGTTTCTTTATTTAGCAACAGCACAGTAATTTTATATTTTATTGAGTTAATGAAAGTAAGGTGCTTATATCTAGGTAGTTTTATTCACCTGCAATCATTTATTTATATAATTATTTGGATACAAGATACATTTTGATTTTCTATGATATCAAGTAGGTATCTGATGTGGTTATCACAATTTCCAATGTAGGAAGACTATTTTTTGATAACAATTTGATAATAGCTGTTATATAGAAGGGTTACATAAAACAATAAATTATAGCACAGTTAATTAACATATATTTTTAGCCAAGTGCAGGCATGCTAATACAATCACTTCAAAAGTTTCAAGTCAGAAAAAAAATATGCTAACTAATATAATAGAAAATGTTAAGCCACTGTTAAAATTTACTAAATTAACTTATTTCGACGGTCATACGACGGACAGGAAGGACAAGCCGTGAGGTACCGGCAGAGTATAATAGTAACTCCCACTGCACCAGGTGTCGTAAGAGGCGACTTAGGTACAAGAACCGACAGATGGCGGTATATCCATCCGTAAAAGTGCAGCAGCATCCCTGTCGCGAAAGTTGCGCTCTGCGATTATGGGCAAAAAACCTCCTTTCTTGGAGAGGCCTATGTCTAGCAGTGGACTTTCAATGGATGATGATAATGAAGGAAAATAAATAAAAACAATTCATTCATTATAACTTTATTATTTGAAAAGCAATTTTTAATTGTATTAATACTATTTTTAACAAATATTATTCAAATTGAATCCTCTTTTACTTGAAATATCCCTTACGCTAATTGAATTTCTGACTGTCGTAATGCTGTAGTGCTTAAGATTTGCCTTTGCTGTGCCTTTGAGATTTGATAATATTATTCATAATTTTAAAACAGCAAAAGTTCCAAACATTTAACATTTTGTTATATTTTAAATAAGCAATGATATGAAAACATACTAGGTTTATATCAATGCTGCGTTTATAAACAAATGACCTTTGCCCGCGACTTCGTTCGCGTAGAGTTCATAGTGACTATGGGAGCGTTTTATTTTCTTGACAGATTCTATCGAAAAGCCAATACATGCATACATTAAAATAAGCTATTTACTATTAATAGCTTATTTAAGTACATTTTCATACACGACGTTTTTAGTCCTGCCGTCTTTTAAAAGTAGCCATGCGCTTTCACATATCTGTACCAAAAATAATTTGAATTGGTTCAGTAGTTTAGGCGTGATTGCGTAACAGACAGAGTTACTTTCGCATCTATAATATTGGTAAGAATTAGTTTTAATAAATTAATGATATTTGCATTTTTAAATGTAATAATGATGATACACATTTTTGCAGACTACTATTTTTACTACCTACATTTGTCACTTGTAATTACTTTTGCATATCCCATGTTTTTTCTCATTAGCATTAGTATAAAATAATGATCAAATACACAATGATATACATACTCTATTGACTCTTCTTGGTAATAAAAGAAACAGACAGAAACACATCTTTACTAATATTACGAAAGATTAGATTGTTTTTTTTCATTGTATAGGCTCCGAAACTACTAGCTATTTGAAACAGTTAGTACCTAGGTATTAGATAAAAGTTACGAGGTCGCCGCTCAGCTACCCAGGTAGCAACTACAGCATACGATATTACGGAACAACATAATTTACAGGGCAGCACTGAATCAATGGCTTTTGTTTTGTAGATATGATCATTTACTTACATTAATTATATAAAAAATAATAATCAATCTTTAAAAATAATTAAAATAATAATTTCCATTTGACGCCAAATGATTTTTTTTAGCTCTTATGTTATTGAGTCTCGTGTAATTTGACGAAGTAAACTTTGTTCTAGGACCATTACTACCAGCCACTATGGACCCTCGTGGGTGCGGGAGTCAAGACCGTGGCGGACACGCACCGGCAGGCGGCCAGCGTGCTCCCCACGAACGCTAAGTGGGTCAGGGATAGCGCCGTCTCCGTTGACCCTCGGAAATGCGTCGTCACGACTAAGGAGGGGCAGGAAATACAATACGAGTATTTGGTGGTCGCTGTTGGCTTGAAGAACGATTATGCTAAGGTAAGGGGGACTTTAGAATTATATTTTCTAAATTAGTAATTTTTTTGTTGTATTTTACTGCCTAAATGTGAGAGTCTGCTGTTTCACGGCTTAGCCAATAATAAGATTTTAGTGGAATTTGGCATGTGGATAACCTAAGGAAAGACAGACTTCGTTTTCGGGAAAATTTTGCAGGACTCGTTATAATATGAAGTCCACGCGGATGAAGTCGGGGGCGGAAAGGTAGTATAGAAAGAAAATATTCCTCTAGCATGAGCGAATTTTGTTGTAGTAAGGGATAACAGATAAATAATGAGTGGATACAATATACAGAAGTTTCATTTAAGACATGCATCTGACTGCAGAAAAAAATATTTGCTATACATCATACAAATTTCAGTGAATTTTTACATATTTCAATCTGATATGTTTGTTATAAGAACAGGGATTTTTTCTTTATTCTCGTGTTCAACTCTCATATTAATATTGCAGACAATTTAAAAAAAAACGTATTGTATAGGTAACTAGCATTCCTTTTTAATGAATAGGTCAATTCCATTGTTGAAAACAGTATGAAAATGTGATAGTTTCTGAGTACTCGGCGGGGGGTTTCCTTTACAGCATATATAGTGGTAATTTATATAAAGGATAAGGTTATTGAGAGTCTCTTAGGTTTGAGTCCTAGGTCCAGTAGTAGCCCACATATTGCTGATTTTCATAAAGATGTGTCCATCCTTGGAAAGTTTATTGTCTTAAGACATTAAACATTAATCTAAAGTGTGATTCACAAAAATAAAAGCCGGTAAAAAAATCATATTAAGGTTTCTAATAGAATTTTTTGTAAACTTGCGAAGTGGTAAAATGTGTGGCCCTTTGGCTTTAAAATAAGAGAATGATAAAACCAAAAAAGATAAATGATGAATACAAATTTCCGCCGAAAAATTTTTTGAACAAGATCTAGTAAGTCTTTTTGGCTTGCTGCAATGGAAATTGAATACCAGAACAACATATAAGCTTTCCTATATAATTTTTAATATCTGTGTACCCTTTATCCAGATACCAGGTCTCAACGAAGCCCTATCAGATGCCAACAGCTGCGTGTCGACTATATACGCGAAGGAGTACTGCGAGAAGACCTGGGCGAACCTGCAGAAGTTCAAGGGTGGAGACGCCATTTTCACACTCCCCAGTGGCCCGATCAAGTGTCCGGGGGCGCCGCAGAAGATTGTCTATCTAGCTGATTCGTATTTTCGGAAGGTAATTTTAACTAGGAACTATTTACTTTAACTTAACTGAACTTTATTTAAGTAACTTATTAGTTTATTTACTGCTGGAAATTCAAATTGTCCAAGTCTCAAGTATAGTCGGTATAATACGCCGTTGGCATATTAATAAATGTAGCAGTCACCCTTGAATTCGTCTGCGTGCTTACGTCACGTCTACATATTTGATCTATACTAATATATAAATATACTAACACCTCATACATTGCTCTGACTCCGTGATATTTCGCTTAAAGCACATGTGGTACTGACATCAGAGAACAGAGGAATCAAAAATGTACCACTTAAATACATATATTGACCCAACGTAAATATCATCATATAAATATTCGTCCTGGGTGGGGATCGAACCCACGACATTTAGCACATAAGATAGGATCATTATCATCTGCGCCACCGGGTTCGTCGATATTAATATGTAAAAAGGAAAGATTTGATTGTTCCTTTGTTACGATTTAAATAAAAACTACTCGACGGTTTTTAAAAATTTCCTGACCATTCGAAAGTATATTTTCCAGAAGGTTAGAGATCCAATTAGAATAATGTAACCGGGATATGTATTTTTGTAAGTGCATTTGTAACAAATATATTTTGAAATCTACTTGATAGATATATCACAATCATTAAATGTACGTAAATAGCGATAATATAGACAATAATTTAAAATGGTAGAGACCAGATGTTATAAAAGTACACCATGTGAACAATGCGTTCTTATAAATCGTAAAGCGTTGAGTGGTTTAGTTTGACGATGACGTAACATAGCATCATTAGCGCCATCTATTATTGCTCATAGGCATTATCTGCTTACATTACACAATTAAAGGCATTCGCTATTCATGTTATAGACGAACACCCGCTCAAAAGCGAAGGTCACATACAACACGTGCCTGCCGGTTATCTTCGGCGTGAAGAAATACGCCGACGCTCTATTGAAGGTGGTGCAACGGAAACAGATCGACGTGAACTACAAAACGGTCCTGAAAGAGGTCCGCCCTGACAGGAAGGAGGCTGTGTTTGTCAACACGGAAGATGCGACTAAGGTATGTATTTGTCATTTTTATCTAAACAGATATTGTGATATGAACGCGTAGATAAGAAGATTCTAAATTTAAAATATTTTTTTACGCTAAAATTGTATACTTTTAAATCCTGATACAACATCTTGGTTGATTCTGAGAACAGTACAGTAGGCGCTTTAAACTGAAAAGTTGACCAAAAAATTTAAATGATTAAATAAACCGTTTTAAAGTCGTTAAAACGCAATTTATGATGAAACAGTGTACGCCTTAATGTAAGCAATATTACTATATTCACAAACTGACACAATGATATACTTGCTTTTTTTATTAGTTAAAGGTAAAGGATATGAACACTTCTTGATTACTAGCTTAACCAAAACTTTATGACCTAATTATCACTTTGAAATGCCTTATAACGACATTCTAAAATCCTTGATCATTATTGTTGTATTCTTCCTATATTTTCTGGTAACAATGTTTTTTACCACTCATAAAAGAAAAATAGAATTACGCACATCCATCGATTAATGCATAGCCAGTTCATACTAAATTCTTATTCCAATATTTGTTTTTCGAGAATTTATAAGAGAAAGAGGTAAAGATAGAGTAAGGGGGAAGAGAGAGTGATAGAGAGAGAACAAAACACCAATAGCATGATATAAAAGTCTGTTTTGTGACGCTTGATGTATAAAATAGATTTACCATCTGCGCCATCGGGCCCATCCTGAAAGGAATGCTGTCCATCTTCTCTCAGTTGCATTTAAACTACGCTGCTTCGGATTGATATTACGCCATCTGTCGGTTATTCAGTCGCCTTATACGACACCTGATACAGGGGGAGGTACTATCCTACTTCTATGGTGATTAGATTCAATTAAAAATTTCTGCAGGAAACCACAGCGGGCTACGATCTTCTCCACGTGGTGCCGCCCATGTCACCGCCGCAGTTCCTTCGTGAGAGCGAGCTGGTGGACCCCACGGGGTACCTGGACGTGGACAAGTACACGCTGCAGCACACTCGCTACTCCAACGTGTACGGTATCGGAGACTGCACCAACACGCCTAACAGCAAGACTGCCGCTGCTATCGGTGAGTCGCCCTATAGTCTTGTTGTAAGTGTTATATTGTAGGTCTTGACTTGTGAAAGAGTTTGTAATCGTCATGCATTATCATAAAAGCAGTCGTAACATTTCCACTGCTGGAGATAGGCATTTCTAAAACAGAGGAAGTTTATCCATAATTGCCGCGCTGGGCAAGCATGGTGGCACTCACAGAGCGTAGCTTCACGACGGGAAGCCCATCCCCGCCCTGTTGAGCTTGGGTTGAATTCTTTGGGTGGATATTCCGCCATCTGACGGTTCCGGTACCTCGAGGTACTGTTCTACTGTGCTGCTACTAGTAAAGAGTATGGCGACTCCATGATATAAAATAATAGTATACCTTATTTAAAAACAATTTAAACAAATGTATATACTTTGAGTTTTATCATATTAAGCCACCTAAGTCCGTGGAATAATTTCCCGATTTTATATAACTAGCTTTTTCTGGCTGCGTCGCCCGCGTGTAAACGAAAATCTGTTTAGTAGATAAAGTAATATAGCTTTTGTAATATAAGCTGGTATAGAATAAACTTTTGCTAAAACTTCAGTATCAATTTGTGAAAGCTATAGAGTGAATCTTAATGATTACCACCACACGCATTTCCCAGCGCGGCAATTATGGACGAATATCCCTATTTTAAGGACTATGTCCAGTAGTGGACGTTCTATGGCTGCTATAGTGATATGGTGATCATAGTAGTGATGATGATAGTAAAGACCAAATAATTCAGTCGTTGACTCCTATCATGAAGCTTAACATACTGTTGTCAATACAGCTAAGCAATGCTACGTCCTGGAGCAGAACTTGCTCCAGACCATGAAGAGTGGCAGTCCCGCGGAGAAGTATAACGGGTATGGAGCGTGTCCGTTGCTAACTGAGTATGGAAAGTGTATCCTGGCGGAGTTCCTCTACGACGGAGTGGTCCACGAGACGATGCCGTTCAATCAGGTACGTAATACTGTACCATGTAGACCTCCAGTAGTCTTATTAGTGTCTGGTGGTTACCGGTTTGATTTTCGTCTCACTTCAGAAAACGGTTTCAAGGGGACTCGAACCCTTACCTTTCCGGAGAAATGCACTGCGAATTTTGGCACTGAGATGTCCTCTGGTTATTAGCAGATCCGTGAATGTTTTCTTTTATTGTCGTTATTTAATTCAGATCATTTTTTTGTTCTTTCTCGATAAAATAATTTAAAAACAAAAAAATATACTTTGTACGAACTGATGGAAACCAGCCAATAGGTTCAAAGAATTCACATTTTGATCACATTCACATCAAAATTGTTCACAAAATTTTCAAATAATAAACGACGCCTTTTGAGCCACACAGCCCATTTTTGCACGTTCTAATGGTCAGCTTGATTGTCCCAATTTTGTAGCTTATTATGAGTTTTCTGGCCGGCTGGTCTAAGTATATATTCATATTTAATTAACTAGTATCCTTGATAAGACATCGTAATTCAAAAATAAAGCAATTATCTTTTTGAGTGCTGGCATCCTTGTGACCAATTTTTTACAAGAAACTTATTTATTACTGCCGCCAAATAGCAGTGTTTGCTTTGTTGTGTTCCGGTTTGAAGGAGTCATGAGAGCCATGCATTACTGACAATATCTTCAAGTCACAGGGTTGGCAACGCGCTATTGATATCCTTCTGATATTACGAGAGTCTATAGGCAGCTGTGACGCTGATTATCACGTAAACTGTATGTCTGTTCCTCGACCTGATTTAATACAAAAAAGATATCTTGATCTCTCATAAAGAAAAAGACTTGATTATTGATCTAATATGTTTCCAGGCGACCGAAAGTACAATTGCTTACTACATGAAGAAAGACCTTTTCCCATTCATATACTGGCATCTGATGCTGAAGGGTTACTACCACGGGCCGGAGTTCGTCAGGAGAATCGTCAACCCGCTCGCCAAGTAAGGTCAACACCCCTTAACAACAAACGTGGTATATGCGCGTAGTCGGATACTATCGGCTAGGTTGAACAAGCTTTAGTATACGTTTCTAGATCTTTCAATTCAGGTTTGCCTATTTAGAGACTTGCGCTTTATGAATGAAGTCAAATTCATGACGTAGTTTCTCTGTTAATATCAGGATTGAAACTCTGACACAGTCTATGCTAAGTTCTAGTCGCTTTTCGAAGTTTTATTTTTATTTTTTTCAGTTGCTTTATTTGTAGTGAAATAAGGTTCAAATTGTATAAGCGGACGAGTGGGGTTTTTTAAGAAATAATAAAGAACAGTGAATGCAACACTCGAATATTTATCATGAGTATTTGAAGTGTTATGGTCTTCTTGAAATTTCTGCTGCTGAAATCAGTCTCATAGCAAAATAAGGTTCAAATTCCAACGTCTCGGGCCGTCGCTGTTAATGTGTGAGATTTAGAAATGTAAATAAAAATGTTTAAAGCCACGTTTGTTTAGGGGTAGTGTTCGGTTGTAATGGATTAAAAATAAATGTACTTTTAAGACAAAAGTTTATATTACTCTTTAAAGTTGAACATCTGTGATTTTTATAAGACTAGCCTTTAAGGCGGTTCACATGCGGTAAAATGTAAGTAGGTGAAAATAATTAAAACGAAGTGTTAAAAATGTATAGCTATGAAATAAAATAAAATAATCAATTTATAAACTTTAAAAAATCTATTAAAACACTTTTTTTTATCATGTGAGCAAGTTAAAATGTGAGACAGAGTCGTAGAGGATCGACACCTTTTAGGATTTAGCATCATTTTTAACGAACAGTGATTCTGTTATGTCGCGCGTAGGACGTGTAACTATTCTTATAATAACTTTTGTAGTATCGTATATATACTATACTACTCGATATATTATGTACTTCGATTAGATCGAATACCACAGATACCACGCATATGCGTGCTGAAATTGTTTGTATGAGTGCGCGTCTTTACGTCATTTCTGCGACACCGCGTGTGAATAGTCTATGGAATTGTGAATTCTTGACTGAATTTAAAATCGGTTTTTATCTGTTGTTTGTTGACATTTTTAGAAAGTATATTTTTATTACTATTTTTGTTTTGTATAGTTATCATTTTATGGGCACAAATTTAGTTAAATATATGTTTACTGGACAGATCAATTTATTAAAAACCATCAAATATTTGCCATAAAGATTTGAACTCAATGCCTTATAGTCAAGTTTATTGTCAATTAAAACCAAATGTCAGATTTATGAAGTTTGATCTGTAGTAGCCTAGTACCAACGATTTGA
>JACJUM010004390.1:15529039-15590848 GCA_020976665.1 Heortia vitessoides
TTTTTTGATTAACTTTTTATCTGTATATAAATTGATATGAGATTTTTATATAGCTTTATGTAAATGTGACTTATAGATTAATATTTGTAATAAAATATAATTTATTTAATCTAACCCACTTTTTATTTAAACCTTACGTTTCTCCTTAAGCATTTAACCTCATTTTACTATATTCGTTTTAAGATAGATATTATAGTTTTACTGCGGTTAATGCAAAACGATTATATAACAAGTAATTATAGACAACCAAAATAATATATTATTTAAATAAAAATAGACAGTATATACCTAGTTTAAATGTATATAATTTAATTTGTCCACAAAATGTTTTATGTGCGTCTGCTCTGAATTGAATGATTCATGAATTATAATATATTAAATATTTTAGAAGGTCAATCCTGGACTGTGTTGCTAGCAGCCTAGACCTTGAGATTGTGTATGAGTAAATGTTGTTTGAGTGATGGCTAGGACTATTCCGACTTTTTGTTTTTATACATGGTAATCTACAACTTACACGGTACATAATGGTAACTGGTGTATTGACAGGGCGATCTAGTTGGTTTCCATATAGTACAGATTTGCTTATTCTATAGTCTCAGATTTTATTTGTATATAAAATTTTAAAGTGATCCCATAATGAAATGGAAAGAAATTGGTTTAAGTATATAAACGCTGTAACAAAATTTAAAAGAGAATATGCTACGAAAACGTGCCCGAAGGTATATAGGTAAGTTTGATAAAATTAGGCATCAGACACTTAATTTAAAGTCTGCTTATTAGATGACATATTTTTAATAATAATTATGAACACTAAAGTATGATACTCGTGATACACATTGTTCTCTATCCAAGTTAATGTTATGTAATCCGTCAGTTGTAAGTTACTTGTGGTCGGCGGCGGGGCAGGCGGATGTACAACCGCGTGGCGATTCGCTAAGAAACTTGCTAAAAAAGATATCATAGTTTTGGAACCTTCTCAGGTAAGCATTACTTAACCTATATTTTGTATAAATGTATGTCTAATTACTCGCTGCAAGAGAATAAATACAAAGATCAACTTGCAGGATTATGATAGGCACTTTATATAAATGTTGTTTTTGACCGCAGCTATTAACATATACTATTAAATGTAAAATTAATATTTTAAATATATATTTTTTCATCTGTATTTTATTCGAAATGTTTCCCGAGTCGAGAGTGTGAGCCCGCATCTTAGTCCGGTTCGCGTCAATAATCCAGTCTGTTATTTTAGTGCTCCGATTGTTAAACATCGAATTCGACCAAACAGGTACAAGCAAGGCCTAGGAAAACTCAGAGTTGCCATTAAAAAAAAAATTGTATGTAATTATTTTAAAATTACCAACCCTTACAGTTGTCTGACAGATCAGAGGATCAAGAATATTCCTATCCAAGCACCCCGTTATAGTTTGTACTGCTCTCTTATTTTTTTAACTGAGTAATGATTTAGTATTCCCATAGTATTTTTCCTAATTCACTCTGCAGCATGCAACTGAAGTACTGGAACCCACAGAAAAATCGGAAAATACCGATTTTTCTGTGGGTTTCATAAATGTAGCAACGAAGATTAGGGCTAGGTTAGGTAATAGTGTCTTTATTGCATACGCTCTGCAATTTGCACCACGCCCGCCCAGCAAAAGGAATAAACAAAGACTTCCTGAAATTATAATTATTTTGGGAATTGTTCGACTAATAGAGGATCTAAGACTAAATTATATCATTTCAACATCGTTTTAGTGGTGATACATTGTGGGTTTCTTATTGAAAATAACGGTTTTGCTTATAGCATTTCTAGAAATGCGAATGGTTTCGACAACTCTGAGCCGAAAGAATCTCATCATTGCAGGAACATTATTACCAGCCATTGTTCACCTTGGTAGCAGCGGGTACCAGAAAATTTCAACATACTCATCGTCCAACGAGCAAGGTGCTGCCTCCCGGCGTGCGCTGGCTTCAAGACAGTGCTGAGGAGTTCGATCCTAGGAACTGTTTAGTATACACATACGGTGGAAACAAAATACGCTACGAGTATATGGTGGTGGCTCTTGGGTTGATTAACGATTATGATCAGGTGAGAAACATTGAAAAACATTACGTCCTTCATCCACATTCGCAAATAAACCAAATTGAATAAATTTTCTACACAGTTTGTTGCATCGGTGAACAATTAAAATTTATTCTCATTATACACATTACCTGTGCAATGCTAGATAAGATTTTCAAATCTAGAAGTAAAAATCTAGATAAGATTTTAGGCATTTTAACCTAAAATCTGTCCAGAAATTGCTACGAGCAGAGCCGAGTAAGTAAATTTTCTTAAAGATAAGTATAGGCTGCATCAAAGACATAATTAAATTATGATAAGTATGACATGTTAAGGGAGAACGTAAAATTCTTCACTTCGCCAACAAACTAGTTGGCAGCCCGGCTAAAGATCCTAGAGAGAGATTATAAAGCTTGTACGAGATTAGTATAGTTTTCAAATATTTAAACAAGGCTATGGGCAATATTGGAGTTTCAGTTAATCTTCTGAAAACGGGTGAAAAACCAGTACTAAAATTATTTCAGATGCTCCTCAACGCCGTCATTCTCTACTGGCCACTGGCAATGAGGCATGTTGTTGTGTTACTTTTTAAGAAAGATGCAAATTTTTGTCTTTAAAATATTTATATAAATTACAGACCCTTGACACTTCTGAGTCATGTGTGTATCCGCAAGTTCAACGATTTCGTTTTCAAATACGTTAGTTCAAACCTCCCAAATAAGCCTATTGTAAAGAGGCTATAGTAGCGTAGGCCATATTTGCTTTTCCGCTTCGTTCCTGCGATCCCTGTAGGTACCAAAACGCAAAATGCCTTTTGAGGAAAGGTAACGTTCTTGACGCGACAATTGTACAAATCGATTACGATAGCTTCAATTCTGTTTGGATTAGATTCCTTACCTCAAAGAAACTTTAGACGATCCCAAGAGCGGTGTCTGCACAATATACTCCGCAGACTACTGCGCGCGGACGTGGGATTACGTGAAGGGTTTCCGAGGAGGGCACGCAGTGTTTACGTTCCCGCGCTCCGAGGGGAAGTGTTCTGGGGCCGCACAGAAGATTATGTACTTAGCTGATGACTACTGGAGAATGGTTAGTGGATAGATCATGTATCTTATGAATTAGTGATCATAAGGTTAGTAAACAGAAGAATAAGTAAGCTTATATATCTTTTTATACATATAACTTGACTAATTCCCTGAGAATATAGTTATAGGTCTTCCTAATATGCTTTGGCGTGTTGAGTTAGATATGGATTAGTCAATAGTTGTATTTGTATAGATAGTTAGAAATAATTTTATGTTTTAATAAACGTGAACTATCTTACCTAAAACAGGAAGTTAATTTATATATTAAGTTTTTCGCTCCTATTTCGGTGAATTTTGGATCTGACCGTCCGATTGGGTAATTATTTAACTGCAATGGTTTCTTTTCAAACTGTGTTATTTGAGAGTATTTACTTCCAATTTCCTTTCCTACCTAGAGCCAGAGCCAGCTCTTTTAGCTGGCTCCAGCTTTCAGCATAACAGGAACACTAGTATAATTCGGCATACTCTGCTGCACTCGGCTTAATTCTAGCAAGAGTTCGGTAACAAAAGCGGCAGTGCAAAACCCCGAAAATTAAATAGTGCACATTCGAGCCCCAAATAAAAACATGTGTAAAGTTGTACTTTGGTATAAATTTAATTCATGATTATTCAAATTCTCAGGAAATAATGTTTGCTGCTAGTTGCGCGTGTAAGGTGAAATTTATTTAATGTTCTGCGAAGACTCAGTGTATTTCGCTTTTATGAAGATGATTTTTGTTTATTCGCAGCAAAAATTGCGCCGTTTAGCCAGCATTACTTACAACACGGGAGCGAACAACATATTTGGTGTGCCTAAGTACGCTGCTGCGCTGCGTTGGGTTGCAAGCAAGCGGTGCATCGCGGTGAACTACTGCACGGACCTTGTGAAGATTAGTCAGGATGGCGCTGTTTTTAGAGGGGCTGAGGGACAGGTCAGTGACCAAATTTATATTTAAAAAGTTATTTATGTTCTGTAGTGTTGCTATCGTCCAGTAAGATATTCTATTTAAGATTTTTTAAATATTGAAACGGGGGACGAAAATTTGAGCTAAGTTTTATGGGAAATCGCTAGAACGCGAACAAAACAAAATGGTTAATCAAGCTTCATAAGCATTATATACAAACTTCTTTGATAAAATTGATGTTCATTATGAACGGGGCGCGGGGTACCGGCAGAGTAGAATAGTACCTCCTTCTGCAACAGATATCGTATGTCGACTGAGGTATCAGGACCGAGAGATAGCAGTATATCTATTCGAAATAGCACAACTTAAATACTACAGTATGGGGATGGGCAGCAGCATCCTCTTCGCTTTGTGTACTGTGAGTGCCACTAAGCCTGCCCAGCGAGGCAGTTATGAGCAAAAATCCCCCTATCTTAGGGAGTCTTATACGTGGACTTTCTATGGCTGATATGATGATGTGTGTGTTCCTTCCTCAATCACTCAGGAAATTAATGTTTGGACAGCTGTATTTGTTTTGTGCCTACGTGTTGCTTACATGTATTTGTGTATTATATTTGTGATACATGTTGTCTGATCCGTAACACAAGTTCGTTAACCTCGGAGCAACGTATAAGATGTGTAAATGTAATATATCGTTAAGCAATTCTAACTTTCCCAGCTTATCACGTTACCATACAATCTGCTACATGTGACCCCGCCAATGTCGACTCCCGCCTGCCTCAAGTGGTGTAGCGAACTCGCCAACAGTGACGGCTACCTCGAGGTAGACCGACACACTCTGCAGCATGCGCGATACCCCAACGTGTTCGGCGTAGGAGACTGTCTATGTACGCCCAATAGCAAGACTGCGGCTGCGGTCGGTAAGAATTTTTTGAAAACGGGGGGCGTCCTAATTTATTATTGAGAATAGAATAGGATTGACGGACCTGATACCGTAGAAGGTAGTGATGCGCCATAGGTACCGGCACAATAGAATAGTACTAGTAGTTACCAGGTGTCGTAAGAGGTGACTAAGGTACCAGAACCGACAGATGGCGGTATACCCATTGCAAAACAGTGTAGCTCAAATACACAGAACAGGGATGGGCAGTACTCCCAGTCGCGAATGCTGCGTTCTGCCAACTCCCTTGCCCAGTGCGGCAATCGCATAGGGGCAAAATCCCCACTTTTTTGGGGAGGCCTATGATCTGAACTGGACTTCCAATGCGATTTACCTCCAAGACGATTAGGTTAGACAAATACAACCTGTTGATGTTGATTTTTCTCTCACTTATTTTACTAGTTATATATATATTTCTAGCTGACCCGGCAGCCGTTATTTTGCCATATTCATTATTTCTAGGGAATACTAAAACAATTATTGAAAAATAAGGGTTGGTGATGGAAGAGTAAAAATTTAGGGATGTATGTATTTTTAATGCCACATAAAAAAAGATTGTTGGTCTAAAAAATAATTAAAAAATGGGAGGACTAATTAGGGGTATAAAAAATAATTTGTAACTGATTCTCAGACCTACAGAATATGCATATACAATTTCATAAGAATCGGTCAAGCCGTTTCTGAGGTGTATAGTAACTAACTGTGTTACGAGAATTTTATATAGTAGGTAGATGATATAAATAATATTTATTATTTTTACTGGCACGTAGTCCGGAGCTATGTTAACAGTAAGTGATATATCAAAACTGTATAAATTCATGAATTACTATTATTATAAATGCGAAAGTAACTCTTTCTATCTGTCTATCTGTTACGCTTTCCCGCTTAAACCTCTCAACCGATTTTGATGAAACATGGCACAGACAATTTTTAGACCCTGATAATGGACATAGGCTATTTTTTCATTCGAAATTAGGGTTGTAGGAGGTCGAAAAGGGGGATGAAAAGTTGTATGGAGGTATCGCTATTTTTAGAGCTAGAAACTTAAAACTAATTTTTAAAGCCATTGATTCGATAGAAATAAACATGACACTCAAAGTTTATATAAGTTAAGGTAAATAGGTGTGGTACCCAAAAAAACTGTTCCACGCGGACGAAGTCGCTTGCTCAGCTAGTGTATAATAAAGGTATTGTATTGTATTGTCTAAATAATAATAAAAGGTATTGGATTATAGCCGGCCAAAGCGGCGTGTTAGAGAAGAACCTATTAAACATCATGTCCGGCAAGCCTCTCTCAGCGAGGTATGAGGGGTACGGCGCGTGCCTCCTACTCACTTCCTACAAGAGGGGCCTCATGGCCGAGTTCCTTTACGATAAGAAAATTTGTGAGACCTTCCCCTTTGACCAGGTGGGCGAACTCTCCTATATGATAGATGTGTTATTTCAGCGAAAAGTAAAATGTGGCTTAGTTTGCGGAAAGGGAACATCTTCCGCGGATTCGGGGTCTATTTTTCTTTCCGAAGAACCGAATGCGAATCGGACTGCTCATACTTCATTTCCAGCGCCACTGAAGGATAGGGTGAGGCCGCTCATTAATGAGCGATTCTGGACCCGATTATACTTGCGTACCCCGGCAGCGACCTCCCCCGCAGGATTCGGGAGATCAATGGCAATCACCTGAGTGCGCCTTTGAGGCTCGACCTAGCCTTTGTAGCCATCGTTGTGGATGAAGTTAAGTTCAAAAGAGGACTGAGTGAGTCTGACTTCACTAGCGCGATCGGTTATCGCTCGAGGGGCAGGGACTGCACGCGTTCGCCAGCCAAGAAGTGTGTGTAAATCGCTGCCAATTATGTGTTAATTCTTATATATGTAATCGGAGCGGTGTAAAGGCTTTATAAGTATGATGCAGGTTCTGTGAAGTAACTTGTTCCTTATTAAGTTATTATGTGTGCGCCACATCATCAAATAAGATCCAATTGAGCAACTATTTGGCGATGCTCATCACTACTAATTAGGAAGTTCAGCACACATAGGTACATTGTACGTTAAGGAAAAATAAGACACGGTTATGTCTCCGAATTCTTCAATTATACATGAACAATTTATTCAGAAATGTTAAGTTCTCCAGAAATAAATCAATATGTTATTTGAAAAATATATTATGGGGACAAACAAACGCTTAGAGATCCTTGTATTTAAAGTCCTAATTTTAAATTAATACATTTACAAAATTTGGTTAGCAGATTATATTACTTACATTAATAAACTTCGATTCACAGAGTTTCCAACCCCACGGGTTCTATTAATTTTTCCACGCTACAATGAGAACGAATTCAGTGTAAATAATATTACTTCTTACTATCTTAATATTTTAACGTTACAGAGCAAAGAGCGTCGTTTCTTCTACCGCTTAAACGCAGACATCCTGCCTTACCTGTACTGGAAGCGACTTTTGCAGGGCAAGTGGAACGGCCCGGCTACGCTGCGCCGAATTATAAATCCATTCGCAAAATAAACATATGATCAAAAACAAAACTTTCAAGCTTCCCCAATCGATATTAATCTTTAAGTGCAGGCTGTTAAGTTCCAAATTGACTGTGAAAATTCGATAGGTTTGTGCAGGTTGTTGTGTTGGTGGCTGTATATGTATCATCAACATGTGGGCGACAATTTGCAATGTTCGTCTGTATGGACACCTCACAGCAAACAGCAGTGATTGCGTTACTGTTCCGGTTACGAGGGTGAAATAGGCATTACAGGCAAAAAGAAAAACTTGTCAACAAAAAACATACTTTTATTTTTGATGATATGTACTCAACTAACAATTCTTAGATCGAAAAGAAAGACGATCCGTATTCGAATTCACACATTTATTTACATTACTTTGCTTTATATTTGCATACGTTGGAGATTCCATACTCAGTTTTCTTATATATAAAAGTACGAAAAGGTTAAAATTGTCTGTCTAATGTCTAATATAAAAGAGGTGGAACTATTATGAGCATGGATTACGAAGAATAATGTTGTTGCAACAAGTAAATTGTTTATTTGAAATAAATATTTGTAAATACGACTTACATTTGGCAAATGAATCTTAGGTTTACGTTATAAATATTACAAGTATTCGGTAGCACTAAACACTGAAAATATAGTTAAAAAATAAATACCCGTCCTCGACTCGATACATTTTTTTAACATAATTGACCGTACCGCATTTAGCAGAACTGCTTTAAAAAGTCTTTAAAACGCGGATTGTTAAAAATAAAATGAATAATTAATTATACAATTATTTCTTTAAATTAAGCTTCACTCCCCTGTCGCTATTGTGAAAGCTTCCGATAACGAAACAAGTAAATCGAATATAAGAATGTAAAATAATAGCATTTATTTTATATCGACCAATTTAGTTCTTAAAACCTTTCGATTTTATATACCGATATATATATATATTGTCTGACTTTCCACAAATTTTAATTCCTAATTTAAACTTTCAATCTTTACAATTTATCAAAATTTTAAGTTATTGTTACGTAATATATATTTACAAAGTTTTCAGTGAAGCGTTTGACAAAGTTAAGCAAATTTTATATCAGACTAAACTGTGTGACTGTGGTAAGTATTTGTAATTGGTTCACATAATAATTTGTCATATATATTATATATTACATGCTTGTGCAAAACGTTTGTAAGAGTATCAAAGACTAGAGTGTAGCCAGCAGTTTCTAGCGTGCCTCAAGGATCAATTTAGGGTACCTTCTTTTAAAATTATTTTTCAAACTTAATTTTAAAAGACTTAAGATGCCGTTAAAAATTCTTTTTACATACATATTGTAATCAGGATTTCATTCATTTATCTTATTTCGATTTTAGTAGCATTAAAATATCAGCTAATTTACCATACTAATGATGATTAATTAGTTATCATTTGCGATTGTTTTCTATGACTAGTTAATGTTGCAAATGTTTCATACAATATTTACACGATACAACGACACTCAATTTCAAAAATTCTAAAATAAACTGTTATGGCTTATACTATATCTTGATGTTTGACTTCAGTAACGATTGGTTTACTTTATACCTACTTAACTTAAATTCAAATTCAAAACAGACAAAAAGAGCTGCACATAATGCCACCTTACCAACACAATTCTAGACTTGTCTACTAACCTATCAGGATATTCCATTAGAAAGAATAAAGGAGGATGGAATAGGCATTACTGTTGTTTATGTTTTGTTCAATGCGGCGTACTGCTGCTCCTTGGTTCCGTTGGAGTCTATGTCTGAGGCACTCTGTCGCTTCCTCTTCAGCGCCGCCCGCCTTATCCTGTACCGTTTCCTGGTCTTTATGAGGTAAACCGTCAATGCTATCGCGACCATCAGCAGCACTAGGATACATGCGACTAGTATTAATGTCTTCGTGCTGTAGTTGAATGGCGATGATGAGGTTGATTCCAGCTGTAAATTATATGAACGTAACTATGAGGTTTTTAATAAAGATGTTACGCGGGTATTATAATTATCGATTTTAATCTATAATAGCGAGCTATTGAAGTAAAAAATTAACTGTGAATTTGATAAATTTGGGTAGGATGATCTGTTGCTTACCTATTTTATATACTATTAAAATAAAGAGGAAATATATGTATTATTGTTTGTAATGAATATCCTCAAAAAAATATTGAACCGATTTTGGAAATTCTTTCACTAATAGATTGTTTTATTTTTCTGGAGTACAGTAGGTTCGGGTAATATTGAACTATTAGGAAAACTTTGAATTATCCGTTTGCGTAGACTATAAAACGAATTCAGCCAAAATTAAGGTATTAATTGATTATAAGAGATTCATATATTTATTCAATAAGAAGGACAGATCAACGTCACCCGGATTTACTGTAACATAAGCTATTTTATATTACCAAAAAAACGTACAGATCCCACCCCTAAAACGGAAACATATGAACGGGATTTGTGTATCGTACGTTTGTAATAAATAAACTCAACTATTTCTATAAATTTCTAAAATTGACTGTCTCGAGATTCTTCACCATACAACTAGGACTCCTAATGAGGATTTGGTTAATTTTTCCATATATTTCTGACTTTTAAAGGAGCCTTGAAAAGTCGGAAATTAAAAATACTTAAAAAAATCAATCGGTATCTGTATATCATTACTCACTATATAAGTATCGTGAGGACCCGCCCTCATGAAGGCTTCTCCACACATCGTCTGGTCGGTCCAGTTGTACCAGTGCACTAGACGCAGCTGCTCGTATGCCCGCGGGGAGCCGCATCTAAAACAATAAACACATACAATTTCCATCCGACGTCAGAAGTACCAAGAATAAACGAGCGTGTATGAAATGATTAATGCGAGTAAAGGAGGCGAGAGAGGTATGTTAAGATCGTAACAATCGTAATAAAATAAATAAATAAAGAAGTGGCGATCCAGTCTCTGCCTACCCTGATGGGACATAGACAGGCGTGATTTATGTATGTATGTATATTTGGCATTCGGTTTTTTAGAACGACTATGGAAACGTTGAACATTTAACGTTTTAATTTAACTTAAATATTAATTTTCTAAGAAATTTAACTATGAATTATTAATTTAAAATTCTTGAAATATTCATATTTGGCATTGATATAGTTTGAATAAATTTACACAACATCTCATAGATTGACCTGTATAGTCGCTTAATGCACTTGTGTTACGGACCTCGATAACAAAGTAATCACAAATATAATACTAAAATACATATATTCCACACCCAGATACAGAACAAACACAAATATTATCAAATAAATATTTGCTCTTGTCGGGATCGAACGCATGACCCCTAGCGCACAAGATAGTATCAATACCATTTGCAACGTCGGGCCAATACAACGAAGATACAAACACTTCCTAGGAAATATTTTTGTTTCTCGCTTTTAAAATCTAACACAACGTTCACGAACACCGTGAGACGCATAAATCTTAAAACAACATATATATTTAAACCAACCAGTTCTTACTAAGCAAAAGGATCCAAGATGGACTCCCCAAAAGGATCAATTTAATGTGTCAGTGTAGGAAGACACCTCAGCATTGGACAAAAATAGCAGAAGACCTCGGAACTTTATATCGACGGTATTCAAAATCTGTAGGATAAGCAGAAAATTTTGTAATAGTAGTCTAGAAGTTATCCCAGCGCGCATACATTTGTTTAAGCGGGTTTCGGGACTTGTTTTGAGGATCACGCGATTAATTTCGATTTTTTTTATATACTAAATAGTGAAACTGCTTTGGCACAAACCCTGCTACTATAATAAAACGCATAACCGACTCCTGGATCACTGACGTCTTATACAAGCTGGACCATCTGCATTTATGAATGCATAAAAACTATAAATCAGCGTTGGTCTTACACAGCTGATCCATCATTCGAAACCCATGCGTCAGCCTGATTAAAATGATCATTGCAGCCGTAAAACATCCTCTTCTGGGCACAGGCCTACCCAAGACAGAAGGAATTATGTCCATAACTGCCGTGTTGGGCGATTAACGGCATAATTCCTTCTGTAAGGAAAGGTATTCGATAAAGTTACCTTAAGTCGTCGAGAAGGTGGGACGTGTGGGTGGTATAAAGAAGTGGTAATAGTTGGTCCACCATCCACTGCAGGCCGCAGCCACAGTGCCAAGGGTTGAACTGCAGGTTCACGCCTTTGGTCACCGTCGACCACGGCAGCATGTCTTTTGGTAATTCTGTCAGATTGTTCTTGCTCAAATCTAACTGGAATTAAGGAATTTGTTTTTGGTCCATTATTACTGTTAATGAATAGTTATTTTTTAACTCTATACTATATCTGAGTTCAGCAATTATTTTTATAACTGATAGATTAAGTTGCCCGTGAAATAGATTGCCTACAGACGGACGCTTGTATCATCACAAGGATATCACTAGCAACCTTGTGATTTAATGATATTATGTCACATTACTTTGTCATTTCACTGCCTCTCTTACCCTCAAACCAGAACACAGCAATGCGAACACTGCTGTTTGACGGTAGAAATAGGAGAGAGTGAGACACCAATGCAAACGGCATTTGTTTGAGGCCTGGCTTTAGTAGACTGCCCCTTTGATAATAACTTATCAGTTAACTGTTTTATGATTATTACTTCATCTGTATTTAATGCTTGCTATATTAAAAGCGTACTTGCTTATAACGTTTAACGTTGTGATATCGTATGTATAGATAAGTGATCAGATATAGTGTTGATTCATGAATATATATTTAAACAGAAGTTGATAGCTATACAGTACTATATATACTGTGATTAAGTTATTTGAATTAATTTGCATTTAATATGCGAGTAAAGTAGCGAGTATAATTGAAGTGCATTTAATATGCGAGTCTATATCTTTGTTTGTCAAAACACTTACCATACAAACTGCGGTACCATCAAATGCTCCTGCGTGTATTTCACTCAAGGAACGACAGTTCGACATATAGAGATAGAAACATTTAGAACTTCCATCTGATTCGTTCATACCTCTCCCCACCACGTTACTGAAAGCTTTATCGTCTACCTTAACCAATCTCTCGAGGTCATTCATGTACAAATTCTTCAACACAATCATGTTGTTGAAGTATATATTCTCTATGGGATTTCCGTCTAACCGGAGATCTTCTAAGTTCGGGCAGTTCAGGTCGTTTATGGTCTTTGGTATTTCTGATAATAAATTATATGTAAGGTCTAAAATATATAAATTAGATAGGCTTTTCTTTATGATGAATTCCTTCAATTGATTCCCACCTATGTTTAAAATCTGTAAGTTAATTGATTTTATTTAAGGTATATATATAAATAATAACTAAATATTGTGTCATTACGAAAGATACACCTACCTCTAAATTCTCAAAATTGACGTTATCCTCGTCGTAAAGAGACGACAATCTATTATAAGACATGTCGATATATTTAATTCCACTCGGAAACTTCGGCCAGTGATAAAAAGTGTTTATTTTTAAGATGGCAATTTGCAACGTTTGTGGAAGTGAAAACACAAAGGTTATGTTGTTTTGGCCAAGGTTTAACTCTTTCAAATTGGTACAGGACATAAAAGATTCTTCTTCGACTATCTCTATGAGGTTGTTGGAAAGGTCCAGAAGTTCACTGCAATGAGAATAAATAGTCAATTCACTTGACCTGACTCCGAGATAAAAAGCTGAAAGCACTTGTATTAAGGATATCAGACAAAAAAGGATTACAAACATAATAGGTACATATGATTAACACCTAGACACAAAACAAATTTAAATATGCATCATATAAATATTTGCTCTGGGTGGCACGACCGGGCCATCGGGCCTGTCAAACTTATCATAAAAATTTAAAAACATATAAAATTAAACTACTGTGTAACTACTTTTAAGTAATGGAACTTACAGATTATTGTTGGCTGGAAATGAATCCTTCATCACCGATCGTATCATATTGCCGTTCAAATACAACCTCTTTAGACCTTTCAGTCCATTTCCATCAGATCGCTGAAGTAAAAGGTCGTAAATCCCATTCTTGCTCAAGTCTAAATCTTCTAGAGCCTTCATAGGGATTAATGCTTCCAAAGGAACTTTTGACAACTGATTGCCTTGCAAATTAAGTCTTTTCACGTGTCTCAAGTGTTTGAAATCCATTGGATTGAATTCGGAGATCTGGTTAAGAGAGAGATCGAGGTCTTCTAACATGTCGATGTTAGTGAACAAGTCAGGGGTGATTGTTCGTAGCTCATTCTGTGCGATGGACAGCTTCTTCAAGTTGGGGACGTCTCCGAAGGGATCCGGCCAGTATGTTTTGATGACATTATTGCTGAACCGAAGTGATTCCACCTGGGAGTTTGGTGGTAGCCTGAAATCGAATAATGATGATTATGAAAATACAGACGTCACGAGATAATAAATAAGTACCTTAAAGATTACAAACACTTGCAAATTTATTATATATGAACATATACGAAAAGTTTTCGAAACGGTGCGCAAAAGAAGCAGCCGTACGAACATTTCAAATTTAAAGATGCGTTTATTGTATAGTTCATCGGATTTTTTTTTAAATTGATTACCGATTTGTGAGCGAAGTGTGAGAGGGCACACTATCCTAACGATAGCCAGCTTTCGTACACTTAACATACCAACTTCTTCGTATAGAGCATCAGTAGGATACCGGATGAGATTCCTTAGTACAGTTTTTAGAACTTCCCCTGGGCTCTTTCAAGACGAAGAATTAACGAAGTAGGTGAGCCACCCCAAGCCAGAATGCAGTTATTTATAAGAGACTGACAAAGAATATAACATATTAAGAATCTGTCCATTGACTGTTTCGCGTAGATTCTTCTTAATATGAACTTTCTCATCCTTCTACACATTTTGTTTATGTGTGTCTCGAAAGTAAGCTTTTCATTTATAACATGCCAAGATACTTTAGTAAGAGATTCTAGACGACTGATTTCTTTATAATCGCAAGAGTTTCTTCACCCTTAAAAATTGCAGGTTTCCAAATAAATACGGAGGTCTCGGTTTGCGAAGAAGGTGCAGAAGCAGCCGTCTTGTGGAAGCACAAAAATTGTTATGGAGGTATTGAGAGACAATAAGTTCTGATGTAGCCAACTAGATGCCTCTGTCATACCCTTCTCAGCATGTCGACAGACATCAGATCGCGAGGTACCATAATATATAAAAGCTGTGTCATTAGCATAGTGACTCTGATCTTAACATAAAAAGAGTCTTAATCCCGATCATGAAAATTAGGAAGAGCTAACGCTACTAGAAAAGCTTAACGCTATCTTGTGGAACGCCATAAGTAACTGGTCTGAAGCTGATCACCGTGCCGGAAATCTTGAAGCACTGGCTTTACCCCGTTAAGTAATATGTAAACCAATTGAGTGCCACTCCGCTGATCCTATAAGCTTCAAGTTTCTTTCAAAGAATTGGGATTGATATGGAGTCAAAAGCCTTAGCGAGATCCCAGAAAAAGCCTACGCATTTCGACCCAGTATCTAAATAAGAGGCTACTGTATTGGTAAGAAGAGTAACAGCATCTATACAGGATCAAAATCGGGTCTTTTTACCGAAATTTGGTTAGGAATGCTACTAATCTTTTATTTATAAGGGGTTCAAGCAGTTTAGGAAGACAAATTGGTCGATAGTTGCTGAGATCATCCTTTTGTCCATCTTTAAATACAGGTACCACATCGGCGGTCTTCTAAGCTACTGGGAATTTACCAGTTTCTACACTCAAATTAAAGATAAGAATGAAAAGTCGAAGATGAAACGACAAAATGTCGAAGATGAAATGTCAAAGATAAATAAATAAACCACGCTTTAAAGCCCTTAATAAGTATTTCTATGAGTTGTTAACACGAAAAATGTTAAAAAATATTAAATATAATCTCTTCGAACAGTGTGTACACGGTAATTAAGGAACTACGAGTATTTGAGACCTTACTCACAGTCTTCGAAACACGTGTGTGTTAAAGCATTAATGTCCTTAAGTCGGTCGCTTCCTGCGAGATGATTTGCAAAACAAACGGTGCCGGCACGGATCCTCGAGCGATCTGATTGATGTGACACTCCGCAAACTATGCAGTTTTAGCTCGCTGATAACGTGGGCGTTGACCTTACCGCGCCTGACGACGATGCGTTTATTTACAATGCGGTTAGGATTTTTTTAGATAACGTATTCTATATTATAATGCGTTGATTTAGCATCAATTTTTACTTATATTACGCTACTGTAGTATATAGAATACAATAAATTAAAAACATTTTACCAAATAAAAGAACAGCAAAGAAAACGAGAGAAATAAGTATCTAATTAATTTAACTATATATTTCTCATATTTTATACAAATTGTGCATTTGTTCCTAGGCAGAATTTTCCATAAATTATTCAAATTTTTCAAATTTGCATAGACATCTTAATTTATTTCGGACAGTTAAACATAAAAAATAAGCCTAGTAAATTACACCTTAAAACAATGTATCCGTAGGAAAAGGCATATTTTACCACAATATAATTTTACAAATAAATCCCTACGGTGGAGAATAGATTATATTACGATCCTCTTTGCGTCAAATATAGGAAGTGAATTAGCAGCTAAATCTCCATCAACAAGTATAGCTCTTCGCAAATGCTACCACACCAGCGTTATTTTTTATGGGCTAAAACTTATGCCAATCTGTGGACATGAGACGGCCTGTTAGTTCATGATATTCCTTACACGATAATGCACTGGAAGTCTTACGAAGGTTGTCTGCATCTGTACCTCACTCTCACCTATTTCTACCGCTAAATAGCAGTATTCGCATTACTGTATTCCGGTTTGAAGGGTGAGAGAGGCAGTGAAATTACTCGGTTATGTGACATAATATCTGCAAGTCACAAGGTTCGTAACGCACTAGTGATTCTATCCTTGTGGTATTACTAGCGGCTATAGGCTGCAGTGACGCTTACTATCACGCGAACTGTATGCTTGTTTGTGGATATGGACAAAAAACTGTTTCTATAGGCAGTAAAATTACTGGGTAAATGTAACATAATACCTTTAAGTCACAAGGCTGTAGACGCGCTAGTGATATCTCTATCATGTCACGAGCGTGTATAGGCTGCGGTGACGCTTACTGTCACGCGAACCGAATGCTTGTTTGCCGGCTTAGTAATAAAAAAGAAAACAATTATTTTGTGGAAGCCGAGCAACAACACCAATCTAATATATCCAAAATGATTTCGGTTAAATTTTATATGTATAATCAGTAGGTCAAAAAATTGATTGTTATGATTTTTTAAATCCCGTAAGTAATAAGGGTATATAGGAGGATTTTATTTAGTTGTACATTCCCAAAAAAAAAATATTTTTATCATGGATACACTCCAAATTAAAAAAAAATGAAGTGGCATTAAAAATATATACAGCCCTACGTTTTTACTTTTCGACTACCAAACCCTGCTAGTTATTAGCAATATTCATCATAGCAGTCGTGGTAAGTTCACTGCTGGACATAGGCCTTCCCAAAGATGATATTTGCCCATAGAGCTCTCAAAGATAATCTCATTTTGTGAAAATTACTTAGCGCAGTGTTTGTCTGGGATGAACCTCTTAACTACTGAACCGATATCTTATATTTTTTGTTTACTGTATACAGTTAAGATGGTACAACATCAGACGAGTCAGCTAGTACCTATATAAAATGTAATGGAACACTAAAAGTTAAGTGGAGGTGGGTTGTGTCCAAAGGCATGGTCAGCTAGCTAATGTGATCTGAGACCAAGATTACTGCCAGTGGGCAGTCCACCTACTCTGCAATATGACGGCGTGATAGGAAGTAGTTCGAGGCAACTAGAAATTACATGACGTACCGGTGGGTCGACCAGTACTTTAGTGATTTAGAGGTCATTAGCGATCATTGTATCTTTATTGTCAATTCCAGACAAGTACCGTAACGTCATGTTACGTACATACTTGACTAATGTTTATGTTAATTGGATATGTAATGGGAAAGTTAATCGGTCCAGTAAAGATCTTTTATCTACTGCTATCTATAACGACAAACAGTTAAAAAATCTATAGATAGTAAAAATAATAATATAGATTAAATACATATACAAATTCCCACATTGCCGTGAGGTACCGACAGAGTAGATTAGTACCTCCCACTGCACCAGATGTCGTAAGAGGCGACTAAGGTACCACAACCGACAAATGGAAACTTTGGATGAAATTCATCAATTTCATATTAATATTACTCAACAAAAGAGCATGATAGATCTTTTATGGACACGGTAAATAAAAAAAGGATAAACATAGTTACAGATTAATAGCCATTTCATGAATATGACAATATATTTTTATTATAATGAAAGAACGCTACAGTTGTTGCACATTGTAGGTGCGTAGTAAAAAAAAGTAGAGCTGATGAGTACGGTAAGCAAAAAAGCTGAACCTAGCTAAATCTGTTAAATGCTTACAGTCAATTTTGAACTCAATGGCTCGCTTTTAAAGATTAATATGGATTGCGAAGTTACGACAGATTTGGGTACGTTGATCTGTTGGCAGTGTGTACTTATAGTTCCCTAAATATAAGATTGGAAAGAATGCTGTCGTTTTTAAATTATAATGGGTTTTCTTTCGTTAGGTTGTTTTCATATAATTTGCTTATATACATGCTTAAACTATAATGCCGAATACCATAACACCAAAATAATTCGTGCGGCCAAAATATAGTAGATATTGCCATCTGTCATTCTAATCAAGCTCTATTTATAGAAGTATACAATTAATTCGATCATATCTGTATCTGCGCCCAAATTAAAATATGTGAAACATAAAAGATTGTCAAAAGAAATAGACCCTGTGGAAGTTTGTGTTGAGAAATACATCCCTACTAATATTATAAATGCGAAAGTAACTCTGTCTGTTACGCTTTCCCACTTAAATCTCTCAACCGATTTTAATGGAATTCGATACAGACAATCTTAAGACCCTGGAAAAGGACATAGGCTATTTTTTAATTCGAAAAAAGGGTTGTGAAGGGTCGAAAGGGGGGATGAAAAGTTGTATGGAAGTATCGCTATTTTTGAAACTAGAAACTTGAAACTTATTTATCAAGCCATTGATTCGATATAAATAAACATGACATTCAAAGTTTATATAAGTTAAGGTAAAAAGGTATGGTACCTAAAAAAACAAAGTCGCGGGCACAGCTAGTACTTAATATTTAAAAATATCTTTGAATTTATTGTGAATCATTTAATCGATAGCGCATAGAGAGTGATTCATATTCATATTTCCACAGAACAAGGTAAATCAGAAGTGTGCGAGGTGACACAGATACCGCGACGAGAGCCATCGAAATGCGTAAATATTGATAAGGGCCACCGATAAAGGTTCCTTTCGTAGGACGGTGCCTATCTACTGACCACTACAGGCCATTTTGAAACAGTTAAACTCTGTGTTAATATAGTACGTATTTTTACTTTCACGTATAACTTTATAACCCTATTTCTGATGTACGTTATATATATATTGTTTATATCATATGCATTTATTGCCTTTATTTATACAAATATAGCCACGTTTCTCTATTTTGTATATATTTTTTTCTGTTTTGTGTAATGGTTGACTGGAAGATAATGACATCTGGCATTAAGTCTGCTATTTGTACATTTTGTAACATTTTGTGCAATAAAGTTAAATAAATAAATAAATATACCATAAGTCAATAAGACTAAATACATTACATCGTGTAGACCTCATACAAAGGTCGTCTGCATTAGTGATTACTAGGTAACAATCCAGCTTTGGGTTACATGCGGAGTTGAATTGTAATTCTATCTGTACCAGGTGTCGTAAGGCGACTGAGGTACCGGAACCGACAAATGGCGGTATATCCATCCGAAAAAGCGCAGCTTAAATACTACAGGGCGAGGATGGGCAGCAGCATCCTCGTCGCGAAGTTGCGCTCTGCATCACGCCTGCCCAACATGGCAATTATGGGCAGAAATTACCAAAGTGGACTTTAGATGGCTGATATGATAATGAATGCAAGTCACAAGGTTAGCCACGCGCTTGTAATATTAGGAGCGTCTATAGGCTGCGGTAACGCTTACTATCGGACTGTATAAAATAATAAAAAATATGACTGTGAAAAAAAATTTTGGTGTCAAGTCAGATGTATATGACATTGGGACCTCACGTTAAGATAGTTCACAATAGAGCCTAATTCCTTCATTCTATGCAGGCTAATTTTAAATACGAATATGTCACACAGCAATGCGAACACTGCTTTTTCGCGGTAGAAATTAGTGAGAGTGAGTTAAATAAATAATATTACTAATACATTCACACAACATCTCATACATTAACCTGTTACAAAAATCAGACAACAAAGGAATCACAAATATACTACTTAAATATATATATCATCCAGACACAGAACTAACATAAATATCATCATATTGATATTTGTCCTGGCTGGGGACAGAACCCACGACTTTTGGCGAACAAGATCACTCTATCTGCGCCATTGAAAAATTCCTTCCGTATCCTGTGTAAAAGCAAGAGAAAACGCGCTTTTTTCATAAAATTGAACTAAAAGTAAAAAATTGAATATAGTTAAAAAAAATAACAAATACGCTTTTAAAAACATCAAAGTAAAAATACTTTTTATGATTAAGTGACAATAATGATAGACCAAAAAAAACTGGCAGTATTCTGAACAAAGCGTGGGGTGCGTTGTGCCATATTTTTCGTAGACTAGACTAGATAAAGGACAGAATACTTGAGTTTTTTGTCCATTATTTTCACATTATCATAAAAAATACTTTTACTTTTTAGTTTGATGTTTTTAAAAGCATGTTTTTTAGTTATTTTTAAGCATGTTTCATTTTTCATTTCAATATGTCACTAAGTTTCATCAAGGCCAAAAAGTTTATTAATATAATTCAGGTGTTTCTTACCGGAAAATAACTAATTTATCAACAAGTAAACAATATAATACAAAAACTAACAAAGGTTGGAGCCCTTGAAAACCTTAGCTGAAGATAAAAACATAAGTGTAGCAAGTATGTACGCTTGATTAAATATTTCTGTAATCGCGTAATTATTATCTTCGTTATATTAAATGTTTAAAAAGGTGAGGGTAGACTAACAGGTACAGTAATATACCTAGACATACTACCCTGGTTTCTCATTAAACTCTTCTAAAATGTTTGTAATATGCCTATACATCTACATATATAAATTAATTGAGTGCCTGTATGTAATATCAAAATAGGAGATGTTTAAAATAGACAACATAAGTGTATACGGTAGTTATAACAAAAATAAACTTTAGTATGTCTGTCTGTTTCGAAGTAAGCTCCGTAACGGCTGAACCTGAACGGCTGTACCTGATAGCTGATGCTATATGGAGTAACATTACAGGAAAGGTGTGTTGGAATTTTGGAATTTTGGTGGGATCTAAGCACATGCAAACTACTTTGTTAATGATTTCCACCATTGTCATCACATCATCATACTAAGTAGATTTTAGTAGATGGTAGAAAAAGACAACTTCTTTACCTCATTGTGATGATAGTGGCCAAAACAAAACAAAGAAGCATCCAAATGATCACAGACGGAAGGATTAACTTCGAAACTATTCGAAAACAAAAATGCAATTTAGAAATTTATTATCTTTATTTTTTTTATCAGAAAGAAGGATGTTTCTAATTTCGCCTAAAATATAGTAAATATTTAGAAAATATGTAATCTGTAGCCAAGGGGAGGACTCCCCTCGCCTTTTATGTTCCAGGGACCTTGCTTTACAAGTACAATTATAAATGACATATAATGAGAAATTAGTGTTCAAAGTGGCTTAGAACTTTTCATTAGTAATGTACGTGCTATATCTAATATGTACTCAACACCACTCTGCGACTTGAAGTCAGGTGACGTAACTATTACGTTATTTTTATTTTTTTTACTCATATGCAGGTATTGTTCAATTAACACATTCGGTAATCAAATTGTTATCAAGACTTTTAATTCCAAAACTTTCTAAAATTATATTACTGCATGTCTTTTCGTCTATCTACTAAAATCGCTACTAAAATTGTACCAATATATTTTAAGAAAAGTTGAAATTTATTAATGATAAAATCTTTCACGTATTTTTAAGATTTTATGCCCTAGAAAATAAAGAAGAGATAGAAGAATGATGAATCGTAAAAAAATAGTTGACGTCGGCGATTTGCAAATTTTATAATTAAACGTATTAATTGGTTAATTTGACGATGCCAGCGTGTACACAAACTTTTAATGCAATAAATAAATTTTCTCAGTAGCAGGTGCGGGATTTGAACCAGAGACCTTAATTAGTAATTATAAGTAGTTCCGATTAGTGTTGACAGAAATTGCCTCTAATTAATTATCAAATTTCGTACCGTACTTCAATTAATAATTACATTCAATGAACTTACTTGCCCAGTGTGGAAAGTCCCAACCCTTCGAAGGCAGCAGATATTTTTAATCCATTAGGGTTAGAAGGCCACTCGATTTTATCTAAATCAGCGACATTCTGTATCTTGTCTAATTCCGAACAAAAAATATTCAAAACCAAATGAGTTCTTTCAATGTCGGAGATCTCACTCACTGTACAAAGTTCACTAAGTTTTATTAACTTTACACTTCCTTCTGTATATTCAACATCAGACACATCCTGGCCACTAACACTCCAGGAAATTAAAAATAAAAATGTCAAGATAATGGCGCGCATTTTGTTTTTTTTTTCAATATTGATTTTAGACGGTGCGCCCGCGTTCTACGCGCGGTGAAGGTGGAGTGATAAGATTCTTTATCGATGTTTATCGCTGAATCGCTGTTATATTGTGTACTTTGCCGAATATGACGCAGACGAAGATAACAATTTGGATAAAAATTAAGTCATGGTTTAGTTAAAACACCTAGATAGGCACCACAAATTTTTTATAATATACGTACAACCGACAGAGGAACACATTTTATCATCAAATTTTTACTTTACGTTGCGCTTTCATTATATTGAATTTAAAAATTTGTAATAATATATCTTATATTACTTGCCACTTATTTACCACTAATCAAAATTATTAAATGAAATTATAATATTTATTTTCACGTAAATTATAGAATCACTTGTATGCGATGAATATAAACAAACAAACTGAACGAGGGGAACACGAGACTGCATCTTGAGAAGTACGGCGCGGAACAGAGCATACAAGTAGGTACCTAATACCTATAGAGGTACATCAGAAGTTTGTTTTATGTAATTTGAGCGCAACCGGTCATTGATAGGTGTAGGTACATTGCTTATATTGTAAATACTAGCTACATCAATCAAAGCATCGTTAACATATTAAAGTAAACAAACAAAGAAAGTACCTACACATTATTTTAATAGCTTAGTTGTTTATTAACATAAAATAATAAAAAAAATCAAATGAACGAATTGAAGGTAGGTACCTTCAATTCGTTCATTTGATCTAACATTGATAATCATAAGTTAAAAAAAACAAAAATTATAACTTTTTTTCCTTAATCAGCGATAGAGTTTCAATACGACGTCAAAAAGTTATTTGTAAATGTAGTGAAAATGTCACTTATTTCAATTACCTACTACGAACAACACTAAAAAATTCAGGACCGAAGCTGTAATTCAATATAAATAAATATGACACATGTATGTATTCTTTTGGAAACCAGAAATAATAAAATAACACGGCAACAGATCAACCTACACAAATCTGTAAAAAATTCACATTCAATTTTGATCTCAATAGCTTGGGTGTAAATATTAACGTTGATTGCGAAATTTTAACAGATTTTTGTAGGTTGATCTGTTGTTATGTATATCACTAACTCGACCTAACACAAATATTTTGCGTCCGTGTGAACCAGATTATCCGTCCCTTAACGTCTCAGACGTTGTTACCTACTCAAGCCCTATAGAAACATACGTGGAAATAAATGGTAATCAGCTACAATTGTATTTTCATTACTATTGTGCGCTGCCCCATGCTCGATAATGATTTTACTAGACTTTCTATTGTCTGTTCAAGACATAAAAGGCTTATCGGAACTCCATAATCACCTATTTGGTATAATCCGCTTACTATGCGAGTGATTCACTGCATTACTCCGTTTTCAATGCAACACTGGATTTTAAATACATTAACGATTAACTGTAGCGTAACTAATCCAATAAAGATTTAGTCCCTGAATACCAGTTATTTGAGGTAACCTGAAGGTAAGTTTACAAATTTTACCCTTTAATTGTTACTTTTCATAACGCTTTAACTTCTTATAAAAAATATGTTTTTATTACCACAGCTCAATATGATTGCGTGAGGTACCAGCAGAGTAGAATAATACCCCCCTCTGTACCAAGTGTCGTAAGAGGTGACTAAGGTACCAGAACGATGGCGGTATATCCATGCGGAATGCACCGGGCATGCTCCATATGCACAGGGTGGAGATGGGCAGCGTCCCCTTTGCGAAAGCTGCGTTCTGCGATTGCCAAAACGATTGCCCAGCGTAGCAATTATGGGTAAAATTTTTCATGTCTCAGAAAGGCCTACGTCCAGCCGTGGACTTCCAATGGTTGATATGATAGCGATAAACAAGTTACAAAGTAGCCACACGACCTTTAGCAAAATAAAAAACACAGAATTTTAAAATAAACTTTATTATCCACATTAAAAAAATTACTATTATAAATAATGATGCGGGTTGGAAGACTATAATTATTATTATATTAATTTATTTTATAAAAGCACCAATTTAATATTAAGAAGTGTACAACTTTTGTTTTATTAACATAAAAGAGCAAAACATGGTGTTATGAAGTGACATGTTTTCCATAACAGAGGAGTACAAGCTTTTAAAATACACAATTTAAGGTGGAATGTTCCAGAATTTTTTTGTAATTAAATTAGTAGAATTTCATTGTCCACTTATCTAGATACTGGCACATACAATCAGTATTATATACTTAATCAGCAATTTTAAATAAACTTTTTTTAGATACATATTATGGTAAAAATTCTAAAACTTAAATAAAAACGTCAAAATAAATATATGGATTATTAAGACACATAGTGTTTTAGTGAATGACTTCTATCACCGCAGGTTTTCTTACAAGTTCTAGTGTTTGTTCTAAATTTGCTGGGAAGAGTATATATTTTTAAGATTTACTTGCTTGATGCTAGCTTTAGGTTTGGCCATTAGATAAAAACCTAGTTGTTCAGTTATACGGAGAAGGTATGTAGGTTATAACATAAAATAAAAACTAGCTATCCGCCCGTGTCGCCGTTCGCGTTCACTTTATATTCTCTTTGAGTCCCGTGGGAATTTTCCCGGAAGCAGAAGTAGTATTTTCTTTGGTTATGGATACATACCAATAAAAAAAACATTATCCGGCTGATGCACTCTTACATTAATAATTAAGGGTCCATTACATGTTCTTAGTTTTTAAGCTAGATAGTATTGTTTCTTCAGTTTGGAGAGAGAGAGAGAACCTGGGAAGAGTTTTACCGACGGTGCAATAAAATTAAATAGTCTCAAAAATTCGGAGTACCTATACAAAATCCACATCTCTATAAAACACGATGAGTCTTATTTTAAATGCAACGGAATGCATTTTATGATTATCGTATATTATAAACGACACTTTTTCAAAGTACATTTTCTTCAAATTAACATCTAAAATAACAATTTTCTAAGCACCAATTATGCCTTTGACTTAGGCTGACATTTATCATCATAAATATAATTAAATTATTCATTCATATATAAATATATCATTAAATCATTCATATATAAAAATATAATTAAATCATTCATCATATATATAATTAAATCCGTTTTTAACATTGACCTGTATTTTTTATTTTTATTTCAAAACAGTAAATTAATAGTGATTTGTTTAATATTTACTTACATTTTAATTAGATATTAATTAGATTAGATTTTAATTTATTAAGCGGCTGCAACTATTTTTAACAAATAAATCCTGATAAGTTTTTGCAGACGGAAAGGCAATAAAAAAATGCAAATAAATAATCTAGAAAAAGAGACGAAGGCCTGAGAGTAGTTTGTAACCATTTTATAATATACCATTTTAGTTCTATCAGAAAAATCATATATTATTTATAAATTTCATGAATATTGTAATTTTTTATACTTTTACTAAAAAATTTGTCTTTGGACTAAGTAGGTCAAATGTAGAACAATCAATGGCCTCTGCTCAAAGATGTTCTAAGATCAGACCCTGTCTTAGAAAATATGGGGTGTATTTTTTATTTACATACGTACATTTCAGCCTATGTAACAAATCTTTGAAAATCAAGCTATCAATTTACTGTCTCAAATTAAACATTCGATTTTAGCTGCATTATGTGCTAAACGCTAAAGTGGCAGTCTTACAAAGTTACAGTCTTTGCGAGACTAGTGTATCGACCAGGTTTCGCCCGTCATAGAGCGTCATGTTCTTTAAGCAGGTAGTGGCCGACCAGTCGCTTCTGTATGTCTGTGACGCCTCCGTAAATTTGAGTTCCTCTAGCATCCCTGCGAATTAAAGTGGACAAAATCATTGATTTGTAATGGCCTAATTAATTACGATCGCGTTGTTATATTCAAAATAAACTTGTAATATATTTTTGGGGAATAGTAGAGATCATTACTTTTTTAATCCTCACAGCAACCGTCCACTGCTGGACAAAGACCTCCTCAAGAAAGGATTCGCCCATTGTCCATATTTGCCTCGCTAAAGAGGGTTTTGTGGCAATCGCACAGGCATATTTCGCGACAAGAATGCTGCTGCCCATTCCCTCCCTGTTGCAATTGATCTCCACTGTTTCGGGTGGATAAACGCCATCTGTCGGTTCTGGGTCCTACTTCAATCGCCTCTTACAACACTAGGACAGGGGGAGGTTTTATTCTACTCTACCGATACCTAAAGTTCCCTAACGATCGAACAATCCTGGTGGTACCTCGCAGCGACATTTTCACATAACGAAACTTTCGTAACTCGTGCAGAAGTAAGTAAATTAGTTGCCGGCCAAGTACGTACTTACTTCTGCACGATCAGTAAACCCCAGAGTAGGTGTTCTGTTTATGGATCTCAACGCTGTCGGGGACCAATACTAGTGCAAGCAACGTGGGCCACAGCGATGGACTAAAACCCAATACAAAGTAACGTCTAGTACCACATGTGCACTTGCTCTTGTCTATAGAGGTACCGAAGCTGTTAGAATCACTCCTTACTCTTAGTAATCTAACGGCGCCCCATGGTTTCACTCGCGTAGTTCTCATCTTTGTGCGAATAAAATAATGGCCTAATTTACTCGCTGGTACATGACTGAGATATAAAATTGCCGTTGAAATTAGTCCAGCTGTTTAATAGTTTACCTCAAACATTTATTTGCATATTTTAGAAATCTGTTATTGTATATTTGTATATTATTGATACTTTCATTTTAGTTATAATGTAGATGTAGAAAAACTTTAATTCCTGTCTGCACCACAAACACAACACGATGTTAAGCAGATTTGCGGTTAAAATTTAACAGGCGTTAGGGACGCAAAAACACAAATTATTTTGCCTATATGTTACTCGTATATATAAGCTAATTATCGAAAAGTTTCATTAACATTCATTTAGTAGTCTTTGCAAAAAAGAATAACAAACATACATAGATATATCGAAACATTCTTACAAACTTTCGCGTTTATAATATTAGGGGGATATCGGGAGCAGTATAATCTTTGATCCTGATACCGGATAAGCCGATTCCCTTTCTGAGGAGGAAACATACTAACGTTTGTCCAATCAACGTATATACCTGTAATGTCTCTCGGCACTGTACTTGGTGGAGAGGCCCCGGCCGCCCAGTATCTGCACGCAGTGGTCGGCGACGGCGGCCGCGTTCCGTCCCGCCACGTATTTAGCCATAGCACTGTTCTTGGTGGAGACGTCGGTCGCCGCGCGGTACGTCAGCAAACGCGCCGCCTCTACCAGGATACACATGTCTGTCAACCGGTCCTGTGGTATTATGAAGTGGGATATGTTACGAATACAAAAACAGACAGTAATATAGTTTAAGTTCAGAATGTCTTAACCAAAAACTTGTTCACGTGTAAACTACTGAGTGGAATTGTATGAAAACTCACAATAATACATGCATCAGAAAAACAAATAGGCTATAATATTATTCTATATTATATAGACAATAGTATCCAAAGATATATTCCATTCTAGCAGCTAGTCAAGAGTGGATCCAGAGAGGGTCATATGGGTCATGAAACCCTTTGGTCCCGAGTTGGGTCTCAATCTCAAAGGTTGTCTCATCAATATCATGTTGATAAAACACTTCCGCAATTATTGCACAGCTTTCGATCAAATTTAAATATGTACATAAAAACAAGTTATAGTGAGTCAATTTTTAAAGGCAGACATGCTGTCGCGGAGATTTTTTTAAACTTTCAACGTAGAAACTATCTTTTATAGGTGTTTTTATATGTGAAACTTTTGTTATGTAAACAATATTAATATCTAATTATGATGCTAAATAAATAACACATGCGACGATAATCTTGATATATTTAAATGAGTAGGTTACCGGCTGGCCCGCACTACAAGAACAATCCAAAAATAAAGAGATTCACGTTATAAGAATACCAACCTTGACAGAAGGCAACCTTGTGAGTGATTTTCCGAATGCCTCTCGTTCTTTTGCGTAATTAATGGCAGTGTCGAGGGCGGCCTGGGCTATGCCTGCAAAAAAATTGCATTGTTTTATTTCACAACAATATAAACGACATGTGAACATCTATGGTATACGTTGCTACTCATATTATATTTTTATTGCTAATTATTTTAAATCTATCTTTATTCTACCTTTTGATCAACGTAAAGAGATTTTTTTATAATGAAATAAAATCTATTCCTTATTTGGTTTCCGGACAGTGCTAATTTTGAAATGTATCAGTTTAAACTAAAACCCCTTAAACTTCGCGCTTTTAGTAAGTTGTGGGAAATGCCTATTCCAGTTTTACTAATGCGCAATTCATGAGCAAGTGCAAATCTAATTTGCCTCATTTCTCGAGCTTATATCGTTCGTATTGTATGACCAGAAACCAATCTTCTTGTTCAGAAATGCATCGAATCTGTAATGTCGCTTACTACCCGTTGTCGCAATCGACTTACAATATGAGTTTTCGTTCTAGAATTTTTTCATCCCTACTGTAAGAAGAAGCTTACATACCGACCGACGGGCACTCCTGTTTGTGATTGATATCATTCCAACTGTTAGGTGTCAATGCTAGATATGCTCTATAGTAGAGAGTATGAATATAGGCTAATGTCTGACCCTTTAAAACCCATCAACTAGAAAGCCCCTGTGGTCTCCGTGTAGACCACAGGTGCGTAGTAGTTCGAACTTACCAACGGCATGCGCCGCGATCCCGATGCGTCCCTGGTCGAGCTGCTCCATGGCTATCCGGAAGCCCTCCCCGGCGCGGCCCACCATATAGCTCTTGGGCACCCGCACTTCGTCCAGCGTGAGGTCGCACGCGGTCGCCGCCCTGGAAGACACGCTTCAATTCTATTTTATTGGCCCTCTTTGTGCCGTCGACTGGACACGTTACGTACAAGTGTTAGATGAGGAAATGTTAGAGAAGCAGTTGTTCAAAAAGATACAAGAGTTGAACTCTACAAATGCTAATGTATCAGATGTAAATAAAGCTTTACGATTCCAAGAGCCATATTCTCATCTATTCTTTATCAAAAACAGTATCTGGGAAATGTTTGGTACCTAAGTTATTGACTGATGGTCATTCACGTTAATATTCTGAACATTTCATCACAAACTGTTGTGCGTCGCAATGCTCATTTTAAACTACATCTTGATTTTGATATTTCCTAGATAATGGCCGACAAAATCAAAGCCTGCAATGTACATTTAATACGCACACCCAGATATTATATATATATTATAACACTGCGTGATTTAGAAATGGCTATATTTTACTCATAAGAATAGCAAAGTAGATCCTCTGCAAAAATATCATTTGTCTCGTTTCGATTATGACATTTTTTACACTCTTTATATCAGCAACGGTCATGTTCATAATGCTACATTATCAAATCGATTTTCAAGTAATTATCAATAAGAAAACGGAGAATTAATTTTTCGATTGATTTTTTTCGAGTGGACGTGGCACGACAAATACTAAGTGATTCGCGAGTGTTAGTATTTCTAAGAAGAGCACGTAAAATGGCTATTGTGATAATAGAATAGATTGAAAGGAAGGAATAAATAAAAATCCTTAGCTGACTTACCTAACGCCCATTATAGGTTCTTTCGTCCCTCTGAACACACCTTCCGCGTCCAGAGGCACCAAGAAACCTATAATGCATTAACAATGGTATTTAAAGCACGAATTTAAATAGATATAAGCACCTACGACAAAAAACTAATTGTTGTAGGAACGACACATTCACATGTTTGTTAGGTTGGAGAAGGAAGTATTGTTTTTTAAGATTGTAAAATGAGAATTTTTACAGACCTTAAAAAAACGCGATTGTATTTATTTATTTAAGATTTTAGAAAAAGAGTATAAAACGAGAAAGCTGCGCTCTGCGATTGATATCAGATCAATCGCAGAGCGCAGCTTTTGCGATAGGCATTTAGGCTGCACTGTTCCAGAACCGACAGATAGCGGTATATCCCCGCTATCTGTCGGTTCTGGTACCTTAGTCGCCTCTAACAGCATTTGGTTCGGTACTATTCTACTTTGCCGGTACCTCACGGCTTATCTCTTAAATCATGCAATTAAAATTAACACGCGCGGTACTACTTCATCAATAATCATTATGTCTCTACCACCCGTGCGAATCTACAAATATGTACATTATTGTACATACTCATATTTAAAGATAAGAATATCCTCTCCATAGAACTCGAAAGTATATATTGGTTTTAAGCAGAACCGACCGACAGAATCTAATCGAGAGAAATAGAAATAAATCACTGCAATAAGGTCTGAAAATTTCTGAGATCTTTGGGAATCGAAAAATATAATCTTAATACAGTTCCAAGTAATTTCAATATTGATGCATTCAATCAGCACTTTACTTCTTCTACACATGTTGACAGGGACACACACACATGGAATCACCTTTTATCTGTTCCGCCTCCCGCTGGTTTATCAATTTTCATAAGTCAATTCACTCCATGTGTTGTTAAGAGTATAGTATCAATAGTTTCCAATGCTGTTGAAAGTGATTGTATTAGCTGTAATATGTCCCATCCTCGATGAATTTGTCATATTTTTAAATTTTTTTAATTCATTAGCGTTTCTTGGTATGCTTGGAAAGAAATTCAAATTATCCCGTTACCCAAGAAATCATGACCTTCCTTTTTAACTGATTTCCGTTCCATATCTATTCTACTTCTCCTTGAACGCCTTGTTCACGATCAAATAAGTCCATTCCTTCACGAGAATAATCTCCTTTATCCATTATAATCTGGGTTTCGTCCCGGACATACTACTACGATAGCTCTTATAAATATGAAGGATGATAAAAGGTCGGGTGATCTTGCAGCATTGCTGTAAATTCAGTGAATTTTGATATCTTGCTTGGCAGGCTTTACACTTTTTACTCTATGGGTTATTAACTGGTTTCTTAGTAACCTGTCTGGTCGCCGACAACGCATTTGCATTGGGGGCGCCTGTCATCTTGGTGTATTGTCTGCTAGTATACCACATGGCGGCGTTTTTTCTACTATTCTTTTCCATATTTATAAACTCAATTTCAAATTATCTTTCGTCTTTCCACCACCTTTATGCGGATCATTTGCATTCACAAGTATCTCTCGCTAAACTTCACAAAGCAATCGATATAATATACTGCGTTCTTGTTCGTATTACTGATTAGAGGAAAAGGTTTGGGCTTCAGGTCAACCCAACCAAGTTGCAGGTCGAGATTGCTCTCAAAAATCAATTGGTCGGTTCTAACATCAATTTATTTTAATGGTACTTAAGTAAAATTAATTTTGCGAAACAGTTAGGAACTTGGGCATACATTTTGACGGCGATTGCTCTTGGCGTACACTTATGAAAGAAATAAATCGCGGGCTCTGCTGCGTTTTTAGGAAGACTGTACAACTTACTGCGTTTTATCAGAGTTGCATTAGCAGAATCTTTTCTTTTACCTGTCCTGAACTATGCGGAGACCAGCCACCCTGACACAACAGACGACTAACTCGAGAAGCTTCAGCGATTCCAACACTTTTTTATCAGATAGATATTCGGTTTATAACGTATCAGAATTTTGTGATAAATTAGAATGGCTGTTGATCCGATATCGCCGGAATACGCTTTTGTCTCTCTACAAGATACTGTTCTATCTATCTTCCCTATCTATATATCTATCATTTTATATAGTCACAAGAGAGCCCGGATGTCACCAGATAATTAAACACTAAACAAGCCTGCACATTACTCTAGTTTTTTCGGTAACTCTTTCATAGGGCTATACATTTGTGGAATGCGTTCCCTGTCAATATCGGGCGTGTGCAGTCTGTCACCACATTTAAGCGGATGGTAAGGGAGCATTTGCTGTCACTGTAACGACTGCTTGATAAATAGAAACCTTAAGTTTAGTTATTTTTATTTGTTTGTAGACACATTTTGTAAGTTTATTTCAATATATATGTTCATAGTTTTATTATTTTGTTTTTATAAAACTTACTATACATCGAAATTACCTATTTACAGTTTAATCATTCATTCAAAGGTTTCCAGGCAACCTTCTGGTTGGCTCAGGCTCATTCAAAAGTAGATCGCTCTAAGCGAAAAGGCCGTTAAATTGTTTTATGAATTGTAAATGTTAATAATGTAATATATCTAATGTTATGTATTGAGAACAATAAAGAGCACAATATGTATTATATGCACACAATATGTATTAGGGAAGTGATTAACTGTTAAATACAGATTTTTTAATAATTGCAGATCATGCACCGCCAGATCATATACAAACCTATATAATAAAATAATTTGCCGTACTAAGATTTCATGCATCTTTAGAAAACAAAAACTAATTTATACTAAAACTTCGCTCCGAGGCTTAATACGGCAGCCGAAACGAAACATCCACTTTTAAAATTGACTCATGTTCTAAGCAATATAGTTGCAGCCAAAGCTAAAGGGCTACGCTGAACTCATTTGCTACAAGGTTCCACATTTATGATTTTTAGTAAACAGGAAAATTTCTATCTGGCGACCTCATGCCGTCTATGAAACGGACAAATTGGGAGAAGCCAAAATACGAACACAACTCTCCTAGGGAACATTTGACCACGAATTTGATTAGTTTCCTATAAAATAATCGATTTTGGAGAATCTATGTACTAACATAATAAATGCAAAAATTTCTGTATGTTTTTACGATCACGGATTACCAATATAGCGATCTTAATTATTTTTTTCTAGGCACAGTTCCTACGGATAAATGCTTTTGAAAATCCTTATCAATACACATATTCTAGATTTTATATGTTGATAAATAAACAAGTCCAATTTACATTGAGCTAAAAAAATGTATTATAGTACACACTCAATATAAAATAATTAAATAAATAAAATTATGAATTATCTATTATGAGGAGCACATAATTATTCCCAAGTTGACTGTACAGAGAATGAACCACAAATGATGCTGCTTAAGTAGCAAACATATTGAGCTTCTCGTTAGAGAGGTCTTTACCAGCTAATTTACACTTAAAGTTAAACGATAATATGTTTAAAAGAGCACTCACAAGCGATTCCCTTGTGCCGCAGTTCAGGGTCAAAGGTAGCAAACACGGCGGTAGCGGTTCCCTCGATGGCCGAGGTGACCCAGCTCTTCTTGCCTTGCAGAATCCAGTAGTCGCCATCACATCTGGCTGTGGTTTTAATGCTTGCCACGTCGCTGCCGGCACCTGGATAAAACAAAAGACACAGAGTCTAGTAGACGCTTTTTAACAATAAAAAAACTAATCAGTTACAAGATGAATTCAAAGTTTTGATCAATAATTGTCTCGCAATCTCGGGTAGGAGTGGTGGCCCGTAGATGCTACAGCCTATCCCAATCGCATTGCAATTGTGCTGCGTCAGCAAGGACGGGTATACCGCCACCTGGCGGCTTCGATACCTCAGTAGCTTCTTACTACACCAGGTACAAAGGGAGGTACTATTCTTCTCTGCCGGTACCCCACGGCAAACATTAACGGAGTAGAAACTCTGACACCTGATGATTGTACAGGGTATAAAAATCATTAACCATGGAGACCACGCACCGGCAAGTGGAGCGTAGGATGTCCACGAACAAGGTGGAAGCAAGCTGCATACAATCGGTCATATTGAAAATATGATGACTGTAATAATCATGCTGATTGACCCAACATGAATGCTTTTATCTTTATATAAGCTGTTATCTTATCGATCCACATTGAACTGTTTATTACATAATAAGCAAACTTAGCACGTACATATATAGAATAAACAAATTCAAAACTAGTTGAAGTATTTTCTTTTCGCATCTGTTTTTGTGACTAAACCCAATTACGATTTTACTGAAAATAGGAATAAAAAAATCTTATATCCTAATAACAGACATACGGTACATTAAATGAGGCAATTAAATAGATTTTTGAAAATAAAGTAAGATAATATACAAGGCTCGCATTATCTTTTGGTGATGGAATAAGGAATGAGATGGTTGAAGAATCTAAGTTACCGATATAGCGTTGCGGATTAGCAAGGTGATGTGACTTTAATCATATACGGCACATAACACGTAGAACTGATGGGCGATACGATCGTGATGTATCGTGCATCAGTTCTGCATCATAAATACCTATATTGATTTTTTTTGTGAGTAGGTATGTAAGAAAAATGGCTTAAACATTATTTTTCATTTTTTGTTCTCCTAATAAAAAACAATGTTATACAAGACACTCTGGAAACGTAACCCTCATTATCATTGAAAAGAGTCAATAAATGCTTTCTACTTATTTGAGTCAGTTCCCATAATATGCGCAATTATTATTTTTTCTATAAATAGCACTTCTTTATTTTTACAAAAGCATATAAATGCATAAAATTTATTATGAACCGTTAATAGCAATTTACATCCATAAACATTTATAAAAAAAAACTGTTTATTAGTAATTATTTACCATACAAGTGCTATTACAAATAGGAAAGAGCAATGTCAATATTAGATCATTCATTAAACTTATTCCATAAACAATTAATATATGATATTAATATTTAATATATAATATATAATTTATTACAATAACATTTAAATCAGAATTTCCATTAAGGTTATTATCACAAACAAGTGTTATAAATTTTTATAATAATAACCCCACCTATATTTATTCAATAATTTATTGTTTTACTAATAGCTTTTTGGTTATGTAGACTATTGTGGATTACTTTGACTTTTCACTTATTATTAACATTTCATTTGTGGATGGAGGCCTATGTCCAGTGGATGTCCTAAGGCTGATATGACAATAATTTGTGAAAATACACCAACACACCAAACACACCAGACAACAGACCCTTATCTAGAAATGTAGTAAAGAAGTGGAATTTTAAAATGAAAGGGAGAATTTCGCCTGTAATTCCAGCCCTGGGCAAATTGCAGTTTAGTTCTGGCACCTTAGACACCTCTTATGCACCTGGTATAGGGTGAGGTACTATTCTACTCCGCCGGTACCACATGGCTTCCTTCAATTAACAGCTAAAAATAAAACTGACCTGGTTCACTCAATGCAAAGCATCCAATATTTCCTCCCTTTGTAAAGTTCTTTAAAAACTGCTCTTTTTGTTCAGGTGTTCCTTTCTCATTCACCAAATTTGCATACAAAAAGTTGTGAATAGACAGGATCATGCCAGTGCTGGCGCATCCACGGGACAGCTCTTCAATAGCTATAGCTAGTGATAAATAGTCTAGTCCAAGACCATCATAGTCTGCAGAGACTGTTGCACCCATGAGGCCCATTTTGGTTAGCTGTTTTATCTACAAAATTAAGAAAAAAATTTTTAAGGGTAGAATGAATTTTTAGCCAATATTTAAATGATATTTATTTACCTAAATACCTAATACCAAAGCTCATTACAAAGAAAGTGAGGATGATAGATATTGAGAGAAGAGATAACAGACCATAATTTTTTGAAAATGGTTGTCACAAGGTAATAGACAGTATAAAAATGTTAAATAACCCACAAATGTAAATGTAAAATAAGTTACAACTATTGCTTAAAATAATATATAAATGTATTAAACAAATCACATAATTTGCTATTAACAGATAGAAAGAAGTAAGATAAAATCTCTCTGTTACCAATGTGATATCAAATGAATAAACAATATATTTAATCACATCTATTAAGATCCAGAAAATGTATATTAGTATCCTTGTTTAAAGATTTTATAACTAATCATAACATAGTCAGGTCTGCAGCCAAAAAATATTTAAAATGAATTATTTTTAAACCAACCTGGTCAAATGGGAACCTTCCTGCAGTGTCCAGTTGTGAGGCACTTGGCTTGAGTTGTTCATTGCTGAACTTGCGGACCATCTCCTGCACAATAGCCTGCTGGTCTGTCAGCTTTGTAGTAAAGCTGCGGCTTTGCAAGGCCAATGACTTCAAACATTGTAGGGAAGCCACTAAAAATAGGTAAGATTAATAATCTTAAGAACTTTTTAGAAAATATAAACTGAATAAATTAATTCCCCAATTAAGGAGAAGAAATAAATATTACACAATTATTTGTGTAATATTTAAATAAAACTAAGTTAAATAAAACTTACAGCTTAACTTAAAAGACTTCAAGAGCGCACCAGATGCCATGATAAGCGCTGATTATAACTAAACCTATTGTGCAAGTAAACGTATCAAATGGAATATGTTGACAGTCAAATAATACGATAGCCAATGTGTGATAATGATAATGAGCAAGGTCAACCAAAACTGGATTTTTGAGTGCCGAACTCTATGCCGATATTCCGAAGACACTAAACTGATTATAGAACTGTTGAGTCGAACGTGCAGTTGAATTAATATAAAATTACTTATTTATAGTATTAATTAATTACAAATATATAGTTACACCATGCTTTAAGAGTAAAAATATTAATAAATAAAATGTAAATAAACCGTTGACTTCGAGTTGAAATATTCGGATAGTGACATTTCAAAAAGTTTACAAAGTGATATTTACTTCTAAACGAGGGTAATATAGAAACTATATTGACTTGCCCGATTTTACAAGGCCAATGATATCAACTATTATGACATTTTAGGGTATGTTTAAAAATAATTATTAATTTTTTAATAATAAAATTTATTTTTTATCTTATATTATTTATATATTAATTTATTTATCAAATTAGGTATTCTAATAAAAACGAAATATTAAAATAATTTTGTAGAAAATTTGACAAACATATGACAATGTTTTATTCTCTTTTTTAATTAAAATAAATATACATTTATAAAATTTTGACTATAATACACTAGGTATTGAAATTTGGTCCTACAAATTATCTACTATACTGACGTGAACTGTCATATCATTTTTGATAGAATGACAAAGTTCCAGAGGCGTATTTTTTTATTGTGTATAATAGTCCAATAATAAAAAATATATTTACTCATTATAAAGTTGTGTGCTATATTCATAAATCGGTTAAGTTGTTTTCAGCGTCTGTGGAAAATTTAAAATGTTTTAATAACATATAAAAAGTGCAACCAGCAAATCATTTATAGGAGGTTGGTCTACCATATCTTCCAAAATGACATCAATGTTTGATCAGCAGGAGCTGGCCTCACAGGTTTCTCAGAAGAGTAAACCAATGGGAGAACCGATGACTTCTTCAGGGTATATAAATATGCAGATGGACAACAGTCCGATATTCTCTAAACAGAAAATGAATTTTAATCCATCCGATGTAATTACTCACGGCGCTGTGGCTAGCGATTACCTGGTCCTGGCTATGGCTAATGGGAAGTTATTTCGGATGGACTTAAAAAGTCCCGACCTATATGAAGGTATGTGTTCATCATCATCTAACAGTTTTATTATATCTAAATGACAAGTACATTCTTGAATTTATTTACCTTTGATTTAAAAATAAAAAAGAAGCTGCTTATGTACCTTTGTGTTGCAATTTTGAGTTCCAATAATATATTTTTTGAGAGAAATGAAAACATGAAATTTATGTTAATATAACACATATATCAAAATATATAACATAATAACAACTTACAAACCAGAAATTGGGATTTTTTCAGAGATCGAGTACACTAAATATTACCCTAATGCAAAACTAACTGGTATATTTCTCGATCCACTTGGATTCCATCTTCTGCTCTCATTCATGCCTCGAAACAAAGATGGGTACCCGGAGTTAGCCTACCTGCATCGCAAAAGTTGTAAACCTAAGTCAGTAAGCAAGTCAAGAAATTATGAGGTTACTGAGGTGGGGTGGAATTATGAGAACACTTCAGAATTAAGCACTGGTCCGATTTTACTGGGTACTTCTCAGGGTCACATTCTGGAAACTGAACTTGAAGCAGACAGTGACAAAAATTTTACAGCAAACCAACAGTATTGGAGACAGGTAAAAACTTATACTTTTTAAGCATTATTAAATGAATTAAGTTATATTAGTTTTAATTTATATCTTTCATGTGGTGTAAAAGGTGATATGATTATTGACAACATTAGAGAAAAGAATGTTAAGATGGTTTGGACACATAGAATTTATAGTCTTTGCCTACCCTGATGGGACACAGGTGTGATGTATGCATGTAGTTAAAATTTATTAAAGTTTGCCCCATTGCCTTCTAGCAATAATAATACCGGTATTTCTATTCGTTGCTGAACTAATTTATCCTGTTTTTTCTTCAAGCTGCCAAATTACCTTCCATTATATGGAAGCAAGGAAATAGATGGACTGGTAATATTGTAACAACCATGACTCGTCTTATTTACTGCATGCTTTATATTCATTTTCACTAAAAAAGCTACAGGAAAACCCAATTATACTTGCACAAGCACACATTTTATCAATGTTGATAAATAAATTGGAATTAAATGTTATGTACATGATGGGGCTATTAATTACACAACACAATATATTTAGGCATGGTTGTGGTTTGTTTGTTTTATATACTATGATGATGAATTGCAGTGAAATATGTATATCTTTAATCATTCACAGATTTTTGACATAGGCCATGGGTCTGATGTTCCCATCACAGGAATCCAATTTCATAGAGTGGGAAATACCAGTAAATTCTTCATTTTCATCACAACACCAACAAGATTGTATCCATTCATTGGAAATGCCATGTCCTCTGATGGAAAAACGTCGCTACAAACTATTTTCTATCCATACCTTACAAGGCCTGAGACTGGTTTCCAAGAAATCCCATCCAATTTAAAATACTCAAAACTGCAATTCTTTTTTGATAGAAATAATTCACCGAAAACATTTGCTTGGTTGACTGGGCCTGGAGTATTCTATGGTCAGGTAAGCACGATCGGTATCAGGTTGATGGATGATAATATTTCCATGTTATAAATAATATAAATTTATATTCAACAATTGTATTTTCAGTTAGATCCAACTTCACAACAGAATTCAAACTCATTATTCACACAAGGGGAACTTATTAACTACCCATCTGAATCAGACCAAAAAGAGGAGGTGCCCCTGTCTTTTGTGTTAACCGAATTCCACATACTGCTCATGTACGCAGACAAAGTTAAAGCCATATCATTGCTGAACCAGGAATTGGTCTACGAAGACACGTATTCAGTTGCCCACGGTAAACTGAAGAGTTTAATAAAAGATCCTAAAAGAAGGACCATATGGGCGGTTACAGACAAAGCCGTGTTTAGATATAAAGTCGTCAGAGAGGAGAGGAATGTTTGGCGGATCTATTGCGATAGAGGGCAGTTTGATTTGGCTAAAGATTATTGTCAGCACAATAAAGCATTTGTTAACGAAATCAACATAAAGCATGCAGAGTTATTGTTCAACAAAGGTCAATACGAGGACAGTGCGATGATATACGCGGACACACAAAGAAGTTTCGAAAATGTGTGCCTTAAATTTTTGGCTAAAGAAGAAATAAATGCGCTGAAAGTTTATTTAAATAAAAGACTTGAAGTGTTAGATGAAGATGACAAAACTCTGACCTCCATGATAGTGATTTGGATGACAGAATTGTATTTGTCACAGTTAGGGTTCCTGAGACGCACGGGTAAAGAGGAGTCGGCTCAGTACCACGACATACAGAGCAACTTCGAAGGGTTCTTGTCACATCCCAAAGTTTCCAAATGCATGCAACACGTGAAATCGATCATTTACGACCTGATGTCGTCCCACGGTGACAAACAAAACCTGATCAAATTGACACTGATAAATGAGGATTATGAGAATGTTATAGCTCAGCACATTTATAAGAAGTCGTATTTGGAAGCGTTAACGATGCTGCAGAAGTTGAAGAAGCCGGATTTGTTCTATCAATTTGCGCCTGTGCTGTTGGAGGAGACTCCAAAGCATACGGTGGACGCATTGATGTCTCAAGGACTAAGGTTGAGTCCGGCGAAGTTGCTGCCAGCGTTCTTGTCATGTGAAAGCGACGAGTGCCGCGTAACCGAGATCATTAGGTACTTGGAGTTTATGATGCATAACTTCAACGTGAAGGACCGGGCTATACACAACTACTTGCTGACTTTGTACGCGGAGCACGACAATGCGGCGCTGATGAAGTACTTGGAGCGGCAGGGCTCGGATGTCACGCTCGTCTACTACGACGTGCACTACGCTTTGAGGTGAGATCTTTAGGGAATTATTCATGCATGATTAGAACACGCCTTTAGAATTGCTATATTGAGTAAGAGTGTTAATATTTATTTTCTCTTTGTAATTTAAATGTTTATTTATTTCTGTAGAAAACTATCAGATTTTTATATTATTAAATTAAATACATTATATATCCTAAGGCCAATAACAGGTTTTCCGAATTATAATAATATTATTGGCAGTATCAGTTGCAAACCAAAAGTTACAAGAAAAGAAATAGAAGAAAAACAAAAAGTATTATTATCATATGTGGGCAATCGTAATAATTCTTTATTTAAAATAAAAAAAAATCTCTTTACAAATGTACGTTTTATTTATAAACGTTAATATGGTGTAGTTTTTACCTAATTATTCTGTATTGACTATCATTTCCATTAAATTTTACTGTAATATTGTATGATGGATATGTCATTGTGACAACAATAATAATATCTCATACATTGAGTTAATGATTCCGTGATAAGTCGCTTCAAGACATGTGTTACAGACATCAGACAACAGAGGAATCACAAATATACTACTTAACTACATATATTTAACACCCAGACACAAAAAAACATAAATATCATCTAAATATTTGTTATTGTTTTTTCTTATGTATAATTGTTTTTTTCAAATACTAGATTTTGACATAGATTTAATAAAGAAAGTAATTTAAATAGAAACAAATCTAATTGCGTCAATGTTGTTTTAATTTAATATTTTATAGATGTAAAATATCAAAATATGTTTAGTCCCGTTTTCGTTAGATCCTCAACACTCATCGGTTTATAAACAAACAAAAAATTATATTCAATATTTATTGACTACTAGCTGTGCCCGCGACTTCTTCCGCTTAAAATAGTTTTTTTTTTGGGTACCATACCTCTTAACCTTAACTTATATAAACTTTGAATGTCATGATTATTTATATCGAATGAATGTCCTGAAAAATAGGTTTCAAGTTTCTAGCTTTAAAAATAGCGATACTTCCATACAATTTTATATCCCCCGTTTCGACCCCTTACAACCCTTTTTTCGAATTAAAAAATAGCCTATGTCCTTTCTCAGGGTCTAAAGATTGTCTGTGCCAAATTTCATCAAAATCGGTTGAGAGGTTTAAGCGGGAAAGCGTAACAGACAGACAGACAGAGTTACTTTCCCATTTATAATATCAGTAGGGATAGTACGGATTATGAAATGAAAGAAACGAGAGGACGTCCCTTCTTAACCCAACCTTGTGTCCGGCGGGCGCAGGGTATGCCGCGAGAAGGAGCTGGCGGAGGCGTGCGTGCAGCTGTCGGCGCTGCTGGGGCTGTGGGAGGCGGGCGTGGAGTTGGCGCTGAAGGTGGACCTGGCGCTCGCCAAGCGGGTCGCCGACCTGCCCGACGACCCGCCCGTGCAGCGCCAGATGTGGCTCAACATCGGTGAGTGCCGCGGCCTCGGGGACAGGCCTGACTCCTCAGGGGAGATTTGGAGGAGGGGGTCCGCCCGATAAGATAACCGGGAAAATCGCAGCCCTACCCGCCTCTCTCTCATTTCTCACTGGCACAACGCGATCGTTAACACTGACATGCAGTCGTATAACAGAACAGTACACCGCGTTCGCCGTTCGCGTTCGTACAGTCCCTGCCCCCACGAGCGATAACCGACAGCCCTAGAGCTGTCGGGCTCACTCTGTCCGTCCTCTTTAGCAAAATTTGATAATTAAATTCACCCCCAACGATGGCAGCCCGAGCCTAGGTCGAGCCTCTCGAGGCGCCCTCGGGCGATCGCCGTCGGTTCCGCTCAAACCGCGCGTCTGCACAGTCGCAGCCGCGGGGTACGTAAACTGGAACTGAGGTACCAGTGCATACGACGTTTGTATGAGGTCTACCTCATGCATGGAGTGGCCGTAGGTTATTTCGTAGCATATACGCAAGTGTAATCTAGCGTCGTTTAAAAAAGTAGCATCTATTATCTTAATAGCGTAAAAAAAATATTTCTTCTGTACTCCATTAAATAGCTTGTTGAAATCCAAGATTTATTTAGAAAGACACGATGTATATTGACATTACAGTATTTTGAATCATAATTTTTTATTAATCTTGTTTTCATTGCAACATATATAAAGCACATACAAAGTTTTCAAATATGAAGAATACTGTATATAAATCAATGTAAAATCGAGACAAAAATAAATTTAAAAACACGTTAGTTTGACAGCAGCTTATGTCCAATTCAACGTTTGTTTGTCATGCAGCGGAGCATGTGATCACGAAGAATCAGGATATTCAGGAGGCCATGGGCTTCCTCAAGGAGTGTCCGCTGATCAAGATCGAAGACATCCTGCCCTTCTTTAGCGACGTGGTCACCATCGATCACTTCAGGGAGCCTATCTGTCAGTCTTTGGAGGTAAGTAATAAAGTGCTCTATTAATAAAATAGTATATTTTTAAGAAGACTTTAGGTACCGACAGAGTACCTCTACCTACCCAAAGCTGATAGGAGCTGATAGATGGCGGTATATCCACCCGAAACTGTGTGCTGCTCAATTATGACAGATTAGGAATGAGCAGAACCATTCATGTCGCGTATGTACGCTCTGGGAATGCCACCACGTTTGGCCAGCTCAGTAATCATATGTAATACAGTAATGTCTTTACATCAGTTTTTGCCTGAAATAAATTACATATTTGACATCTTTCTTAGTATGTATGTCTTTGATTTTTGTGAATCATAATCAATATTAGCCGTGAGGTAGGCCGGCAGAGTAGAATAGTACCTCTTCCTGTACCAGGAAGTCGTAAGAGGCGACTAAGGTACCGGAACCGATAGATAGCAGTATATCGAAACAGAACAGCTCAAATGCACAGGGCGGGAATTCCCGTCGCCATTGCTACGCTCTGCAATTGCCTACACGCTTACTCAGCGCAGCAATCACGAGCAAATATCCTCCTTTCTTGGGGAGGCTTATGTCCAGCAGTGGACTTACAATAGCTGGTATAATTATGATATTTGATATTTACACTTGAATTGTTATTTTCTTTGCAGGCATACAACTCACAAATAGAAGAATTAAAGGCAGAAATGGAAGAAGCCACCAAATCGGCCGAAAAGGTAAATTATTATATTATTATTTGGCAGCCTGTCCCGTTATACATCTGTTCCTACGGATACGTAGTAAAATTTTATCCCTTTGTTCCCGTTGTATATTATTACATACATACATCGCGCCTGTGTCCCATCGGGGTAGGCATAGACTATGTATATCTCCACTTGTTCCCAGACTCGCATTAGTCCTTTCACACACGCTCGTCTTTTTCATGGTACTTCTGACCTGCCCTTCATTAATACCTCTTCTAACTGGTTAAGATGTGTTGGCCTCGGTCGTCCTATACGAACACTTCCATTCACTTCCGTTTTATATATTTGTGCGGCCATACTCATTTCTTCTATCTTTTCTACATATCCAAACCATCTCAACATTCCTTTTTCAATTGTTGTCACAACATCATCTTTTACCCCACATTGATCTCTTATAATAAATACTATTATTGATTCTAACTCTCAAACTCACACCAAGCTTCGAAGTGGTCTTATTTTAACAGCATTTATTCTACTCGTGTGCGTTTTTCTTCTTCGATCATTAAAAGTCCACCATTGGACATAATTGCCGCGCTGGGCAAGCGTGTTGGCAATTGCAGCTTTCGCAACGGGGATGCTGCTGCCCATCCCCGCCCTGTGCATTTGAGCTGCACTGTTTTGGATGGATATACCACCATCTGTCGATTCTGATACCTTAGTCGCCTCTTACGACACCTGGTTCAGGGGGGGGGGGGTATCCTATGGAGACCAAATACCAAGTGCCATTATCAATACCGTGTAGACCGCAGTCAGTGACTATTGTAATTTTGTTCTATCAGGTCCGCTCGGAGATCCAGTCGTTCCGCAATCGTAGCGTGCTCGTGTCGGTAACGGACGCGTGTTGCCTGTGCGACATCGCGCTACTGCTGCGTCCCTTCTATCTGTTCCCGTGCGGCCACAAGTTCCACGGAGACTGCCTGCTGGCCGAGATGCAGCCTATACTGGGTTAGCAATTGGCACATACATTGTGACGGACATGTTTTGTTTTATTTATGCGTTTACTCATGGTAAAAATACTCTATAACGGCTTATAATCGCGGTTTATTTTTTTTACAGCCGTTAAAAAAAGAAATGATTTTAACATATAGTTTGTTTAAGTATTACATTTTGTATTCCACGTTTTGCTTACCTTTAGGCAACAATTTTCAAGATTGCTTACAAGCAATCAAAACAATAATAATATTTGGGATGTGACCGGATTTTCCATGAGTGTGTAAAAAACATCAGATTAATTGCATTTTGGCCATATACATAAACATGTTTGACCGCGTGCCCTTTAGGTCTGGTCGTACCTTCAGCGATATAATAATATAAGTAAAGATAAATGGCTTAATTTTTATTCTAAATTATAGTGATTCGATGTAATGATTGAACCGTGATAATTTTCGGTTTTAACACCATAATTGTCTCGGGAAACCTTTATCGCCGTGCTTCTCAAAGTGTTCGTCAGTTTTTGCTTTTCTACTCTTTAATGTTTGATATTGAAAAAACATGATAAACATTTGTAGTCATTTTCTGCACTAGTTTTAAAAATAACTATTCATGGTATATATTGCGGTGATTCTGTCTGCCGATATCTTTACTTTATTTTCTACAATTCAATGCATTAATCAAACAATAATCATGCATATCCAATATTCACTACCATATGTCAGTATTGGAACCAACTCGCCACAATTAACGGCCAGTCGTGACTTTTTGACATTATGGACTGCTCATAAAGACAAATAAGTTGAACCGATAAACTTTATAATCTTTGTGTTCGGGCAGGCCCCGCCCGCCGCAACAAGTTGACCGACCTGCAGCGCCAGCTGGCGGTGCTAACCAACATCGAGCTGTCCACGGTAACGTCGAGCGGGCTGCCACTGCGCGAGGTGCTGAGGAACGAGGTGGACGACATCGTCGCGAGCGAGTGCATATTTTGCGGCGAGCACATGATCAACTGCATCGACAAACCGTTCATCTCTGACGAGGACTGGGACCGTGTGATGAAAGAGTGGGAGTAGACAGACAGACGGACATTTTAGATGGCGCGAGATTTTAAAGCGTCGCTTCGAATAGAAAAATGTGAGAGGTTCTGAAGAAGAGATGAGTGCTATTTTTGCACAGTTGAAAGCTCTTAGGTTGGGTTTCTACTAGAAAAGTGCAAGGAACATGAGCTAATTTCGAGGTAAGGCCGCGACTGATAGATGAAAGTACACAGAAAGGCCTGTTTATTTCACGTAGCAATTGATAGGCAACATATTTTAGGAACGTTCAATTGCTATGTGTATGCAAATATCAAATAAAGTCCCTTACCGCGTATATATCTGAATTTTCTATACCAACAAACCTTCTAACGGATTTTAATAAAGAAGATTTTAGTGTATACGACGTTACGACGACACAAGGTAAAGGAAAATATGCTTTATTATCTGTTGGAAGTCTATAGCTAGTATTCAATAATGTTAAATAATGATAAGCAAGCTAATTTACTTCTAGAAGTCACACTGAACACACATTTCAGTCTGCTGTAACGGGTGGGGTAGAACGTTTCTTTATAGAATTTTGCTTGCGTTAAGAAACGATTTGTTTATATATCTATGTAGGGAATAATTGGTAGACATTTGATTGTAAGTGCAGTAGAGAAGATCTTGTAGGTTTTTGTTCGGGTTTTCATTTTGTTCAGAAAGATTAAGCAGTTTGTCTAGCTGTGCCTGCGACAAATGTTTATAAATATTTCCTTTTTACTCATACATTGAACGTGTTTTAATATTTAGTCAAATCCATTGTCCCTGTTAGGTATTGTATTATTTTAGCAAATTTCAACAATTTACTATATATTTATAACTAATTACTATATAAAATAAACTCTGTAGATTTTTTAATAATACGTCTGAAGAAGCTAATGCCTATCAGCTGGCTATTGATAGATCGTATAATCGATGCATTACCGGTTTGTAAGTGTGCAAGAGCAAATTTTATTTTGGCTTTAAAGCACTGAACCTTTATATTTTGTTTATACTTTAGTATCTTGCTTCTTGTGTATATTTTAATTTCTTAATAGACATAAGAGATAATAATATATAATTTTTTATATGCTTCTGTGATATTCTAATCAAAGTTGATTGTGTATATTATAAGATTCACCACATTCATATTATTATAGTCAAGACATAGTGAATATCGTAACTCATCATAGATTTTCATATTTGATTTCTCTGTAATAATTTTAAGAGTATGAGAAATGATTAAAATTCAATTAATGCAAGCCATCTCTTAACCAAACCTTTTTATATTTCCATCCTTTTACTGATAAGCTTACCTTAATATAATAAAAAGGAAACCAAACTTTGTGGACTTATTATTTATTACGAAAATGTTTGTTATCAAGTAATGATAAACAATAAATTAATTAAATATTAGGATTTAAATAAGAGGAGACCATTTAAAATCCTTAAGGACACAAAAATCCTTTACACATCTTGTTTTAAAATTAAAAACGTAAATTGTACAAACATAAACACAATATATGTCAACGCTTGTGTTATGCACACATTAACACGAAGAGTAAGGTAGAAGGCAGAATACTCGTGGGCCCGTGCGTAAGTATATGTGATATCTTCACAAAGTAATTATCTAAGGCGAAGCTAAATTTATTGACTAGCACCATCTACATCCATAGTTTGCGTATTTGTCTTATCACTTTTGTCGCCCGCTGCCTCGTTCTGGCCCTCGGACGTTTGTTCCTTATTGCTATCCGTATCTGTCTTATCTTTACTCTTGTCGCATTTTTTTACGTTTTTGGCGCCCTTTTTTGGACAAACTTTCTTATCTACTTCTTGGTTTTTGTCTTCGGTTTGCTCGGGAGCGTTGTCCTCCGGCCGCGTGTCGGCCGCCAGCGGCTCCGTCGCCTTGCTCTTGGCGTCCGGCCCTTGCTCTCCCTCTGGTTTGGGCGGATCTTGTGACTGTGCAGTTTGTTCTGCCTGTGGTTGCTCTTTGTCGTCTTTGGCCGGTTCTTTCATTTCCTCTTCCACCCCGTTCTCCGTGACCGGTTTGGCGTTGTCGTTCATTTCCACGTCCTGAGCCGGCGCGGCTCCTCCCTTATCGGCTTTGGCTTCTAATACGGCTATACACTTTTGGATACATTTAATAGCCTCCTTTCTAGCTTGTCTGATGTTCTCTTTCCCGTCCGTTTCGATATTATCTAACTTGATGAGATTCCTCGTCAGCATCTCGTCTAGGTACAAATATTTCTTGTCTTTTTTTGAACCGGTAAAGTTTTCTACGTCGGTCATCAGATTGAGAACGTCAGTCTGGATGCTCAGGATTAGTGTGATAGGGTCGTTGGACGAAGGGGCCGATTTGGGCTGAGGAGGGGGTGTCTCCTGGCGTTGCGCGGGTTGCGGCGGCGGAGGCTGCTGCGCCGGCTTCTGTGGCGGATGAGGTCGTGCCTGGGGCTCAGGTTTCGGGGCGGCATGTTCGTGATGAACGGGCACTTTTACGAAATGTTCCTCGGGGTGCGGCTGTGGTTTCGGCGACTGAGATCTCTGGGGTGAGGGGCCGCGGGTGAAGGCATTCTGAGGGTATACTTTTTGCTGGACGAATGGCTGAGGTCCCGATCTGTAGCCTTTGCTGAATGGTGTACCGAAAGCTCTGGAGAAGTTGGGCGGAGGGTGAAACGCGGGGCCGTCGTCGAAGTACTGTTCCCTGTCGACGTGCGGCTGCGGCGGCGGCGGCGGCGCGTACTGTTGCTTGGTCTCGCCGTAGTGTCCGCCGTGGTCGACGTTTTTGTTGATCACCGGCTCGTCTCTACCCTCCACGAATATGGGTATGTGCCGGACGTTAGACGGCGGCGGCTGGACGTGATCGTGCGCCGCCTCCTGGTTCTGTGCGCTCATTCTGTGCGGGGTGCTGCTTTGGTTGGGACAACTGTCGGGGGGTGCGGACATAGACCGTTGGTTTCTCTCCTCTGCATCGACCACGCTAGGGTCGACCGCGCTCTTCTGCCCAAGGTCTACGGTATTTCTCAATCCGTACTGTGGGAGATGTGTCGGTTGGTCGTGCGTCGGTTGATCGCTTTGTTCGGTCTGTGTGGCGGTCGTCTGTTGGTTGGGCAAGTGTGGTTGTGGAGGAGCCGGTTGAGTCGGGGGCTGAGGCGGCGGTGGCTCGTCCCGGGAACCGAACCTGCGGTTCCAATGTGACGGGAAGTGTTCTCTGAACTCTGGGGGGATGTCGTCAAAGGGGAATCTGTCGAAGCCGCCGAAACTGTCGCCAAAATCTGCAAGGTTCAAACGTTTTTTTACAAAACCTGCAAATGGTAAGATTTGCTGTTAATGACTCAAATCTGGAATTGAACCATTCTTTACTGCGGGTGTGAAGGAAATGAGGTAGATTTTTTTTACTACAACAAGTGCTTTAAGCGACTTATCACAGAGTCAGGACAGTGTACGAGAAGTTATCTGAATTAATATAATTTATGTATACTTCTAACATGTTATCAGGATTTATCATTACGCGGTGGATTCTAAGTAAGCTAAAGTATTTGTATGTATTATAAAATAAGTTAAGGGAAATGGTATGCCTACCGTCGCTGGCGTCCTGGCTGGAAGGGCGGCGCTTGCGTGCCCAGGTGGCGGGGCGCTGGCGCAGGCGCGCCGCTATATCGGGGTGCCGCGCCGCGAGCTCGCTCCACGCGCCCGACGCTTCCTCCTCATCAAACGGGAACCCACGCTGTGGATAACAGTCATACGTTATTGTACGGCACGGAAAGCTACCTTATTGTAGGTACATACTAATTAAGCCATGGGTCCCAATAATACCTACCATTTGGTGTTATTGGAACCCTAATCACCATAAGCTTTTCTTGCACCTAGGTTCTTTTCAGGTGGCTCGCGTCATAATCCTGCTTAAACTTAGTTATAAGACCCGTTTGGTGACGGCAGACTATTGTTAAAGTAGGACACTGACCTATTTGTTTAAATGACTCTTATAACACTGGTTATCAGGGGCATTGGTCGTCTGTGTAAAATTGTAATTAGCAAATCTATAGTCATAGATTTTGTTTTGACAATCTGAAAAAGCTTATGATAGGCCTAAGTAAGTCAGAACAAATTTGACTTTTACTTTATGTATATGCGAAAATGAGACGAGAAAATTCGCAGCACGCAACACATATAAATAAACCAAAGTTATGTCCATAGTACATAAATACTATCTAAATATTTTGCACCACCTTATAAAATGCAGCGCGACTTGTGATCATTCGACTCACCAAATATAATTTTTATACATAATGTGCAATAATCCAATTCACACATTGGGTGGAACATTCAAGGACGTTTAAAATTATATTTTTATCATTCACTTGCGTAAGAACGTTGTTGTGTACAAACTACAGCGAAAACGTTACAGATTAAATTGGTACGTATGTTAATCGGCGTTTATAAAAGGTCAATCAAGTCAACAATTACACCAACATTAGCTGTTAACTAAATGTTGGTTAACAGGGCATGGGCATTCTGATCAACGGACCCTGGTAATGAATATTATAAAGTTCGTTAAAGAAGCACAAATCGTTAATAAATTTTAGAGATATTTGACTTCACTTGTATGAACGCCATTACCATGTCGTTACATCATATTATTGTTCATCTTTAGAACAATAAATTGTAGATTGAATTCATTTTCTGTTTTATAAAGTAAAATGGAGCTATTAACCGACTATAGTATAAAATAACGATAGTAAGTCCGAAATGGCGAGGTCTGGCTGTGGAACTTTCGACAGACATTGTATAGGTTGATCGTTGCCTTATGCACAAACCTTATCGTCTGTATTTATAAAGATTAATTATTTAAGAGACTTTATGAAACTACACACAGACGGCAAACGTATATCTAACCATAAATTAAGATCTAATTTAAATCGTAAGATTTGCATAGAAATTGTAGCCACAAGAAACATGCGTTTGTAAAACGTGTTGGCAAACTTGGCCTAATTCCAATTTAGCGTCCAGTTTTTACGGTAACTAAACATTTGGAAAGTGAATATCTCAATACTGTTTCTGTAACACATCTATTTAAAACAAATATGCTGGACTGTTAACATAATCATTACACGTAGAAGATACAAGATAAAACTACCTTACTTAAATTATCCACCATTTTGTATTTCCCAATATCACGGCCATATTAGCATTTTTGTTATTCGTCCCGCTATTTGGCTTACATCCAGTCATAATGACATTCTGCACCCCCCTTTCCCCTTTCAATTTCATATGTGGAATTGTGCATTCGCGTAAACATAGCGACCGGCCCGCCAGGAAGTCGGCCATTACGTCGATCTCCAAGACTTGGAAAACGCGGATATGGCATATCAAGCAGGTGCGTAGTACGCTTTGCGACGAGATGTCCATATACGGCAAGGACGCGGCGCGGCCTCAGTGTCCACTTTCGTGTCTCTTGTCGCCTGAGTGCAATCGGAAGCCGCTTTCTAGTGACTCTGTTGTGTTGAAATCTTTTTCGCACCAGTACTGATTACGTAAAATGCATCGCTTAATAAGATATGAGTTAGCAGAAAAATAATAAACACGCAGTTGCAGCACGTGAACACTGCCCGCAAAACAATCGACTTATTCACATAATATAGAATAGATGACAAACGTTCCGAGAAGCGGCGTATATTTGCGACGGTTCAATTCTCCCGCCCACGTTTATTTTTTGCGTCTTTGAAACGAACAAAAAACCACGAGATCGTTTGGAGACTTAGCGTGCGTTCAACTTGTGCCTGGCTTTACATAGCCAACACAAAAACAAACGAATGTAAATTAAAAACAAAAAAACTTAAAAAACGAACTGTTTGTATTTAGGTCGTAAATCAACAAGATTACAGAGATGGCGCTGACTTCTCACCAAAAATTATGCTAAAACAATCGACGTATCTTAGTCTCGGTAGCACGACGGTATTTCAGTCCCTCGGCAAGAGAAAGATGCAGGTTTGAGACCCGCCTAAAGCCTTGGACAAGATGAATTTTGTTCAGTAAAAATTATCATTATTACACAAAACCCCTAAGCAAAAAAGTAGTCACATACGTAATTAAATAAATAAAAGACGATCAACGTACGAAAAAATCTAATCGTACCGCTAAAATAAATCTAGTATAATACAAAACGGTTGAGAGCTACAAATGGCATCAACACAGATATATTAACACCAGTTCGCCAAACAAACTAATGACAAGGCAAACACTAGAGCATTATGTAAACGGATTATGGCGTCACGCGTCTTTATATACATCCAGATACGATTTCTACATTCACTACGATAAAATATAGAATATTCTACAGCACTCCGGCCAGATCCGGAATATACGGTCAGACCAAAACAAACCAATAACTTCTAACCATTTCTTTCGCATTACATAAAGAGTACAGGTAATGTCCAACAGCATGACATCACCGGTGTAGGTGAATCGTACAAAAACCAATACGATGGCGTCAGAAGCGAAATCAAGAGGACGTTAGGTCGGCAAAACGTGCAATAACAATAATAATACAGGTATGTGTGGCGAGGCACGTGTGGCGGATCGTGACCAAAGATACAAGAAAATTCGACCGAATATTGTAAACGAAAAAGTTTGTTACGGGGATGCTCGTTACTCTTTCATGGCCGTAAGGATGAATTATAATTGGCATAGACAAGACAGACTCTCGCAATACACTAGTAATAGGTAATAGTCTAAATACACAAAGAGTACTATTACCTGATGGAATAAATTCGATTTTGTTTACAGTCAGAAAACTACAAAGGGTTTGGACATAAAAAAACATTCCTTAAGGAAACCTTAAGGAAAGTCCTGAGTGAAATCCAGGCGAACGAAGATGCGGACGGAAATCTAGCTTCATTATTCAATGTAGAGTTCAACAAATAAGCAACATCGACAGTTCTAAAAAACAAGTGTTAGACGTTCCAAAGAAATTTGTAACACAACCATAGACATTGGAGAAAAATTTTCAACATGCCAAAGTTTAATTTAAACCACACAACAGCCGGTAACGTCTGACGTAACCAAGTCAATGACCGCGAAAATGCCACATAACTCATACACGTTTGATTAGCTGCTAACAATATCATGTACAGTTAGTTTCCAGTGCAGGCAACTGCAAAAACTATACGACAGACAATCGAAAATGGGCATTCTATAGGTCACATAGTCGCTAGACAGATATAATCGAAACTCGAAATAAAAATCATTGGACCGGTTTAGGAACAAATTAATCTGACCTATATAGACGAAATTGGATTGAGGAAGTCGCAATAGCGACCATGTTTGGAGCAGCAGCAGCCAATCAAAGATTAACTAATAAAGAAATCGTCCAGAGGTTTCGGGTCGGCCATATTTGCAGCGACACCGTCGTAGGCGTCATGTGACGCATTTGCTAAGGAAACACTAACGCCGTTTATGTATAAGCGATACATTTTGCCATCTAAGATAAATAGTAGGGTGACATCATCACCTAAGTTATACTGATATTTACACGTCGTGGATTTACGAGAGAACGGATTTTAGCGAGCAGGTTGACCGTGAACTTGGGTGGATGGCAGAATAACATGTTAATATGAACGTTAGAATATAATCGATTTATCTTTAGAATGAGGAACGTTACACATTGGATTTAAATAAAAACATCATCATAGCATCCGTAAAACGTCCGCAGCTGGGCATAGGCCTCTCCACAGAAAGGGGAAAATGTGCGCGTACTTGCCACGCTGGACAAGCGTGTTGGCAATCTCAGAGCGTAGCTTCACGACGAGAATACTGCAGCCCATTCCCACCCTCAGTGGGTTACGACACCTCAGAAAATATTAAATAAACAAGTACAGTTAAAAATTGAATATAGATTTCCTCATCTAACGACAGTTTTTTTTTGCCTAAACATTGTCTGACCTTAACACAAGCTTCGAGACAGTTCCGCGAGTAGAATAATATTCAAATTCTACTCATATAAAAAACAAAACCTGCTTGTTTTATAGATTTAAACGAAACTACAAAAATATTGATCGAACATTAAAATGACATGTCTAAAGATATCCAAGCAGATCAAATCGTGACATGCGACTTTCAATATGATGATCTTTGAGTGAGAATGGATTAAGTTTAACAGCTAGCAGATCAGGTGCCCGCAAATATAAACCATTGACCGATTAGATGCAAACACGCCGCTGCTAAATCGGTACCGTAGCCGGCAGCGCCAATGCAAAGAGCATCGTTAAATGCGAAGTGCATCGCGGGAATCAATTCCGCAGACCAGCCGACACTCATTGTATTTAGAACGGAATGCACTTCGAAGTGAAAGCAGACGAGGTATGGCATCACTAACAGATCGGTGCCTGGTGTTGCTTCAAAGTAAACTGACGGTAGACCTAAAATAGAAGAACTACTCTATGCTCAGGTCTGTTTCACAGAACTGCCCACAATACACATTGCTTAATCTCTTCTGTATACCGCGTCTCCGCTAATTGCGTAGTTTTACAACTAAAAAAATAATCTTGTAGAATTTAAACGTAATATACCTTCGAAAAAAGGTCGTATTGGTTATTTATTGTATGATTTAGAATTGAAATGTATGGTGAAATATATTTTTTTTACTTAGCCACAATTTAAGCGTGTTCTGGTATCTACAATCTTGTGATAAAAAATCAATCACCTTAAAAATACTACAAAATAAATACAGCTTTAAATATTTATTATTGGTCAATAATATACCAAACTCTACTCTACGTATATGCTATACCAAACTCTACTGCAAATTATAACTGTATGTATATGGAACAAGTCAAATGCAATATCAATTAAAATGCAGTTCCAGAGCTTAGTGTCACGTCATTACAGATAATAATAATGTCTCAATTAATATTTCAAAGTGGCAACCTCTATAAATGGTGTTCCGATAGCAGCTGCGCGCGCGCGCCTCAGTCGCCGCTGACTCACGCGGCTTGCGCGCACGTGACGTCACAATGTTTACATGAATTTGCAGACATTTATAATTTAATGGTGAATTAATTGTTCAGCGATTAAAGTTAGCAGATTTTGTGAATTAAAATTTCGATGTCTTTTTTTGTGAATGGCAATACAGCAAAAATGAAATCCGCAATATTTTTTTTAATTAACTCTTAATCTATATTGTTTTAAAATCAAAATGTTTATTGGATAGGCTATTAGAAAAGCAGACGACCTTAGAAAAGACGCGACAGGAGTAGCAGAAATCTACCCACGACCATTCAAATGAATCAGAAGCAATAATTAAGAGTGGTCTTCAAGTGTAAATATAAACAATGGGGGAATGTCTGACAGCCTCGGGCTGACCATGCTCCCACCTGGCGACAGTCCAAACGCGAAATAGGGAAATATTTCTAATCCGCAAGGGTCGTTAGCTTTAAATAGCCATTTTCGTAATAGTTAAATCACCAAGCGTTTTAACACACTGTTTTTGTGTTGTTTGAGAACATTGAAGCTTACAAAATATAACTGCTTAAATGTAAATATTAATTCATTAATACATGCAATTAACTTGCCTCAAAAATGAATGCTCAAAAACATACAATTTTATCTCTTTGTTCAAACTTATAATTGGCTTTTAGTAATTAATTATTTTTAAAATACTAAGTTATGCTTATAGGTGTACTTTTATGATTAAAAAAAATACATTTTTAAGGTTTTTGTAAAAGATAGTAAGGACGTACCTCATCCCTGGCGCTCCCATGATACTCGGGCGGTTTGTCTAGTACAACTGGCGATTCCATATCCTTATCCTAATCACTGAACGTATCACAGATATAATTCAATTCACTTCACTGCGATGCGTCGTATCACGCGATAATACTCGGCACAAACAATAGCTCGGTATGGTGTCTCGTTTTATACTGCAGCGGAGGCCGCTTCCCCACTGTATTTATACAGTCGACAGCCCCGAGCCGATGTTTCTCGAAGCATCGAGAGGGCTCGAGTCGGCTCGAGACACGGTCGCCCGACGCGATTTCGATGGATTCATTCATTTACGCGCGTAGGTGGATTTTGTGGCAGAGGCATATACTAAACCGGCAATGTAAAGCAAGGAAAAGTTGAGCGAATCGATGGTAATGGTGGTAGAGGGCATGGCGCACGCGCTATGAAGTTATCTAGAAGCTTCGAGAGACGAAAGAATTTCAACCCCCAGTAAGCAAGAAAGTTCAAGCGATAATTTTTCTGTTAACCAACCTGATGGAACCATTTGATTGGGGGAGGTGAGTTATTAATAACTACAATTATGTGTTTATTATTAATTTAAAATAGCGATACGTGATGCGTATGAATCACCTGTATTGTACTTTATTGGTAGTACATACAATAACAATTACATTGTGTGGTTTATTAAATGTTTCCTTCAGCGCCCATACAGGTTTGATTAATGAAATCACCATATGCGGTGACACCGTGCCACATGTTTTTATGGATCTCAACAGTTACTGTCTTTACTTTTATACTAGCGAACTGCGCCGATTTTAAATAAATTCCCACAACATATCATACATTGACCTGATTCCGGGATAAGTCGCTTAAAGCACTTGTGTTACGGACATCAGATAGCAGATGAATCACAAATATACTATGCTGGCCATGATAAAACATAAATCCCGACCTCATTAAGATATTCAGTGACCGATCTTGCCGTAACGTTGCATTATCATGCATTAATCGAAAGTTGCCTTCAATAAATGGTGCGAAAGACGCGACATGGTCTTGAAGAACCTCCTCTACGTATCTTTGAGCATTTACACTGCCTCTATCAAACATAACCAGATCGGTACAGGCCTCGTATTAAATACCTCCCCAAACCATTATGGACCCTCGATGGAAACCACGATTTCTATTCGATCGAACGCGGCAATTAAGGTCAAAATTCCCCCTTTATTGGGAGGCCTATGTCCAGCAGTGGACGTTGTACGCCTGCCAATGATGATGACAAAAAAATATTTTATAGAAATAACAATATCACAAATTCTAAAATGTATCACATACATATTATGACATAACATATATTATAACAGTAACATGTGTATTTGGTAGGTATAAATGTAGATCGTAAATATATTATTGGTAATTACGATATATTTCCATTTTTTTTATCCCTATAACTCCCAAATTATTTGCGCCTGTCCCTTTTATATTTTTTATCAACTTACAAAAACCGCTAGATCAGATAAAAAATTATATCATAAGTCGCATCTGCTGCAAATCGTGAAATGAAATAAGGTACTTGACTAACAATGAGGGTAAACGCTTCGCCGAAGTTCAGTGTCCCGCCTGAACCCTGTCTGGAGTGAGACAATGAAACTAGGGACTATACTACACGAATCAAAGTTTCATACACCTGTACATATTTGCGTGATGAACATGTAAAGTATCGATCGAAATAAGATTGCTATGATATGTCCATCAATCGATGGAGTGGTTCCTTAGGAAGTTTTCTATACCAGCCGTGGGATATTTACTGGGATAATGGGACATAGGACACCCATGAGATAGATATTATGAGGAACTATTTCCCGTATCGTAGAAGCGTAGCTTTGCGATGGTGATACTTCTGCCCGTCTCCACCCTATATCATACCTCTGACGTTTTTTACATTTGGTAGAGGAAAATGTAAAACATGTTTTACACCTATTCTAACAATATATCGTCGTTTAAGTTCTAACATAGCGTATGTTAAAATGTTGACACTTTGTACAACTGCGAATATATTGCACACGTTTTTATAAAAATCCTTTTTATACTAATTGCTTGTGCATTTAGTTGGTGCAAAATAGATTTCGTTAAAACAATACACTACATTATTATAATAGTAATTAGTGAAGGTCTGTGAGGTATGTTTGTTAAATTTTACGTTAGAACAACCAAATTGATCTGGTTGCATTGGCAGTAAAATGTAGTCTGGAATGGAAAATATACGGCTACCAAAGTATAGAATTACATTTCCCCTTAAGAACCAATTGGTCAATCATAAGTGTTTACATAACGGAAGTCTTTAAGACAGAGGCTACCTCCGATTTCGAGAAAAGAAAGAACGCCCAGAAAACGAGGAACGCGATTTAAATTAAAATCAGATAAAATCGCCGGCAGATAAATATTATACTAAAGTATGCCGATAATTGTGGAATATGTTCAAAAACTTTATGCCGACAACTATCGGTAACTACTCCCAGTTATACATACATACATCGCGCCTGTCCCAACGGGGTAGGCAAAGACTGGATCTCCACTTGCTACGATCATGGCAAACCTCTCTCGCTTCTCTTACTAGCATTGTCTATTCATACATGCTGGTACTTATAATCTGGCCCTTCTTTAATACCTTTTCTACCTGGTTAAGATATGTTCGTCTCGGACGTCCTATACCAACCAATCCTTCCATTCACTGCCTTCCCATTCTATTAGTCTGCGCAGTCATCCTATTTTGATCCATCCTTTCTACATGTCCAAACCGTCTTAATATAACTTTCTCTATTGTTGTCACAACATCATCTTTTACACCACATCGATATCTTAATACACTAATCTTGAATCTATCTCTCAAATCTGTTACATCGTACAGACTTCAAAATGCTCTCATTTCACAGCATTTATTATACTCGCGTGCTTTTTCTGCCATACCCAACATTCACTACCATATGTCAGTGTTGGAATCGCTAGCCTCTCAATCGCCAAATTGAACAGCCAGTCGAGCCCTTTTTGACACATTTTAGCTGCCCAAAAAATTATGTAAGCCTCTATTGACACTAAACCACCTATCACTCCGTTCAATATCTTATCACACCCAGTTATAAAAGTAATTATGTATAAAAAGGATATTAAGCTGATACCGACAATATTAGAACTTTAATACGTTCAAAAACAGTTCGACACAGGATTGTATCATCAGACGTATCCACTGAAAGTCATCAAACCGATAAATTGGTGGCTGCAAACAAAGAGAAGTCCAGTATCCCGTCTACGCCCTGTCTGGATCGAGACAATAGCAACTAGGACCAGCACATATACCTGCATGTACAACGGTATGCATCACAAAATAACAATCTAACTACACCTCTTGCTATCTCTACGTTTCATTGTCTCTTCTCCACCCTAAGGTGGAGGTTACAATTATTGTTCTTATTGACATGTATTGCTAAGTCTGGTGTACAATAAAGAGTTTATTGTTTATTAATAATAATTATATCTATGCAACACAAAACAATATTATTTAGTCTTTATTTTTCTATTTATTATATTGGCACACAAACAACTATTCAAAAAATATAAACAAGATTAGAGGAATAAAAAATAAATAAAACATAACAAAGAAATTTTAAATAAACAGCATAGACAGTTTCTTTCCACATACTTATATTCCATAAATGTCAGGCATTGCTCGCGCTATCATGTACATACTCAGTTACTATTCTGATCTTGTTTTGAAATTCAAAAGGTGATATCATCAAGGAGACCAGTGGAAATTATTTCTTATATGTAAAGCATAACAAGTAAAAAGAAAAATTCAAAGTGCCTAAGACTACGATATCATAACCCAAGTAAGATTGTACCTCTAATGATAGCTGCTACACGCCCTCCGTCGTGTCTGTCTCACTCCACGCATATACATCATTGTATAATACGGCACATCGCGGACTAAGATTAGAGACGCAAGTTTATTTTCAAAGACGCTAGAATATTTTGCGCAGATTATAATATAATTGCAAAAGTTAATAATAATATCTAAAATAATAAAAGTTCGCTATTAACTATAAAGGAAGCCGTTTCAAGAGTGACGATGACGTTATGTCTTGTAAACTTTTCGGTACGTTACGGCAATGGTTGCTGTAAGGTAACCGAAATGCGAAATATTAAATGTAAACGTTAAACAAACCGTCAAAAAGTAGGTATTAAAATTATTAATTCAAATAATGATTTGATTGTACATCTTCATTTAGTTTTTCTGATACTAGTTATTGGGTACCTATACCTATCAATGTACTTTCTACTTTTTTAATAATAATATTCTTATGGAGTTCATTTAGTTGGGACAGATGAGTCCTTACATCCGGAATCTATTAAGACGAAGACACTGCTTACATACAAGCTTGTGGCTTCGTCGCATAATGATAAGAATTTTTTTTTAAATATTCTGTTAAATGAAAATACATATTCTATTCATCCGTTCTTACTTACAAAACTAAAAAAATTGTATTGTAACATGTAGTCATTCTGCCAATGAGTAACATAAACAACGTGATTTTATTGCAGTCATTGCTGCAATTCACTCTACCCCCATTGGTAAATATAATGGGGTTAGAGTAACGTTCAAATAAATAGTACCGACACAAACTTCACGGTTTAGTGAACAAAGAATGTCTCCGTCATAGACATCCACTTCTTGTATCACTGCAATATAACTGTATAAAGTGTTTACAATACACTAGACTCGTTGCTATATAGTCATTTGGCACTACTATAGGCTTTATGGCACTAATCGACAGGTAGTACAAGTCCAACTGGTGAGCGGTTACAATTCGACAGTTCCAGATATATTAAAATGGCGTCTCTCAGCCTTAGATTTTATCGTTTTATTAGCGACCCGCCTCAGTTTCGAACGCGTTTTATTTACATCACATTAAAAACCTTTAAAAATGACAAGTGTTTCTCTGCAATATTAACATATTACATACATACATATTACATGTATAGTATATGTAAACGTTCCTCTTGTTTACTTTATCTATTAAAAACAGCATCAAAATACGTTACGTAGTTCCAAAGATCTAATCATACATAGGGACAGACAGCGGAAAGCGACTTTGTTTTTTACTATATATAGTAATGGCACAAAATCAAAAATATATATCTTAATTTTAATCGGCGGTTCACGTTTAGACAGGGAATACAGCGCTGGAACTCATTGCAACTGACTCACTAGATTATTAAACTATTCAATAGTGTGAACGACCTATAGTTTAGGCAATAGAATGAAAAAAATTCTTCGAAGTAAGAATTAGCAAAATATGTTTATGACATAGCATAAACGGTTGCATTTGATTAGCAAGAATCATAGCAATTGTAACAACTTTCATAAAACAACTCGCTGGAAATACACCAAGGTCAATTGGAAAATTATAAACAGTGAGAATGGGGGCGAATGTAGGTGGCGGATTGACTACACTCTAAATACCATACAACTAAAACTGCGTATTAATGTAATATCACAAACGGTAAACTTCCAAGAGCGGGATATTGTAACAATAACTATGGGGACACTGTAAGAAAATCGACGTGCAATAACGAATCAAGTCGAGCATAAACAAACAAAGCTTTTCAATACAGTTGGCAAGACAGTGAACGTCACGAACAAGCATGGTATATTTGCTATTTATAAATGCGGCGTGCAGTACTCACATTTCGCTTCATCTTACACTGTCATCCTACACCTGACCGGGATAATGTTGTCGATAGTTCGATTGGATACCGTGCGGATTGAAACACGAACGCTAATACTTTAATATGAAGAGCGTGCGGCGTGGACGGCGGCACCACTGCTGTGGGCGGTTGCCGCGGATAACCGAAATAGATCTTTTGGAATAACACCACTACACAAATGATGTCTGTTGCGTCAGTAACTCTTGACGGGTGGAAGATCAAGAGCGGACGTGCCAGCCGCGCCGGTGCGCGTCTGTCGTGGATGCGCTATCGCTAACTTTGTTTGCGACTAATCACCGCGACACGCTATTTCAGAAACGCTAACATATGTACACAGAGTGCTGCTAATAATTGCATGTAGCGACACGATGTACGCGTCCATTACAATTCAGGTAACGGCCGTTGCATCGGCGACCAATTTGTAACAATTTGAATAGCGACTTCGCGTACGTTACAGATTAATAAATTCCCACAACATCGCATACACTGATCTGATTCCGTGAAAATTCACTTAAATCACTTGTGTTACGGACATCAGACAACAGAGGAATCACAAATATACTATTTAAATACATACATACATTTAACAACCAGACACGGAATAAATATCATCATATAAGTATTTGTCCAGGTGGGGATCGAACTCACGAAGTTTGATGCACAACGCACTATGCCCGTCTATTAGTTAGGATATTCGTGATTAAATACATTCGAATCACGAATATCCGAACTAATATTTCACGGTCGCTTTCTGATAATAATAACC
>JACJUM010004390.1:15595848-15667088 GCA_020976665.1 Heortia vitessoides
TGCTATTTCCATCAGCCTTTACAAAGGTGTAGAAGAAATATAGACATTTCTCATTTTTATTCTGGGACTCTCGTATGAAGCGCGTCTGTTCACCCCCGAGACCATCACTAATTCTTATTTATCTTTTGACTCCGTTCACTTTTTTGCATTTTATCAAGCAGACTGAATCCTCGAAACGAAATTACAAATGACGATCAACATATCTATCCAATTAAAAAGGAATCGTTGAAATATATTTAACTTTAATATAACTCTGGAACGTCTGCACTTTATTGGAGCACTATTTTGTTAGTGTTTGTAATCGTACGTGATCAACAGGATCGGGAAGTTTATATAAAAAATGTATTCTAGGCTGTATACCAAAGAAACAGATTGTAACTCCTACGGTCAAAGGATTAACAAGATAAATGTTTACTGTGTTCTTACCCGAACGAAATCTGGGCGAGCCGCTAGTTATTAATGACTTCGAGTAACATTCTTAAGATACACCCATTGCGGGAATTGCAAGAATTAATACAAAAGCATGAGAGAAAAATATTTTTTTGAATCCTCGGAATTTGGGAAAGATGTGTTTCTTATTGTGATGGTGCCCGGCAGTTAATAATTTTGTCGTCACTGTAACGCTTTTAAGTTTTATCCTTGACACAGATTTCTTGTCAATATCCAGACTTAGTACATATAATAGGAGCACTGTAAACTAATCTAAACACTCTCATATATTCCAGAGCTGTCAATACTCAACTTATTTTATGTTGGACACTGACAAATGTTGTTGCGAATTGGGTTAGATACTTTATTGGATCAAGGCTAATCGTGTCATCCATTTGCGTGTATTCCAAGGATTATTGTACGTATCCGAGTAAAGTGTTACAATTTAGACTAATTTTAGACACCCAGATTTATAAGAAGACTTACACAAAACAAGTTGATTGTGTTTACTATTTGTGGTGCAAAGCAAAGTAGAATAGTATATCTTCTTTTTTTTATAAAAGACGGCCAAGTAGACTATCCTGCATACAGTCCGCGTGATAGTAGGCGTCATTGCAGTCTATGGACACAGGTAATATCACAAGGATATCACTAGTTCATAGCCAACCTTGAGACTTAAATATATTATGTTTACATTACCCAGTAATTTCACTGCCTCCCCCACCCTACAAACCGGAACACAGCAATGCGAACACTGACATATTGCGATAGAAATATACATATAAGACTGAGGTACCAATGCAGATGACCTTTGTGTGAGGTCTACCTCATATATCCGAAACGGCATAGTTCTAAATAAAAGAATACAAAGATCGGTAATTGCATTCCAATCGTTAAACTTATGGGCAATCAAGTGCTAACCATCTCTCCTTTTTTGGGATAACTATGTGAAATAGAGAACATCCTCCGGCTTATATGATAATCTGAGCTGGAATGCTCTATGCTTGGCTTTAACAGTTAGCTGTAACATCAACAACTTCAACACTGAGAAAAAAGGACCCACATTGGAAGAAACTACGCTCATTTCATTGTGTATGCTCTACACCATATACTATAAAATGAGCCATGACCATAGTTATAAAAAAATGAAGCCGCTATACCCAACAATATCTTGTGGCACTTTAGGGACCAATACATGCATATATGGTATGTCAGACCCAGGGGCCAAAGAAAGGAGTCCTCAACTTGATTGTACTGATTTTTTAGTCTGGCGTAAAAAAATATTGACATAACGGATACCCGTCATATTACAACCCTATCGTGTATTTACCGGAAGATTGGGCCATCCCTATTAATATTATAAATGCGAAAGTAACACTCTCTGTCTGTCTGTTACGCTTTCCCGCTTAAACCTCTAAACCGATTTTGATGAAATTTGGCACAGACAATCTTTAGACCCTGAGAAAGGACATAGGCAATTTTTTAATTCGAAAAAAGGGTTGTGAGGGGTGAAAAGTTGTATGGAAGAATTGCTATTTTGGAGCTAGAAACTTAAAACTTATTTTTCAAGCCATTGATTCGATATTAATAAACATGACATTCAAAGTTTCTATAAGTTTGTTAAGAGGTATGTTACCCAAAAAAAGCTATTCCACGCCGACGAAGTCGCGGGCACAGCTAGTATGTATATAATATTGGTGAAAGTGCCCGATAATTAAACTACTCTTTTAACGACTTTAAAACACGGTTTATTTAACTTTGGCTAAAAACCACCTATTTTGGGGAATATTACATTTAATATATATATTTATTTATTAAATTTTGACGAGCACACCCATAGTAGGTGCCCTGAGAAACGTGCATCCACTCGAACAATTGCTTTGTTTGACATTGCCGCCATGTTGAAAAGCAGATCGGATATTGAAACAAGTGTTTCCCTTTGAACGCGATGTGAATCGTAATCAATTAATGAATAATCACCTGTTGACTCACCGCGTTTAAATTGTGACCCATTTAATTTAGTCATTATTGATATGTATGTATGACGAAAGAGTTATGCCAAATGTTATAATTTGATACGGTCGTGTGGTATGACCGTTGTGGTGCGATTTTCAGAATTCAATGTAACTAATTTCAATGTTAATTCAAAAGACATATTTACAATCAACACCTGGTTTCTCAGCGCGGTCTTTACACATCCCTGAGGAACTCTTATTATTCCGGGAAGGAGTCTGTCGCTTTCTGACAATTAAAATACGCAGAAAACCATACAAAAAAACATTATCTCAGGTATACCTCATCATACAAAAGGCCTTCTGCATTGATACCTCACTCTCACCTTTATCTACCGCCATATAGCTGTGTTCCGGTCTGAAGGGTGAGACAGACAGTGAATTTACTGGGTAATATGGCATAATATCCCCAAGTCACAATGTTGGCAACGCGTTAGTGATATCCTTGTGATATTACGAGTCTATAGGCTGCAGTGACGCTGACTATCACGCGGTCTGTATTTTTGTTTGTTCTCCTGGTCTAATAAAAAAAAAGAAAATCATTCCCGCTTCTCATACATAATGGTAACCCAGATCACCACACAATTTTGAGGATAAATGTAGTCTTTTCATTCTATTGATATTCTCTGTGTTATATTTGAACCAGATTGTGTAGCTTTTCCAGCGTGAACAATCATCCATACAATCTTACGCGTTTATAATATTAGTTAATAATAAAATATTTTCTATGCGAGTTCTGATGAGAAATTTTCAATAAAATCAACCATTCCAAATGAGAAAAAAAAATACAATATTTTTTGTTCATTACAGTATATATATTTGTTCGTTACATGCCAGAAAGCTGCATTTCTGTGCAAGTAGTGTAATCAGAATTTAGATAACAACTAAAATAATATTTCGCTTCACTTGAATATTAAAACATTCTGAGAATTGGCACAGTAAACAATAGTATTAACATGTCTTCAAGTAGATACACACACTTTCATGATAAAACCAACGAATGCACAAACCGTTTCTTATTTCCCCTTTTACCTTGAAATGGAGCCATTATCAAATTCACTGAAGCCTGCACAATAAGTCACAGTAAATAAAACTCGGCGGACAAGAAATTTAGACGAACTTAACATACCCGTAGAATATACGCAATAAAATGTTAGTATCGCACACGCCATTGCTTTAAAGACCTCTAAGATATTAATCCAACTTCATCGACTCGTATTGTCTTCGAAATGTAATAAAATCATCATTATTAACAGCATAGCAACCGTAATCCGTCCACTGCTGAACACATGCCTCTCTGGTTAGCTAGTATTCTAGAAGTATGTGGAGTCATTATTATTATCATTCCAGCTATTGGAAGTTCACTGTTGGAAATAAGACTCCCCAAGAAAGGGGGGATCAAAAAAAAATTGCTGGTTAAGCGTATTGGCAATCGCAGAGCGCAGCACTCGCGACGGGGATGCTGCTGCCTATCCCCGCCCTAAAGACCTGTAGGTCTAATGTAATAAATATGTTTATACACCAAGCTAGGCTAGGCTTCAGATTAATGTAGATTATGATAGGATATTATAGTCTAGGCAGGGCTTAGACTTAATAGTTTAGAATATTACAGACAGAATATTACAAACACATCTTTCATGCCAGGTAGTGCAGTCACTAACTTCTGATATATTATCAAGCAAGTTAGCTTATCATCAAACTGATGTTTGATGTAGTATTTCCTAGATTTGTTTCCACAAAGGTTTTAGTTCGGGTAATAATTTACTGAAACAATAATCCCATCAATGTTTACTTAATAGGATTTTTTTAAGACAACGCATTGTTAGCGCCAACACTAGTATGGTTTCCAATAATACCTGATAGGTTTTGTTGGAACCCTTATTACCATCAGTTTTTCTTGCCGGCTCTTTTCTGGTGGCTCACGTTATGAACCTGCTATAAACGAAGGTATAAAACCCGTCTGGTGCCGGTAGACTAGTATTATAGTAGGACACTCAATTACCTATTTGTTTAAATAACTCTTTTAAGACCTGGTTGTCAGGGTTATGGGTCATTTGCGTAAAATTGAAATTAGCAAATATATATTCATAGATTTTTCTTGTTTATTATTGACGATTTGAATGTGCCTATGATTGGCCTATTTTAATAAACATATTAGACTTCACTTTAAATTCTTTTCCTAAGGTAATCTAATAAAACTATCATCTGATTTCAATGAAACAAAGCCTAAATGTGAATCGAAGTTTATAATACATGACCGTAAGAAACAACAAATAAGGCCGTAATAAATAAATATGATATTGCACCATATCCTAATGTGTACATGATATCTTACGACCGCTAGATATCTTTACGTCCTCAGGCTACGGTGACTCTTACCATCATGCGGATCTTGTTGCTATTAAGCCCTCATACTAGCCATTGAAAATCCGCTGATGGATATAACGCCTCCTAAGAAAGTGGGAATCTTGCTCATAATAGCAGCGCTGGGCAAGCGTATTGGTAATTGCAGGGCGCAGCTTTCGCTATTGGGGTGCTGATACCCATCTCCGCAATGTGTGTTTGAGCTACACTATTTCGGACGGATATAGCGCCATCTGTCGGTTTCGATACTTTAGCCGCCTCTTAAGACACCTGGTTAAGAGGCAGGTTTATCCTACTCTGTACTTCACGGCTATTAAGCTCTACTATTTATAAAATATAAATGTGATATTGTAAAATGTATCAAAAGCGTAACTTTATATTTTAGTCCAAATATATAAACGATTCTAAGCTAATATAGTGCTATCAGAAGTACTGAGAACAAAACAATAAGAATTGACCGAGCGTGAAGCGTGTCGTCTCACGAGTGTACTGTAACTCACAAAAACAATACATCAACGACATTCTATTCACAACAATCGGTAATATAGGACAAAGTTTTATTACAGAATAATCACCACTATTAAACCAGATTTCGTTCGTAACCCATTTTTTTTCTGAAAAACATAATTCTGGATTACTCTCGACCTTAATTCCAGCTCAAAAGGCTAGCCGCACATTAATGATACCCCTTCCCTGAGAACTCCTAGCTTGCTCAACTGGACTTCCCCGTAAGACGATTTCCAATAGGATTGGCTGTATGCGATCTAAATCCAGCGCAATGCAACGGTTATGATCCGATCTACGCTGCGCTAGCCGATGCGTGGTCTCCATTCCAAAATGACTCCATGACACTGCCACTACTAATTGGTAATCTGCTGGGCTAAGTACACTGATGTAACTTCAGTACTTTTACAGATCGCGACTTTTACTGACTCGATCGCGCCAATATAATCCGAGCGTTGCGCTGTCCATAGATCACTTAAGCTACTTTAAGTTTGCATAAGTTTACAGGTCATATGTCATACTGGTAACACGTTTGTCGAAGACTTTCGACTCGAGACACTGAGGTATGTCGGATAAGTATAGTACACGATGACTCAACTGCCGAATGCATTTCTTACGGTATTCATAATGGACACGAATGATTCATTACCAGGGTTCAGGTGTATAATTCTTACAAATGTTTCGGTGAATTAGCTGAAATACGCTGAAAAAACTACAAACATGCGGAACTAGGAGCGTAGGACACGTCGCCAAAAATATGTACGTATGTACGTGTACCGTGGGGTAGCGGCAGAGTGGAACAGTACCGCCCCCTGTACTAGGTATCGTAAGAGGTTACTAAAGTACCAGAACCGATAGATGGCGGTATATTCATACGAAACCGTTTAGCTCAAGTGCACTTGATGGGGATAGGCAGCAGCATCCCCGTCGCGAAAGCAGCGCACTGCAATTGCCAAGACGCTTGCCCAGCGCGGCAATTATCTGTAAATTCCGACGATTTTGACTGGTTAATTAGATTCATTATATTTTAAAACATTCTATTTGCCACTATTTAATATTTAGCCTTGATTTTAAATATGCGTTTATAATAAGTTGAAAAATTGTTAGGTCGTATAATCTGACATGTTTGCACTAGCTTTGTATACTTAAAGTTTATCCATTTTGTATAATATATATACTATTGATCTTGTCCCTTGTAAAAGCTGATACCATAATACACGGAGCAAGAAAATTCTGTGCACTATATCGTGTTACTCCGCATACTGGGGTACCAGAGCCGACATGGCGGTATATTCAAAACAGTCTATTTCAAATGCATGTGGGCAGAAGCATCACCGTCGCGAGAGCTCTGCCAACACGCTTGCCCAGCGCGGCAATTATGGGCAAAACTCCACCTTTCTTGGGGATTCTTAATTTTGTGCCTAGGAAGGAAATGCAATATTAAATATCATACTATGCTACTAAATCTGTTCAATAGTTAAGAAACTCATCCCGGACAATCACCGAGACACGAAATTTTTACACATAGAGATTACTTCCAACTCAATGACATGGGCATTAAGTATGCAAGTGTCCGTAAATTAGTAATAATTAACAACAAGATATAATATTCTTATCAATATCATTGTCGTGATCATACCCGTAGAACGGTCCATTCCTCGACATTGGGCTCCCCAAGCCGGCAAAAATGTATACGTCTGCTATTAAGAATTCCGACCATAGGATGACCTTTCTCTCACGTGACAGGCATAATCAAGAACAATCTTATTAAAACTGTCAAAGTTCAAGGTCAATTGAATACAATTGACGAATGATGTCTGATCGATTCGCTACGCCTCCAATAAACGAGGACAATTATGTTGTCTGACGGTAATAATACCTATTGAAGGAACATGTTATTATCCGCGATTGTATGTGATCGGACATAAATAGATTTCTGCAGCAATCAAGCATCTTGTGCAGTTATCGCAGATTTTGCAGATTCTGCATCTTAATTATCTTTCAAAGTGCATTCAGACCGCAGACACTTATTGTGGAGCAACAGAATGCAACGCGATAACACTAGGTAACATTTTTCAACGAGTGCTTGTTACCTTTTTTGTTATCGGATGTTTCGAACTAACACTTGGAAACGTTACTCCACAAAAATAACTGCGGTATAGATGCACCATTAAATCCTGAATACTAGTCTGTTTTTCAGATGTGTCAATTACTGGACCAATTAGCCATACTGGATGAGTAAACTAGATATATCAGAGTTCTTTATGAGTATGCCCGGCACTGTTAGTGCGGTCGCTATGTGCACTCGCCGACGAGTGCGTTGTACTGCTCTGCGACTAGTTTGGGTGCATAGTTTCTGATTTAACAGTGACCGAGCCGCTGAAGGTCGCATTTATATATGCGATGATATAAGTTGAGTTGAAAGTTATTTTAACAACGGACACGTTACTTCAACGATAATCTTTATTTTACGATTTTGACAGTTCAATTATTAAGAAAGGTTTATAGGCAAAATTAACATCTTGATAGACACATCTGACTCAACCGAGGAATGCATACTACTTAGATACTCAATATGCATGCTCCGATACCGTCTTAACGATCACTGTGAAAGTTGGCACATATACTGCATATTGAAACTTTCAACGAGGTTTTAAATAACAAAATAGTATATAAGCTATTTACTATATGCACTAATAATAGAAATTCGAAAGCATTCTGTTAAAATTCGATATATATAGTTTTAACTCTAGGAGAGGGAATAGGTTTAATTTTATCCCGGTAAAACCAGGGATGCCGAGGGACGCGATCCACAGTGAAGTCCAGACGGTTAAAATGCAAGAAGCCAAATGCGTGCAATGTTACCGGCCAAAACGGTTCTTCCGATAAGCGTAATAATTAACTTTAGCCTAGGGAAAACAAATTTGTCTTAAGCCCGACAGGAAACTGAATTTGCATTTATTAATATGCGATGTTATTTATATAAGTATTCTGCGTTGTAATTTAAACGTAATTTGCAACGATGACAGACCATCTATTAGAATTGTCTAAATGGTATATATTCGAAAGCATTTAATTATTCAGTAACCAAAAAAATCGGAATGTTTAATGTATGAATTATGTAAATTAATATCCCAACTAATAGTCGCCAGCGACTTCGCTCGCGTGAAGTTTGGCGTTCGCGAGCTTCGGAGATTACTGATACTGACGAGGTTCAAAATGTTTGATCTTAAGTTCTTAGCGTCAATAATACACGCATGATATGATGATAATACAGGTCTTGCAAGCGTATATATAGGCTTATGGAATACTAGGCAGATGCTGTCAATAATTATGGTTAAAAAAGCTTAATAAGCATAATAATTAAGCGTAAATAAAAATAACTTTTAAGAGAATAAAGTTAAAACGAATCAATTGTTTTATTTTCTTTTTTGTTCATCCTATAAATCTGCACATTATCCCTCACGACAATTAAATTTTTGACCTTTTAACACTTTTATATCTACCGGCAAAATCATAGAGAAATACATTTTTTCGTCTAGACTCTCTTGACAAAGCAAATGGACTCACCAATTTTATTTATTACTATAGAATTTAGTTTAAGAGAATCTCGTAACAGGATTTCACATTTAAATCTGCTCCTACATAGTTTACAAACTCGGCGAAGTTATACAACGCTCCAAAACAAACAATACTCAATTTTTACTGTCGCCACAGCAATAAATCTTGATTACTATTTATAGTAAACACCATAACATTAATGTCATAAAATTAAAATTTACGTAATGTGGAATCGTTATGGCCTAATTACATATGCAAAATGACGCAAGGAACATTACTTAATTTTAGAAATCGGAGGATTGTTTTTTTATATGAATTAGAAACAAATAGAGACTCGAAAAGAATTCATAACCGACATTCCTTCTTAGCTGTTTAGATTTATCTTTTTAATAATACTGGTTAGTACTATTAGTTAGTACATACTCCAAATTGAGTGTGAATGTTATTCCTAGACGCTGCCTAGAGTAATACCACTGCCTATCCAGCATATGTCGGTTGGATATCTTTGAGAGATATATTGGTATCAACATGTGTGACGTCACAGTATTATGGTATCTGCAGTAAAACAAGTTTAGCTGACACCTTGACGCAAGCTATACACCCACCGCGACGCCCACCAACCGCGGCCAAATCTCAAACGTATACATCCATTCATCAGAACAGTAATCATCACGTTTTAGAATACATACATGAGGAAGGGTGCTGACCGCACGCTTTTCGCTTTGAATACTTCGACTGAACAAATTATAAGGGCTTTCATAAAATTACCGCGCTGGAACAAATCTACCGATCAAGGTACCGTAAGATTATTATATTACAACAAAGCTTCGTTTGTTACTTTATTTTATTCCACTACTCCATCCATTCTTAGAAATATGTAGTAGATATTTAGCGGATGTCTCGTAGGAATGAGATTGAAATACCACGCGAAGCAAATACGGTACGTCATTGTACACAACGCGGAGAGTAATGAAGGTCAAATTAGAAATAATTATATTATATAGCAGCTCGCTAAGCAAGTGCTTAAGCGCGTTAGTGCAAAGGTTTCCATTAAGTCAATGGAATACGAATCCTTTTAGTTCCCAATCGTGGTTTACAATTTTTTATATAATTTATTGTATTGATTGGGGTCCACGCCATAATATAATAATGTAATGTCTTAAGGTCTGTTGGATTTTCATTAGAAAAATTGAATTTAAATACCTTTTGTGATTATTGTTTTTCACATAAGGAAAATCGTGATAGGCTAATTTATATTTTTTCGTATATTATTTATAGCTCGATAAAGCGATTGGATTGCTTGTAATGCAACAACATGCGAAATTATAGGATAACAGCTATCATGTTAACTGCCAAGCATTTATCCTCAATAAAACAATGTTTTGCAAGCAAGCTAAGCAAACACCTGACGAGCACGGAATCCGTATGACAGAGTCAGTTCTTAGAAAAACAAGCCACAAGGTCAGTGGCGTAGTTTCAGTAAGTTAAATTAGTTTTGTGTCGCCACAGTGATCGGTGGGCGATTGGCGCAAAATTATAGGCTTGTCGACAATAAAGGCTATCTGTATCAAGACATAATGGACGTGAAATTGTGTGTACCAATTGCATGTATATCTGCCTAATTAAATTAATTAAAAAGACACTTTGACATAAGAGGGTGGACGATGTTACTGAAGTCTTAATAAACTTTCCTATATAGCAGTTTGTGGACATGATATTTATTATGATAGATTTGGTGCCTATTTTGAGTAGTTAAATAAGATTCATTCATTTTATTTCATGAGCACTATAGAGGTGCTCCTGAAAAAAAATGAAACCCCAACTAAAATGAAATAAAAATATCATATAGCTATTCCTTGTTTTTCTTTTAAAATCAAAATGTGCAGTTTGTGTGTAAACTGTAACACAGTTATTTTAGTACACAAGGTAGACCAAGAAGCATTTTATAAAAATATTACTGTATAATATCATTCAAATCATCAATTAATCATTAAAATTCATACTTTCTTGGGGAGCCTTATGTCCGACAGTGGACAGTTTGATGCTGTTTTGATGAATCCTTTTCGACTTTAAAACTTCAGGATATTTCAAGGAGCAGTGCCTTTTTTCAATTACTTATCAGGTCTACCAACATTTATTCACACTAATTAACTAATTAAGTTACATTTTTTTTTTATTTAACTTACTTGCATATCTGCAAATTCCAAATAATATAAAAAATAACCAGTAGTTAATTTGGTCATGATTGTTGTTGTTAGGTTTTAAGCTTGTAAATCAATTAGGCCTGCTTTATTATTGTTAACTTATTTGTTTAACCAGTAAAACCCGATATAACTAAACAACTAAGAAATACTATTTTAAATAATAAACAACCTTAGAATAGTTTCCTTATAAAAAGCAAGGCAACATTAAAGCTTTGAAATGCTACTGTAATAATCTTAACCATAGTTAATTAAGATCTAAAAAGTTATTTTACTGTAAACCAATAATTACCACAATATTTATATATCCTTAAAAGAATACCATACATGCAGTTAAATTTATTTAATATTATTTTATTCTAAAATACATATAATGCTTGAAATGACACTGGTTTCATAATAACTTCAAAAGATATGAGCAACAACACCAACCAGACACATAAAACAATGAAAACAACAAACTAACCTCAAAAGCAGGCAGTTAGGATGCACTCAGGAACACTGGGTTATATCAGGCGGGCATCAACGGTCCTGCGGAAGACCACCATGAAACCACGTTATAATCCATAGCAACACCATGTAGCTGGTACATTAATTCAGATTAATCTCATATCGTTATTACACACAGTCAAGGATACTACACTTGGATTTATGCCAAAAATGTGTTGCAGCGGGGACAAGCAAAACTGAAAATCATCTATGCACTTTTAATTCGTCTCTTCTCTCAATGTTGATGTGAATGTTAATAGGTCATTAGGTTATATGAAAATAAAAGCACAAATGTTTATCTAGGAAGGTGAATAATAATTAAGACCATGCATAAATTAGCAACACGTTACGCTAAGCTTAAACGAAATGAAAAATGATATCAGATAACACAATGATAACACACTTACGAAACTTTTTCCTCTGAGCGGCATTTCAAACACCACAAAACAGCTAAAAAAACTTAGTGTTCAATAATAATTAAAATTCGGAATTTTAGTTTCACAAGCTCACTAAACAACTTTTTTGATAAAAATTGACAAAGGCGTTCGGTCAGAATTCTAGAACAATCACTATTTTCCACAAACATACTGTCACTGTCATACCACAGACTGACGAACTCTAGCCATTGGCTGAACGTTTAAAAACTAAATTAAATATGTTTTACTCGCTAGTTCTTGATTACATAATTTGTAGATTAGCTGGTTTATGTAATGTATAATCTTGATATTTTTGTATGGTCAAACGGTTATTTATTGTTATTTTCGCCCGTTATTCGTTTACGAACTCAGCTATCATATTTGCTGTCCTTAGCTATCCAAAAGCAATCATTCATTCATTCGTCCATTCATACTGACGGAAAACTTAGTACGCTTTACTACTGTATAATTGTACTTGGTTTACATACTTTGTTTTCCTAAGTTTAACTATATAAACTATTAATATTTTGACGATTCTATTATTACAACATTTTATGCGTATGATAAGGGAACGTACAAGAAACTTAATTAAACGTAATTGTATCTGTTTAAATTGTGTAAAATGGAAGTTGCGCGCGTTCATAACAAAATAAAGATGTTATTTGGTAAAATATCGGAGCCAGGCTACATAATGGATAGCTATTATGCCGACGGCTTAATAAATAAGATATCCAACGAGACCGATCCAGGTAAGTCCGCTACAAGCATCTTTAATCATCGCAGATAAATTTTCATATTTCATTACCATGCCTATAGCTCTTGAAGTTCAATGTCGTTTATTTGTTTATCTCGCATCATTGTCTTAGTATTTACTTGTGATCTAAAATAGATTTAACAAATACAAATTTTAATTTTAATTATCTATTTTATTTATTTCATAAGTTAATATTTTATATTTTTAATAGTAACTAAGTATTTTAAAAAGCTATATTTAGTTGCTTACATAGTTTGTTAAGACATGCCATTTATCTTAAAACATAACCCCTACTAAAATAAGCCTGTGTAGTGTATTCCAAAAACATTTAAAATTTTGATAACCTGATTATTTACTTTGAATTTTTTTAACATTATACTTTCTGTATGCATACACTAGTTAACCTGCTGATAGTTAATAGATTGTTATTGGGCGATAATTTAGTGCTATTTAAATATATTTTTTGTGTTATATTTATTTATGTATTATAATCATTTGTTTGTATGTCACTGAACTCCTAAATGGGTGGACCAGTTTAAATTTTTTTTTGTATGTGTATGGGTGGTGCCCTGAATGGTTTAGATTCACAAATTAGCCCGGCAGATGACAGTAGTCAGCATCTAGGATATATATCAGGACAAAATCTATTAGGTCTGCTAATATTTTAATAAATTCTAAATAAACTTACAATCTTCTGTAGTTATCAGTTACTTTTTTATTGTTCGGTCCAGCAAGGCAAAAAGAAGTAGCCTAAATTACATTGACTTATTTGTGTACTCATAAGATAGCTAGTCATTGAAGATGTATGAAAATGATAAAAATAGTATTATCTCAGTTAGAATTGCCAGTGGAGTCACTCCATTTGCATTAACAATACATTGTAAATGTGGTGGCATTAAGACAGAATATGAATATAGTTTATATGTGACAGAAATTATTTAATTGTAATAATGATAAATGAAAATAAATTCTCTAAATGTAAGTATTCACATAACTCTGGATCTGAAAAGTATTAGGTCAGATCTAGTAAAAAAACGATTTTCAGGAGATCAGAAATGAAATTTTAACAGTTTTTGAGTATTAGTGGCAACCATTCTCCCTTTTATATTTTACTAAATATGACTCCTCTCCGTTACTCCCACTCTCCATCGTAATAGAGTGGAGTTGTGCAATTAAGTTGACTTACAAAATATAATGCACTACTTTTTGAAATTTGAGTCGCGCCCCGGGTAATGCGCTCATAGTTCCAGTTGCCAGCAGTATAAAGGCAGGTTTCATGTTTCAACATTTACAACCAAAAAAAATTAGGAATTTTGCAAATACATCTGTATGAAATCTCCTAGAGGGACTTCTCTTCATACATACATATATCATGCTTGCGTCCCATCAGGACATCCTATAGGACGACCTAGGCGAACATATCTTAACCAGGTAGAAGGGGTATCAAAGAAGGCCCTGGTCAGAATTACCAAGAATAAACAAGCGAGTATATAAGAACTAATGAGAGGTATACCAAGATCATAACAAGTAGAGATCCATAGTCTCTGCCTATCCCGATAGGACACAGGCGTGATGTATATATGTAATAATATACAGATATATAAATCTACGAGAATGATTTTAAAAGACTTCTACCAGAACAGAACACCCGGAACACATTTGTTTGTTACATGTTGTTGAAGAAATACTATATAACTAATTTATCATAAACACTTAGACCTGGTTATGTATGATTTAATTAATTATGTTTGAAGATTATTGGAAATTACATTGATGATACAATGGATACTTGAGAACATTTTATGTAATAGCAAAACTCAATTATCTAATCGTAATTTCATTGCAATATTAACGCTATCTATGTATTGATCGCAGCTATTATTGTTTCAGAAGCAGAATTTATCACATCAATGCCATTATTACCAGACTTAGTAGCTGATGCTGTAGGCAACATGGACCACAGCCACAATACAGTAAAAGTATTTATTATTAGAACACTGGCTATTGTTTGTCATAAAGAATTGAGTTTTGCCAAAATACTGTTAAAGAGAGGTGATAAACTCTTGGAGTCCTTTAATGGTATAAACTCTGACAAAATGAGTGCAAGTTTAAGAGTCGCTCATATGGAATTAGCTATGGCATTGGTCTCTCATAACTCGGGTATAGGCTGGCTCCTCGAAACGGGATTATGGAGGAAGATATTAAGATTGTATGAAAGACCGGGTACAGTTTTCGTTATACGGTTAATGTATAAATTCGCTGCGGAATTTATGTGGAAATTGAATGATTTAGGGGACGCGGCTAATTTGAACATCGTGGTTGAAAGTATTTTGAAGCCAATTGAGGACTTCGATATATTTAATATGGTCAGTTTGACAAGAGAACAAGACGAAGAAATCGGGAAGACTTTAGAGCCTATACTCCACATGTTACTGAATGTAGTGAGCCGCAAAGACAGGTTCCATAAAAGTAGTTTAATCATGAGCACTTTGATTAAAGAAAATAATCTTGTAACTCACCTTTATGTTGCGTCTGACAAATTGCGAAAGGAAGACGTGTCGCTGCTTGTAATTAAACTGTTGTTTACTGTGATACTGTTGAGGGTCTTCCATACGAAGCCGGTAGGGCCCAATGTCGTATACACCAGAGAGGACTTTATGGATCTGCACGTAATGTATTTCAATACAATGCACTTTATGATGAAGCGTAGGAATGCGACGTTGCTGTTAGACTACTGTAACATGTGCAACCAGATCTGGCAGTCGGTATGCCAGAACATGAGGCTAGAATCGGTCGAGCAACACGGACGGAAAATTGAATTGCAAAATCAAATGCTATTTATATGCCTAGTTCCTATTTTAGTGTATGTCAACGTTAATATATGTAAAGGCAAGACGAAGGATTTCACGAATGATCGAATCAACGAGTACATAGCGAAATTTATTAACATGACATGTGAGCATACGGCTAGAGCGGCGTATGCGTTGAGAGATCTGATGTTGGAACTGGACACCCTATCTGTGATATTGCAAAGCGTGAAAAGGCTGACGTGTTTGAAGGGCCATTTGAACGATGAGCAGGCGAACATTGTGTTCCAAGCGTTGTTCTTCGTGCTAAGGGAGTATGATCCCACAGATGACTACGGCGAGGTCCCGCCTGATGAGGAGAACTTTGAGGATAGCGAACAGAAAGTTCTGGTGATGACGTATGTTATGGACGCTGTGCTGTCTCTGGTGAAGAACTACAATATCAACTGGCATGAGAGTTTGGAGGTGATCTGTTTGAACACGGTGGTACATAACATCCTGACTAAACGGCCGAACTTGACTTGCAAGGTATGACTCATATTAATATATAAATATTTAATTAAATAATTGATAGTAGTATTTAAATTTCGAACTTGACTATTTGTCCAAACCAAATTAAAAAAATATGGAAGTTATTGCTTCTGTAAACATTAATTAATGCGTATATTAACTCCTTAACTTTTATTAAGAATTAAGTAACATTAAACATACTGGGGTCTTCCAGCAAAAACATCCACACGCCCAGGTAATTTTAGAAAAGCTTTTTCTAAACTTATATTAAGAAAGGAATTCGAAGCCTTATGAAATATTGCAGTTATAAGGTGTCATGGGAAGTTGCTATCAAAATTAGTTAAGAATTGAAAAAAATTAAAGAGAGGGGATGTAGCGCCATCTGACGTGACGTCACTTCTATCTATTCTTCTTACTTGCGTTCGATTATCATTTGTCTACAATCGAACACGGAAGCTAGAATAAACCCGTTTTTATATGCTTTATACAAGCTTCAGTTGTGTGTATGTTTATACTTTAGACGGACAGTTGTAATTGCAACTTGGTACACATATCAAGAATCTAGTGTTATTGTTTATCATTATTTTCACTTTGCCATGAAAAATATGTTTTACTTTTTAGTTTGATGTATTTTAATAGCGAGTTTTTTATTTGTAATAAATTGTATTTGTAATAAACATAATGTGTGTTTTGTCGTTTGTAATTTTTTTAAACTATAAAGTTACGTGGGTCGTCATCTATTCGCTTTCCAGTTCATAGTGGCAGCCCTAAATGTGATGGCGGAGACGGTCCGTAAGTTCTTGCCGCCAAACCTCTCATTACTGCTCGAATCGAAGCCGGGCTCGGCCATGCACGAGATAGGCAAGCTGATCTACATGAAGATGCACGAAATGCACTGGGAGGTGAGAGACTCCGCGCTGGAGTTGCTTCACGTCTGCACGGAGATATCTTTTATAAGTAAGTGGAAACTTTCACGGACTGTACTTTGACGGGCCCGAGTGCGCAGATGGTAGTGTTCCTATGCTGTGCGGCAAGGGTCGTTGGTTCGATCCCCACTTAGCACAAAAATTTATACGTGGAATATTTGTTTGTACTCTCTGCGTGTTATTTATATGTATCTAAGTATTATACTTGTAATTCCCTTGCTGTCTGATATCCGTAACACAATTGCTTTAAGCTACATATTTCGAAATCAGGTTCAAAGTATGAGATGTCGTGTGAATCTATTTATTTATATGTATATTTATACATCACGCCTGCATCCATCGGGGTTGGCACATATTTCGCTTCTATCGCATTAGTCCTTTCATAAACTCTCGTTTATTCTTCATACTTTTGACCGGCCCCTTCTTTAATATTTCTACTACCTAGGTAAGGTATGTTCCGCCTAGGTTGTCCTATGTCAACAGGTGACGGTAGATTCACCCGAAATAAAAAAATATTGTATAGTTAAATTATTCTTTACGTATTTTAGTTTGTCGACGCGATTAAGTTATTACTTCCATGAACTGGCCTTGGTATCAAGGTTGCTCTCTTGGTAATTATAGCTGATGATGCTGGAACTGACATCAGAGTCAGCAAGCATTAGGTTCCTCAAAAAAAGGTAATTTTTAATACAATTTTGTACATACTTATTTGCCCTTCTGGTTATTTTCATTGTTCTTATTTTTGAATTACCTAGTTAAAAAATTGTACTAATCAATCAATAGTTTGGAAAATCGGAGGCTTGTAGCACAGTTTTTAACTAACGCAGGCTTTAGAGTTGCAATTGAATTACGCTTGTAACTGTTTTTGAATAATTTTATTAAGACCGGCTGAGTAGATACGACGTAAAGAGTTAACAAACTCTTTTTAATATTTATAATATAAATTAGATAAGACCTAAAAAAATAAATTAGTTTGGGATATTCTGATTACATTTGTAATTAAAAACGCTAAGTGCTTTTTAAAAAAAATTGCGTCTAAAATCCCACGGGAATAGTACTTTTTCGGGATGAAAATTATATTGTTTTATGTCCTCCCATCTATATGTATGCAAGATTTCAAATATATAGGTTGAGTTGGTAGGGCGAGAGGAGGTAACAAACACAGAAGCTTACTTTCGCTTTTATAATATTAGTTGGGATTAACAAGAAGATTCTAGATATATGGATTTAGCTACATGACGATGACATGGGATTTCTAATCCCATCATACTCTAAGCAATTACAGTTACAAGCTATAATTAGTGTTAACAAGTGCAACGTGCACACAAAGTTTGGTACTGAACTTTTTTCTATTCGAAGATATTTAATAATAAAATCATACAATGGTGTATTAATCCAACAAGGAAATATAAAAAAAACAAGTCTAGAATATTAGCGGAAACATAATCTAGTTCGAGTAGCAAGAAAACTTTAAAATAAATGTTAAGAGACAGATATTACTTTTGTTTTTCTGGCCAGTTTGCATCGATATAAAAAAGTAAATATTTTTTTTTTTTTTATTACGTGTATAATATAAGAACATTTTTTGATTTCCACACAGATTACATATTATAAAGTACTGCATACCATAAAGTAGTTGATGCATAATTTGTGAAAACGTGGTACATTCCAAAAGGGTCCCATATCCTAGACCTTTTGCGATGTGCCAGTTTTGAGCTTGGTTATACATATACAATAATTATTTAACACTGATTATGGTAAAAATAGCTTTATCCAAGTTCGCTTAAAATATTTCTGCTTGAAAATTTTATATTATTTTTATTTAACACATATATACACAGTAGTCCTATTTTATTAATTCACTCTCCGAAATGTTATCCTGCTAAAAATATACCTTATTTATCTAGTTAAGTCCTTTAAATCGTCAACATTTAATAAATTTTCCAAATACGAAGTATTATATTCAATACTAATAATACTGTTGACCTTGATGACTTTATGGGATAAGAAAATCATCTACCATATTGGAAATAGACTTTACGAGTCTGCCCAGCACTAAAAAAACTTAGTTGACTGCAGGTTCATTAGATCCAGAAGGAATCTGAAAGAAAAACTGGTGGTAATAAAGGTTCCATCAAACACCAAGGAATGGTGTTAATCGAACATCATCGAATTAAAGAAAATCTTAACATCCAATTCAATTCAACACATATTTTCTTTGTCTGTTGAAGGTATGTTTTAACGACTATTTGGTTATATATATTGTTTGTTCTTCATTGCAGAGTTTCCGCCGATGCAGAAACAAATACTTGAGAACAACTTGATCAATGTGGCGGCGACCATAGCCTTCAGTGACCACGAGCCGTACGTGCAGGTGTCGGCGCTCAAGTGCGTGGGCGCGGCCAGTAAAATACCCGCTATATGGGACCACTTGAAATTCGAACACCCCAACTTACAGGTGAATATTAATTACCGACATATCACCGTGCTGTGACTTCGGGTGTATCGTATCGCCGTCTTAAGGCCTTTATCTTTACTTTACTTTATCTTTATATATATAATTCTACCGGCCGTGTATGAGTAGAATAGTACCTCCCTGTGTACCAGGTGTCAAGAGAGAGGACTGAGGTACCAGAACCGACAGATGGCGGTATATCCATCGTTAACAGTGTACGCTTTGCGACCAACATGCTTGCTCAGCGCGGCAATTATGGGCAAAATTGCCTTGTTCTTGGAGATGCCTATGTTCCAATGGCTGATGTGATTATATAATTCTACAGTACGTGTGTGTACGTCACTGAACTACTAAACAACTAGACCGATTTGAATGTTTTTTGTATGGGTTTGGGTAGCGCCCTTGATGGTTTAGTTTAATAAATCAGTTCGACAGATGGCGCTGTAGTATCTAGGTGACTTATGAGGACTGCTGTCGGGTCCGCTAAAATTATATATAGTTCTAGGGGTATAAACGACTTTAGGGCTGTCAATAAATTACTTAACAGGTATTTTAAAAGGTTTTGATCTTTAATCTATCTTTGTCATATACCATGAATCCATCGCTGATGCACATAATATTTAATTTTATCAGTTATATCTAATTAAATATGTAAGTAATACGCTTATGTTTGATCATAAAAGTACTGGCCAATTATATTTGGGTAAAAAACTCACCTGCGAAAGAATTTTACTCCGATATATAGTTTTGTATAATACAGGTTAAGGCATGCACATAAGTTCTCAGATAACCTAGTCCATTACTCTTACCGTGTGACGTAATTACACCCTAAGACACCGTAGGCGGCAATTTTTAGTACATGAAAACAATTATGTAACTTTAATATCGACATTTACAGGAAAACTTGATATCAATGCTCCGCAACAATCAAGAAGGCATAGTTCGCAGGGAAGCTTGCAACGTCCTATGCGATATATACCAGAACGCTAAGCTGACTCCGACTTTCAAACAAGTACTCTTCGAACACATGGTCTCGTCCGCCATGGGCGACTTCTACTGGGAGGTCCAATTGAGCGCGCTGAGGTTCTGGAGAATCATCATACAGAGTCTACTCACCGATCAAGGTATGCTAGACGGCAAGTTCCCTCCCGTCACGTTTTCCAGAGAAACCCGTAAAATAGTCACTCTCAACGAAGCAGAAATTCGGAAGCGACTGCAGAGACTCCTCGAAGAACTCGCCTCCAACGGCTGTCTCACCGTTCTCCTAAAGTTGCTCCACGATGACACCGAAGCCGAAGTGATGGATGCGGCATTAGCCATATCACAAGATCTCTACGCGATATTACAGCAGTACAAAGTCTCCGAGTCGATTAAGCCCTCAGAATTCGATCCTGCCTCAGTATCAGAATTGGTGTGTGACATCAAAGAGGAGTCCAGCGTGAACGCCGAGAACGGATACGAATCAGAACCAGAAACGACTTTGAAGTCGGACAACGTCATCGAAGGTATTTTGAAATCTGATGACATGAATTTACTGTCCAATATCTATCAGAAACAAATGAAGTTAGATAGCAGTAATGAGCCGGGTACGATACCGGCACCGAAAATCAAACTGGTGAAAACTGCGTCCCCGTATTTGTTTGTAAATTTCATCGAAGTTACCGATTGCAAGTCTGTGATCAAACATAAAAGAGAATGGAGGGATGGCATACGGAATGTGTCGTCCCTCCTCGATGACGTGCTAGGTCTATATGAGATTAATGAAGAAGCGAACTCTTTAGATTGTTACTGATTGTTGAGAGATTATTTTATTTTGTTACGTTTTTTTATAGCTACTGTGTTGTTGGTCATTTTGAATGTATAAATGTGAAATGATATTATAAATATCATAGTAAATAATGTATTTTTACATGAATCTATCAAATTCTTTTTGTAGGTAAATTTAGAATATGTATGTAGTCATACCTTAGTCAAAAAATATTTTTGTACATATTACATTCTGTAAAATAATCGCCATACATTATGAATAAATCAATGTAAACATTTGTTTCTGTCGTCAGGCGAAGCGTTAATACTTTCTAATGAACATAGACTACATTTTACTGTTAATATATATGCGAAAGTCTGCTTGTTTGTTATGTTTGTTACACTTTTGCCGGTGATTATGAATTTGGATCTTGGGTAGCTACATCCCTAGGGATTTTTTTATTCCGGGTAAAGTCCTGTAAATGAATGGATTCGATATTCGATTCGAAGTTACATAAAGTGAAAAATATTTTTTTTTGTAAATATGAATAAATCTGTTTTTATAGAGTGGAGTTTTATTAAGTAAGAATTAAAGCGAACAGCTTAAGTTTTCTTTATATGTATAATATGCCATTAATCATATAAGCTAATTTAATTAGAAGCTGTTTCTAAACTACATTTTCTAGTTGCCTTTATTTCAGATTATCATCTCCAAAATACGCAAAACTGTCTTAAAAATTGTATGCGATATAAGTAATGGTCGCGATCATACACGGATTAAATGTCTCTCATATTTGTATACAAAATGACGCGACACTATTTTCTCCACGCTCGAAGAAAAATTTCTATAAATGCCTTTCACAGTCGCCCTCACTGGCACTCCACAATCGCAAACAATTCACATTCTATTCACTCACCTCTTTCCTACAGTCCTCGTTTATTATAACGATTAACAACTCCGATGGAACGATGGCCAATCGAGCCGATATTTGGCTTTAGAGGCGCCCTATAGCATTAAATCAGAAATCAATAACAAAATATTTTTTATTCAATTCAGCCTAATTCATAGCCTCTTTTGAAAAGTCAAAATAAAAATACTAACACTTACGACGCTACGATGCAGACATCACATATCGCATTTGTTATCATACAGCAAGGCTATCTTAGTATTGGACTGCCATCACTGGAACATTCTATGTATTAACTAAGTTTACTATACATTCATTACGCGATCCATCAGAAAAGAGCTACAAGAAAAAGTGATAGCGATGAAAGCCCTATGTCACCCTGGTCAGGTTGATGGAATCTCCATCAGCAAAGGTGCTTACAAAACCCTTAAATATATGGCACATTGGACATAGAAACAAGACTTATAAAGCATTATTGCAATCTCATTTATAACTAGTATCAAATAATTTGTTAAAATTGTAAGTTTAGACTTTCAAACATTATGAGTTATGTTATGAGATTATTCTGTATTGAGGTGATAAATGGTGGTAGTTATTTTATTTTTGACAAGACTACCAGTGTAAATGTTTTATATAATTAACAAGCCATGCCTCCACCAAAACCACTCCTTAAATGGCTCCAGAACATGGTTCTTTTGACCTTCTACATTTTTTGTTTGATGTTTACCTTGTGGCAGCCTTTATCAAGAATCACAAACGGTTTTATTATACTAGTGTATAATTTAAAATTTCTATGAGGGCTAAATTAAATAAGATTTTTAATTTAAACATTATATTTAAAACAACTAAATCACTAATTTACAGGCTAAACACTAAATAACTATTCAATTTCTATTACAGCTCCAACTTTAGACAATGCTTCTTTTAATTTCTCAGCCTCATCTTTGGATACATCAGCTTTTACAACTGTTGGTGCACTCTCAACAAATTTCTTTGCTTGTACAAGGTTAAATCCTTCTAGCAGGCCCTTGACTTCTTTAATTAGGGCTACTTTTTGTTTTTCATCAAACTTGGTCATTTTTACCTGTAAACAAAAAATAAAATATAGTAATAAAGATCTTTAGTAGAATACTTTGTTTATTCTTATCAAACTAAATGTATGGCGCTAATACATGGCTACAATAGTGGAATTATTTTTCATTAAATAAAATAAGTAATAAAAACTTACCGTAAAACTGGTCTTTACAGTTTTAGGAGCAGCATCCTCTTCATCTTGGGCAGGCGCGGCGGCACCCATAGCGAATCCACCAATGGGCATAACAGGGGCATCGGGCAAATTTAATCTCTTCTTCAATACCTGACTCAATTCTGAGACTTCTAGTAAATTTAGATTGGTGATATCTGCGACAATCTTTTCAATCTTAGGAGATACAGGTTTGTCAACACCTTCTGGTACAGGAATTGTAAGAGGAGTTGCTGCTTGAGCAACTTCTTGACGAAGAATTACACTGAAATTTTGTTCAGGTTAAAAAATAACCTAAAAATGTTACTTAACTAAATGTTCGCAATATTTGCAAAATACGATTACATACCACCGAGAAAATGATCTCCATTGTTTGCTAAATGCAAGATTTTTTATAATCTTGACTCCGTTCATTATAATAAATGCTTGAGCAACAACTTTTTTTAAATTATATATTACTAACTCGTTTACCGATAGTTCAGACAGAATTGACAGATGTTTTTTTTCTAGAGTGAATGAACGAAGAACTGCACTATTTTAACGTTTTATTTTCATTTGCTGTTATGTTATCATTACTAAACGATAAGATGAATGTCACTGTCATTGATATTTTCAAAACATTTATTTTGCAAAATGTTTATTTGGATTCTAGTAAAGAAAGAACATAACAATTTTTAATACATTATTCATGAATGGAATGTAGAGAAGTTGTGAGCTTTTACATAATTCGTCCTGTTCAGTGATATCTCGTGCTATCATTGTGTTCAACTGCATAGTGGTCTCAAGGTAAATGCTTACGTTTTTCTTCATTTACTCGTACTTTGAGGAAGCCTTCTATAATCATACTTCTTTAGAGGCTTGTAATTAAATAATGGTCTCGTACAGTCTTAGTGACAATTAATTGTCAATGTTACGTTTTAGGGTGTTCAAAATAGACATACTTTATTTTGAAGAGAGTTATAAAATTAGGTTTTAAAATAATACTCATCTGTCTGTACGAATTTAGTTCTCAGTTTAACTATCATCAGTTTCAATTATATTCATTTTAGTCTACATTTAATAAATTTTGTTGAGGAACTTGTTAATTTTGTTTTTTAAGCACTTGTTTCTTAAAGTTCTGTACTTTAAGGAATGTAATACAAAACCTGCTTAAATGGATTATGTTTAATTTATAATTAGGATAAAAGTAGGTTTGGCACAGAGATAATTATTATTCTAAGTGTTACTTCAGAATATTAATTATCTCTGTGCCAAATGTTGTCCAGATCAGTTTAGCCCTTCTGGGGTGAAAGAGTAACAAATATATATAAATGAAAATAGAAGTTTCTTGGACAGGTATACAGAACTAAAAGCTTTTCTTTGTGCCTATTTTGCGTTTTTTTAGACTGTTGGCTCTGGCTAGTCTAATTTCTCGAGAAAGCGTAGCAATCCATTGTAGCTACTGGTCATCTCCTGGAGTGACCTCGTGTTCTGTCGCATCATGTCTCGTAACCGTGCTTACGTCAGGACAGGATTGGTTCCAGTCCAACTACCTTCGCCACCTCGTCGGCCGCTACATTGCTTCGTAGGCTACTATGGCCTTTCCATCCATTGTATCATTACTTCATTTATAGAGTTTACCTCTGTCAGCCGCTGGAAACACTCGTAGATTAGTCCGAGAGGTCACGGTTTGTCTTGGTATGGCCATCTGATCCTGAAGTAGGTTACCTTAATCACTGCGATTGCTTGCGTTGGCGTAAGTATACCCATACATTCTGCTCGAAAAACTATGCTGTGGTTTTTCAGAGGGGTGGAGATATGTATGTTTAAACTCCTGAGCCTGAACCAAACCTTGTTTTCGAGCCATCAGTGTATATCTATCACATTTGTGTTTATACTTACTCTTAATGTTAAATTGTATTTTGCAGCATAGCTAATTATAGGTATAATGACAAGTATTATATAATAATAATAATCATAGTGTAGTTCTGGGGATTAATCCCCAGTTCTTGTCATCATTCTTTTGCACTGCTACAAAGCCATGGTAGCTTTTTAATTTTCTTGTTTAGATACGTGCTCCATTTAATTCCAGTGCAGAATAACACCTAGGTATTTTACTTCATTAGATGATTAGACAGTTGGAGCTCCATGTTGAACAACCTTACCTTAAAGTTACCCTATTTATGTTATTTAGTGAACAGCACGACTTCTATCTTCTTTGGATTGGCAGAGAGATTGTTTGTGGTGCACCACCGTTCTACTGCTGATCTAGTGATGTCACATATCGTAATCATCATGCCTATTTACGCCACTAGTGAGGATCTCGATGTCATCCTTACTATGTATTAGTTGGTATTGTTTAGGGTGGTGATTAGATCGTTTACCACCAAATTCCATTAAATTTTGGTAATATAAAATAATATAAAATTTAAAAATACTTAACAACTTATATTAAACGGATGGACCGATTTTTATGTTGTTGTGTTTCTTATATCTTAAAATTTTGCGGGTATTCATTTTATTTATATATATATAAAATGAATCCCTATTTGCCTTGGTCAAGCCATCACGATAAAATATATTAATTATACCTCTCTCGCTATAGGGCAAATTATTACATGAAGGCTAAGGCTTTTCGCCTTGAGGTACCGGCAGAATAGTACCATCCCCTGTACCAGGTGTTGTTAGAGGCGACTAAGGTATTGGCGATTGCCAACACGCTTGCCCAGCGCGGCAATTATGGGCAACATACCCCCTTTCTTGGGGAGGCCTATGTCCACCAGTGGACTTTTAAAGGCTGGTATGATGATGATGGCTTCAAAATTATTACCTAATCGACACTTGGTACTACCAAGAGTCGATCGATTAAAATAGAACTGCAATCTCAGCTAGCGCTATATTTCCCGGTTATTGTCTTATTAAAACCCTACAAGCTATCAAGGTGTATAAAACTGCTGGCCTCATTTCAGTCCTCACACCAAAGTGAACCTTATGCGCTGAAGTTAAAGGCTACAGTGCAATATAACTTGGTTATTATTGTAGGAACCTTAGTAACACAATAATTCAATCTAGGTCACAATATTCTATTAGGTATATGGATAGCGTTATCGCGCGTGTTGACGTTCGTACCATGTTTAATACTCCACTACTTTTGATATCGGATCTTTTGATGCAGTTAAATGCAAGACCCGATTTAAGAGTGGTTTTGACTTTTGACTTTAGTAAGAGAATTTTTGTTTTATCTTCATAATCATGACAAAACCGTGAGGTACCGGCAGAGTAGAATAGTACTTCCTGTACTAGGTGTCGTAAAAGGCATCCCCGTCACGGAAGCACCGCTCTGCGTTTGCCAGCATTTGTCTTCTCAACTCCCCATTTCTTGGGGAGTCTTATCCCAAGTAGACTTAGTCCCAGCAGTAGACTTTCAATGCCTAATTTGATGATCGCAACTGCTAGAAATAGGCCTTTTCTATTGATTTCAAAAAGGACCGGTTGTATGTGGCCTGCATTCAGCCCCATCCTGCGGCTTCATCGGCCGTCAGTTCTGCGTAATAATTGCCTGCGTACTGTCCCTTCAACTTGCTATTTCGCTGTGATTATAACTTTGGTTCTTTTGCATTTAGTTTTATAGGTCGCTAATATTTGACATAAGAGGTACTGTTGCCGGCCTCATATAACCGGTTCTATTGAAAGCCAGGGGAGACCTGAATCCAGAGGTGTCTTACGAATGATATGATAACGATGAGTAACTTGTCATTTGATCAGAAAGTAGAAGTTATGAGCATATACAATCTTAATACATTTTATGGAGGAAATATTTTTTAGTTTCTTATGATTTAAGTTAAACAAGACTGGTCAGTATTAAAAAAATAATTAATTAATTAAAGGCTTCATTAACTGGAAGTATAATAAGTATGTTTTCTAATAGAGTATTCAGGACTAAATACATTATTCAGTTTCCTTAAATTTCCTCCAAAAATAATTCTTAAATATGGGGACAATTCGCCGGGTACCAACAGATTGGAGTCATAGGCAGTATACCCCTAGTACCCTGTCGTAAGAGGCGACTGAGATACCGGAACCGATAGACGACGGTCCACCCTAAACAGTGTATTTTAAATGCAACAGTGCTGGGCAGCTGCATATCGACGCGAAACCTAGGCTGGGCAATTGCCACCAAACCTGCCCGTTGCGGCAATTATGGGCAAAATGCCCTCTTTTTTCGCAAGGCTTGTATTAGACAGTGGAAGTTCTACGGATGCTCTGCTGATGATGGGAAACGTTAAGTTAGTAAGTTCGCTAAAGATGGAAATAGACGGAATGTTTTTGTCGACGAAACTCTCTTCTCGACCGTTTTTTATTCCTTTGTGTGCTGTACACGCCGTATTCGATAACAGTATTGTTTCATTTTGTGTTGCTAAAGGCTTTAAACTCGCGATACCAACACTATCGCATTTCGTGTAATTGGTCAAAATGCATTGTAAACCACCTTGATACGTGATAACTACGTCATTCCAAAGCAAGACGTCTTTTCGAGATTAGATTTCCTTCATCATCAGCATGGTTATAACAGCCGTGAAACAAGGTGGATCAGCACATAACTGTCCCACTGGGCAAGCGTGGTGGCAATCGCAGAACGTATCTTCGCGACGGAAATGCTGCTGCCCATTCACGCCCTGTTGCATCAGAGCTACACTGTCTGTCGGTTCCGGTACATCAGTCGCCGGTTACCTCTTAAAATAGTACTTCTTCCTGTACCAGGTGCTATAGCTCAAATCCACAGGGCGGGGATGGGAAGAAGCATCCCAATCGCGAATCTTCGCAATTGCGGCGAAACGTCCAAATCGCGCGATTGCCAACACTCTAATTATGAGCAAAATTTCACCTCTTTTGGAGTGGTCTTTCAATGACTGATATGACGGTAATGGTCTTTTATTAATGAACAGTCTTGTTGATCCCTGTAGTCTAGCATTAGGTTCGCCCCAAAATAATCTAAGATGTTACAACCACATATAACTCTCATTTGTTAATAACTTTCTAGTGAAAAAGTAGGTGTGAAATTATTAGGTAATAATCATATCAATTGTAGAAAGTCCACTGTTGGACATAATACTTCCGAAGAAAGGGGTCTTTTGCCCATACTCGCCGCGCTGGCAATCGCAGAGTGTAGCTTTGACGGGGATGCTGCTGCCCGTTCCTACCCGACATCCTGCGATATCTGATACAGAGGGAAGGCATACTAGTTCTTGCCAATATTTTCTGTTGCAAAACCAATAGTAAATAATACCAATAGTAAGTAATAATACCAACCCTCTGGCTTGTTATGTCACATCTCATCTACGCAGAGTCTTCTTATCTATTTTTAGTAGTCTGTTTAGCCATACTGTCGTAATAGCTATTTCATGAAACACGTTCGTAACCACAAGAGATTTTCAAATAGGAACAAACTTTTTTGTTGTGACATTGCCGATTTTTTCTCAATTAGCAAAAAATGTAATAGTCAAGACAAGCAAGCCGCAACACGTGCGAGGAGCTGTTACGAAGGACTTTCTAATGAAATCATTTTATAAATAGGACACATTTTTCTTTTTATGATTTCTTTTCCTCATACTGAATATGGCGCAATGTTTGGAAGTGTTGGAAATAACGAGAGCAACTATTTCGTATTACTTACGATTCAGATTTTTTTTGTATAAATTCGCGAAATTAGCATAAAATATGCTGTTTCACGCTAGTAGACTGGAGGACGTATTTTTTTATTGTTATTTTGTCTGGAGTTTTGTCATTCGTCAGTCAGGATTGCTTTGATTTTTAGAAGCCGGTTGGGTCACTGGCAATCGCCTTCCATCCTGGCTACCGAGTCCTGAAGGGCCGCCACTATGTAGTGCTTGTCCTTATTTTAAAATATTTTTAATATATTTATGTATGAGGAATCTTCTATGGATATTTAAAAAACTTAGACAGATTTTCTGTGTCATGACATGTTCCTGTGGAACATTTAATTTTCTCTGGCTCGATCAATTATAAGTTACTGTATTTGTATCTAGGATGGCGCTGGCAAAACTCAAAGAAAAAGAATTTAAAGGTCCCTGTTAAAATTTATGACCTTTAGCCCTTTCATTTACCAAACTATACTATTATAATATTATACACTAATGAAGCAACGTAAAATAACCCCATAATACGAGAATAAACGAACTATTGATCACTCACGGAGGCTAAAGTCAAGGTGATTAAATGGTTGCTAACCTTTGACTATGAAAAACTTAGTTTTCGTTGTACGACCAAACATATATGCTTTAACTTAAGTTTACAGATTAACTTGTGTAATTAATTTAAAAATATTTATTTGTTATATTGCAACTATTTAACTTGCAATTTTAGTTAATTTAAGGAGGGTACTAACCTCTGTAACACAGGTGATAAACCTAATATCGTGGTGATATAGGGGTCAGGGGTCATTTTTATGTGACAATAAATATTATTATTATATATTACATATTTTAAGTCCTCCCCCCTACCTCCCACCTTAACATTTCGTCCAGGCAAGCTTTGGGCGGAAAACTGTGAATTAAATTAATAGATATTATTAACTGGATAGAATTAATTCGATCTTATTTTTAACAATTTTGTACATACTTTCATGGCAAGGGCAATTAAATTGCGTAAGAGATTAAAGGCGAAAATCCGGGTGGATAATGCTTCAACTTGCGCCCCGTGGGAATATAAATATTCAAGCTGAAAGAAGTGTCAGTGGAGCCTTATGCCTATGATTTTATGAGAAGCCAAAACATGTCAAAGGGCACGACTAGCTGTTCATAGAGGTATGTTGGTTCCAACACTGACATATGGTAATACAAATATTTATGTGATGAATATTTATATTTGTTCTGTGTGTATGTGTTAAATATTTATGTAATATATTTTATTTATTAATTTGTTTATTTATTATTGTAGTGGCGCAATGAAAGCAAAATTGATTTTGTTGAAATCTTTTTAGAGAACAATTATAGGACGCAATGGTTATTTGGAAACATTTTCTTTGTAATAATTATAATATAATGTAGAGGCAACTCGTGATCCGATTCAATCGATATTTCTCCCCGCACACTCGTTAGATCACGTGTCAGAATTTGTATACATTATGCGGTGCCCTCAAAAGATCTCCTCTTACGTATAATATTATTTCTGACAATAGATTTTGAGACAATATATCTTATAACGTCCGAATAAGATAATATGTTATATTTAAACTTTTATACCTTTGTTATTCAAATGAACGATTAATGTGGAGCGAAATTTATTGTCAGGGTTACAGCAAGATAAAAGAGACGTTATCTTATTATAATCATTAATTGCCAAATTGCGCTGCACAAGCGTGTTGGCAATCGCAGAGCGCAGCTTTCGCGACGGGGATGCTGCTGCCCATCCCCGCCCCGTGCATTTAAGCTGCACTAGTTTGAATTTATATAGCGCTATCTGTCAGTTCTGGTGCTTTAGTCGCCTCTTACGACACCTGGTACTGGGGGAGATACTATTTTACTTTGCCGGTACCCCACGGCAAAGATAATCTATTATATTTTAACGATTATACCTTTTACATACATATAGACAATTAATGTAGAGTGATATTGATTGATTGGATACAGCATGATCAAGGAGATGTTTAATAATCTTATACCCATAATTGCCGCGCTGGGCAAGCGTGTTGGCAGTGGCAGTTGGCAGTTGAACCTAGAGGTAGACGTAAGCTTCACTTGATCCCGGAAAATAGATCCACGTGAAACGAACCCCGTGGTCGGCGGAAAACTAATCTGTCTGTGTATTTGGTAGTTGTAGCGATCGATCCCTAGTATACTTTAAAAATATAAAGTTATTTGCTATGATAACAAAATAAATTATTTAATAAATTGAATTAATAAATTCAAACATTATTTCATACATTGACCTGACTCCGAGATTAGTCGCTTTAAGCATCTGTGTTACAAACATCAGAAAACAGAAAAACCACGGATATAACTCTGAAATACGTACATTTAACACCCAGACACAGAACAAACAGAAATATATATAAGTTCAATAAACCACTTTTTAAAGCTATTAAAAATAGTCCCATTTTTAATAAAATTCAAATTCTTTCCGGCACTAACATCTAATTAGTCTTAAGCAAATAATTTTTAATGTAAATATTGTCGGGAAGTTTACCGTCGCAGTTTTTAATTTGCTTATTTTTTCTGGCTTCATTATTTTTACTTACGTTAAAGTTTAAAAGGTCAAGCGTATAATTCTTGTTAGGAGGAAGTTTTCGGGGTCAAATATAATTTAGGGCGAAAGGAAACTAAAAGAATGACTAAACATTTTATTGGTGACCTAGCGAACACGACCGGTGAATTTGATACTTGCATTTCTACGGCGTCGTTGCATATTTTTAAATATGTAAGTTATTCCATATAACATCAACCATCTGCCTTAGCATGTTAAACCAACGGTCTTTTAGTTTCGTATATAAGTCGGTATATACATAAATAAAACATATAAAAAGCAGAGCTCCGCGGCGACACACGTGTAGTTGCGTTTCCCGTAGGAATATAGGGTTAAAATATAACTTATGTTACTCGCTGATTATGTAACTTTCTAAAAGGGAAAGTGTTATAAAAATTTGCCCACTAGTAGTTTATTGGTTACAAACGTACAAAAATACAAATCTTATATACACATATATCCATACTAGGTAGGTATCTAATTTTGTTTATGTAGATATAATATAGCTTGTATTAGCTTATAAGAATCTTGCTTTCTATTAATGAAAAATAATGCTTTTTATATTCTCTTTATGTCTGACTATTTGACATCTCAAGCACCACATATTCGTAAAATATAAACTTGTTTGTTTCGTCCGAAGCCCTACTATTTTATAATCAGAACGATTACTTCATTGTTAACTAGAGGTAGACCTCTTAAAGGTCGTCTGCGTTGGTACCTTACTCTCACCTATTTCTACCGCTAAATAACAGTGTTCGCATTGCTGAATTCCGGTTTGAAGGGAGAGAAGGGCAGTGTAATTACTGGATAAATGTGACACGGTATCTTCAGTTCACAAGGTTGGCGACACGCTAGTGATATCTTTGTGATGGCACAAGTTTACCATAAATAGACCGTATGCTTGTGTACTGACTTCGTAATATTAAAAAAATCTTTTCGAAAATCTGAACTGTATTATAGCCGTGGAGTACCGGCAGAGGAGAATAGTACCTCCCCCAGTACCAGGTGTTGTAAGAGGCGACTAAGGTACCAGTACCGACAGATAGCGGTATATCCGCTTGAAACAGCGTAATTCAAGTGCATTGGGCGGGGATAGGAAGCAGCATCCCCGTTGCGAAAGTTACGCTCTGCGATTGCCAACACGCTTGCCCAGCCCAGCAATTATGGGCAAAATTCCCCAACAGTGGTATGACGATAATGATGATTATTTCTTGAAAATAAAATACAGCATTATACTGTAGGTAACGAACATGTCACATTATAGCTGTGTAGTGTTTAAACGGAGAATAATATTGTCCCCTCGCTGTCGAGGCTTGCGTTAGACAGACTTGTTACCTGCAATGTACAAATCGATGGTCTATTATGAGTGTCTGAGTCTGAAATTGACCGGTGGATCGGGAGCATTATGTTTGTTAAATAAACGTGTCAATAGTACAAAAACTTTGTTCACGTTTGCCGATGCCTGAACATACATACATCACACTTGTGTTTTTTTATTAGACCAGTACGACTAATAAGCCTACAGTCAGCCTGCAGAGTAATATCACAAGGATATATCACTAGCGCATTTCTAATTTTGTGACTTGAAGATATTATGTCACATTACCCAGTCACTTCAATGCCTCTCTCATCCTTTAAACCAGAACACAGCTATTTGGCGGTAGAAATAAGGTCTACCTCATGTAAACTGTGTCCCATCGGGGTAGGTAGAGACTGGAACTTCACTTGCTTACGATCTTGGCACACCTTTCAGGCTGTTGTAACACAGTTTATATTACGGCTGCCATTTAGCCTATCAGTGATCTGTTGTAGTGATTCTTTTGTTTTAATTTGTGTAATCAGGTGTAGAGTTTTTGTAATTTTTGCAGTAGATTAATAAATATTATTATTACCTCTCTTGCTTCCTTTACTCGCATTTGTCCTTTTAAAAATGCTAGTTTGTTTATTGCCTCTTCTTCCTGGTTAAGGTATGTTTGCCTAGGTCGATTTATACCAAATCTAAATTTAAATATTTCTACAAGTTTAATATTATAAATAAGCTTTACTGCTACTTCATATTACATCGCGCCCGCGCGGATGCTTGTTTTCCAGGGTTATTATAAAGTGCCTTTTATGTTCGAGATATCCTTATGCAATTTTATTATAAACCAGAATGAAGTTCCAAAGATTTTTGGCTCCAAAGGCTTGGTAAGCGCCTTCGCTCATGAAGGTTTCATCAACCGGTCCAAGGTAAAGGCCTTTATGTCCATCAGGTTTTCTTGCTAGTTGTTTACTGGTAGATCGCGTAGTAAATTTGCTGTAACTGAGTTGTAAGACCTAACTAGTAATGGCAGACTAATTTTAAAGGAAGGCTTGCTGCGCGATGTTTTTATACGTGACACTTGCAGTCAGATTTATGTTAATTTTTTGACTGTTCAAAAGTTCAAATAAATAAGGCGAATAAACATGCCTAAATTAGATGAAATAAATTTCATCGTTAAAAGTTCGAATTCGTGAGTAGGATTGTATAGAAATTCAAGGGTTGCTATCTGTCAGTGCGAATTGAATGAGAAGCCGGCCAGTAAAGGGGTTCGTTAAAAGTTGGTCAGGTGTTTCGCTTTTTTCGGATCGTAGGAAGAATAAACATACGTAACTAGATGTTTCCCGCGGCATTGTTCCAATGGAATCGTGTAATGTTTTGGAAACAATCAATAGGCAATTCCTGTGTCCTATTTATAAGTCTGGTCTCGTAGTTTTGACTTGTTGAATATAATCTTTAACACTATCATATGTTTTAGAAATAAGGTTAACTCTTTACGTAATTTTTTTATTTATCTATCGGTCAGCCTGATATGCCGCCTGGTATTTTATTGTAAAATATTATGCAGTTGCCCTTGAATTAATTATTTATTTTATGGAGTCGTGTAGTAGGCACTGCGAGCTTATATTTATTTCTTGTATTATCATCTCGTAACAACGCAGGGCCTAAACTATAAGGTTAAGCAACTAGAAATTTTGCACAGGGGACCTTTCCATAACGTAGGGTATCACTAAGAAATGGTAAAAAGGGGGTGCAGAGTTATTATGAATGTTCTGCTAATAAACGCGGCTGAAACCGCGGGACGCTGCTAGTGTTCGATACATCCAGAAAAATATGTATACTAATAATATAAAATTGAAGAGTTTGTTTGTTTTGTTTAAACGCGCTAATCTCTCGAACCGCTGGTCTTGTCTGAAAAAATATTTCAGTGTTAGATAGTCTATTAATCGAAGAAAGCTATAGGCTATATTATGTTTAAAAAAAATAGGAATCCATTTTAGAATTGATAAATCCTGAAAGTCACTATTCCGCGCAGACGAAGTCGCGGACATTACTAGTATTTTCTAAGTAGGCATTGCATAAGGCACTTTTTAAAAATACATGGGAATATGAGTCATAAATCTGATCAATTAAACCATTTCGCCTGAGATATATTCTCGGTTTGATAGACTCAAAATCATACTCAGCGTCCCTGTATTTCCAAAGATGTTTTTAAAGCAGTATTTGAAATAACATTATCAACACAAATAAAACGCAGCAGTTTAGTAATTAGAGTAACATTGCGTTAACGCAACAGGAAAATATTAAATAATATATAGCGTAATCTGTTGCAAATAGACATGAAGATTCTGCAAGGTCATCCATTGAAAGCTGAATAAAGAAGGAATTTTGCCCATAACAAGCACGCTGGGCAAGCGTGTTGGCAATCGCAGAGTGCAGCTTTTGCGACGGGGATGCTGCTGCCCATCCTTGCTCTGTGTATTTGACCTATGTACTCTGTTGTGGATGGATATACCGCCATCTGTCGGTTCTGGGACCTTAGTTGCCTCTTACGACACCTGGTACAGGGGGAGATATTATTCCACTCTGCCGTTACCTTAGAGTTTATGGTAAACAAATCTACCTTTAGTTAAGTTCCAGCAGGAAGATTCAGATAAAGTGTAGGTCGGAATAAAGTGACTGAAAGCATATTTATTAGCACAAACTTTTTTGACGGGCCTGGTGGTGATCTTATCTTGTGCGCCAGGGTCGTAGGTTCGATCTCCAACCAGGACAAATATTTATATAATGATATTTGTGATTTCTCTGATGCCTGTAACATAAATGCTTTAAGCGACTTATTTCGGGATCAAGTCAATGTATGAGATGTTGCGGGAGTTTATTATAATTGTAATATTTGTATTAAGATATACCCCCTGTATTTATAAAACGCGGTTTCACTCACCTTTCATACTAACTTTCCATATCCCCTTTACCTCTTTACGGGATGATTTTCGAAAAGTTTTGTAACTCAATCAAGGACCTTTATACAGAATTTCATTTAAATAACTTTCAAAAACAGCAAGCTTCAAACAGTTGCAAATCTGCGAGTTTCTTTCTCTTATAGTTTAGGCCTTGCGTTGATATGTCAGTCAGCTTCTCCTTTTTTGCATAAATGTAAACCAAAGGACGTTACCAAGTAACGTTTATGAACAACAGTTTTTATGTTTAACCTAGCCTGATATAAAATAATATATAATATGGCTTCCGCGTCTAAGGTGAGCACTTAACCACTACCAAGGTCACGATGTTCTCAATATATTACGTATGTTTACGGTGAGCAGACTTGATTGTCATTTGTTATGGTTTACTACAAGTAATTATGCTTCCTCCACGTTTACTTATTTTAACATCTCGCTTCACGCTGGTTAAGAGTAGCATCAGAATGTTGTCAGTGTCTTCTTAAATTGGGCGAATAGCATGAGGTAGACCTAATACAAAAGGTTAGCATTGGTAGCTCACTCTTACCGCTATTTCTACTGCCAAATAGCAGTATTCGCATTGTTGTGTTCCGGTCTGAAGGGTGAGAGAGGTAGTGAATTTACTGGGTAATGAAGCATAATATCCTTAAGCCACTTGTTTGTCGAGCTGGTCTAATAAAAAAGAAAATATCGTGGTCTTACCTGCCACAGGAATTTCCAAATTGAGTTCCGCTGGACCTTGGGATTCCGTATATAATCACCAGCTTAAAAGCTAGTGATAAATATTTGAGATTTATTAATAACTAATATATATTTATTTATTATTAATATATATCTGCCGTGAGGTACCGGCAGAGTAGTATAGTACCTCCCACTGCACTAGGTGTCGTAAGAGGCGACTAAGGTACCAGAACCGACAGATGGAGGCATATCCATCCAATAATGCAGCTCAAATGCACAGGGCGGAAATGGGCATCAGCATCCCCGTCGCGAAAGCTGCGCTCTGTGATTGCCAACACGCTTGCCCAGCGCGATAATTATGGGCAAAAACCTCCTTTCTTCGAGAGGCCTATGTCCAGCAGTGGACTTTCAATGGCTGGTATGATGATGATGATAAATACGTAATTGTAATTGCGCAATCTAGCTAGATTTCGGTCAGGACAAATATCCTCCTGTAAAATAATGATGTAGGATTTTAGGTTTGTTTAGAGAAAATTGTTCTTATGTAAATCTCAATGTTGATTTGTAATCATTTGATATGGAATTACGTAAGATAAAAGGTACTTGGTTGGTCTTCCGTTATATGTATTTGTTTTATTTTATTTAGGCATACAAAACAGAATCACATAAGATTAATTAGCAAACACTTGATTTAAAAAAAATCATCTATTTATTTACAGAAAAGACACAATTTCCAAATAAATAATAAAAAAAACCGGACATCAGACAACAGAGGAATCAGGAATATACTACTTAAATACATATAACACCCAGACACAGAACAAACCTTAATATGAATATATAAATACTTGTCCTGGGTTAGGATCGAACCCACGACCTTTAGCGCATAAGACAGGATCACTACCATCTGCACCATCAGGCCCGTGAAATTAAAAAAAAATAATAAAAATTTAAAGTTTAAGAACCCCTGCTCCATAGCCTTCGCCATATAAATCATGTAATACAGTCAAATGAAAAGTACATGTATGTTTTATATATACGTTGTAGTTTACTCCATTAAAATGTAAAATGTGCGTCGCCTACACAAACATCGGCCTGTTGTCCCGAGCCCTTCTAGGGCAGAAGCCTTAGGATCCTTCTGGAACAAACCTCGCCGTAATTATTCGATGAAAGCACCGTTCCATTTCAGTTCCCGTCCGACTCTTGTGCGGCGCGGTCCTGTGACTGATGACATTGAAACAATTTGTCGCCTATTAATTTTCCACTCGTGCTGTATCGGCAGTGGTCGCTTGAAGAAACTTTGGCTTTTCGGAATTTGGTAAGAGATTTTTCTTTATATATATTTATCGTGATTGTCATTTGTTTTTTCGGCATTCAGTTTTTTCGTGAAATAATAAGTAATTTTTAAGTTTTTTTGGAATTAAATTTTGAATTATTTGCTCAATATAGTTGCGATTATCCATTACTTCACAAATCTTCCGTGTGTTGGTTTTATTTTTTCTTACGCTTTGTCCTTGCACTTTTTTGTTATGTCCGTTGCATTTCCCACACAATCTAATGTTTTGAACAAGTCCATCGTAGTTCGCGTCGACTCGGGGATTACGTCAGTTACGTAATTGTGCAGCCGATAGTCATTATTTGTATGTAACATACGTAATACTGATGGAGCTAGGGCTGCCCCAAGCTGTTTGTTCTGTAGTCTGATTTGAGTAATAAGGGACGGTTATAACTTATTTTAGTTCTTACTTTAGTATTGCCATCATTATCATAATCGTAACAACCATTGGACATCCACTGCTTTATAACGACAGAAGACTGGAGTGGACGTTTATTGGTGAAGGTAATTGTATTTGAGCTGTATTTGAGCTAGCCGCTCTTACGACACGGTACAGTTTATATTATTTTATATAATAATAATAAATTCCTTCAGCATTTCATACATTAACCTGATTCTGTGATAAATCGCTTTAAGTACATGTTTTACGGATGTCAGACAACAGAGGAATCATAAATATACATCTTAAATACATGTATTTAAAAGAAGATATATAGATCCGGGCAATAGTTTTATTTTTCTATCACAAAGAGAGAAAGAGAATGTCAAAGGCAATACTTTTTTCTGTAAAATATACGGGTATTTTAGTAGTGATACAAATTAAAGTATATGCAGGTAGTATATATAAAATATTAAGAGGTTTAGGAATTAAGGTAAACGCAAGAGTAGATTAGCATGGATTATTTGACTGTTTCACTTCCATGGATTCTAGTATTGCAAACGTGTAACGATTTTTACTTGTTTTGGTTGTGTTTACATTTTCTTTCGAATTTCCACAGTACATAATTGTGAAAAATATCAATAAGTAAATCTACACTCCAGAGTGCCTTATGCATTATTTTTAGAAGTAATGACTCTATTTTAATTGCCCCCTTTTCTCACTCATCCAAATCTAAGTATAATCATATAAGTTTAGTATTATATATGTACTTTTTTCATTGCACCGCTTTGGCCCTTTGTTCGTCTGAAAGTTAATAAATATTGTCATTATATACACTAATATTATTAAGAGGAAAGATTTAAAAAGGCGATTTTTTTTACATTGTATATAGTTTAAAATAACTACAGTTAGTTTGTAACAATATATTTTGTTAATCTTGAAAACGTCAAACTAAATATGGAAAAATTTGAATAAACCGCGTCTTAAAGCCGTTAAAAAAGTAGTTTTATTGTGAGTAGTGGACGCGTAAATGAGACGAAAGATTCGATTGTTTGTTTGTTTGTAACGGTTTAATTCAAAGCTACAAGACCGATTTTAAAAATTCTTTCACCATTACAAAACTACTTCTGTACTGAGTAACATAGGCAACGTTATTTTGTAGAAAAAAGAAAACGATAGATCGTCACATAACATAGAATTGAAATTTAAATTCTTGTACGTTTGTAACAAATAAACTGAGAAATTACTAAACTCATTTCAATATTTTTTTATGAATAGATAATTACATTATCAGAAAGTGACATCGGTAACATATCATATACCGGCAGAGTAGTATAGTACCTCCAACTGTGCCAGGTGTCGTAAGAAGCGACTAATGTATTTACTAGAACCGACAGATGGCGGTATATTCAGCCGACAGTATCCAACAGTGCTGCTCAAATGCACAGGGCGGGGATGGGCAGCATCCCCGTTGCGAAAACTGCGCTCTGCGATTGCCAACTCGCTTGCCCAGCGCGGCAATTATTTCTTGGAAAGGCCAGCAGTGGACTTTCAATGGCTGGTATGACGATGATGAAGTGTTATATTTGTCTGACGTCCGTGACACAAGTAATTTATATATATATATATATATATATATATATATATATATATATATAATGTCCGTATTTGCGTTCTGCGGTAACCCTGTTTATCGGTATTGCATCGAGGGGTCTAGTCAAGGTTGACGATTATCGCGACCTGTTACATTACTAGCTGTGTGCATCTCCCAAGGTGTTTCTCTGAGGTATTCATGCGACTTCATAGAGCCGCAGTTGTTTTGTCACGGTGTAATTAAAAATTGTTTGTTAAATCTCACTTATGGACGTAGTACTAACTCAACCGTGCCGTACTGGCAGAGTAAAATAGTACCTCCCTCTGCACCAGGTGTCTTAAAAGGCAACTAAAGTACCAGAATCGGCAGATATCCTATCCTTCCGAAACAGTGTAGTTCAAATGCACAGTGCGGGGATAGGTAGCAGTATCCTCGACGTAAAAACTGGGCTTTGCGATTGCCAACACGCTTGTCCAGCGCGGCAATTATCGGCAAAAAATCTCCTTTCTTGGAGAGACCTACCCCTGTGCCAGTACCCTGGCTGGCGCATCCCCACCCTGAAGTATTTAAGTTGCGCTGTTTCAGATGGATGTACCGCTGTCTTACAACACCCTAGTACATCGGGAAAATACCATTTTACATTTATCGCATGGTTCTCATTTTCACCAATAAATAGACTATTACATTATGTAATACTAATGATTTTAAAAAATTGCAAAGTCAAATAACAAAATACGATTTAGCTTTTCTGTGAAATTCAAGATTGTTATTGCCTGTATGTACATTGTATATTGTTTTAATAAACAATATGGTAACCACGAATCAAATTAATGCGTTGTAAATTTTGGGATTTCACTTCGGCTTTCGAACAAAAATAAAGCATATGCTTATTTTTCGTATTGAATCCGATTTACCTATAATTTTTTGTTTCGCTATTACCATATCTTATTTATGTACAAAAATTTTGTGTCCCGTTGTTTGTCCGTGATGAACTTCTACTGAACGTTTTTTAATAAATTTGCTAAATGTATACAGTTTGAAGTAGCTTGAAAGATAGGATAGGTTAAATCTCAATTTATAAACTAAATATTTTTCATGATAAACATATGTTATAGCTGACAGGACGTTTGTCGAGATGGCTGGTAGCATAATTAAATCAATGACACTGGCAATAACAATCTTGAATGCATTCCGTTATTCGACTTTGCAACATATTAAAAAAAAAATTCGCTCAGACCCGTTATTTGTATACATTTGAAGCGAATTACATAATATAATAGAAATTAATCGGATACTCAGTGTCATATTAAAAATCCTTGATCGTATTGTTCTGCGTGCGAATATGATGAGTTGGTTAAGTAGAAAATTGCGCTATGATGTTCACTTCTGAGATTCCGGGAAGGTAGGTAATTCAAATCGTCACATAATTTGAAGAGAATTCGTATCTATACACATAAATGACATTCGAAGCGTCTGTTTGTGGTGTTAATTGCACGTACGTATGCGATGGAGTGTTTTAATGTACATTTCACCCCTATCATAAAGTCAGATTGATTGAATTTTGCACAAATATCGAAGACCATTAATCATTAGATCAATTGAATACTTTATTTAGTTAGTTTGCATTTTTTTTTCTTGATTTCTTATTTTTCAGAATGGCTACGTAATTATCATGACTTAGATCGCGACAATAGGAAAGATAAAACGGATAAGATTTTGTACAATACTGAATTTAACAAAGAGATAATTTTTGATAAATTTTAATTAATAATGGCGAATATTGGTTAGCCACAGCTTGAATATCATGAACGACTGGCTTGACTGATTTGAATGTTTCTTTTGTAGTTGAGTCTATTATTCTTATGAAAGAAAACAAATTAAGAGAAAAAAAAATTAAGAAAACTTAACGACCATTTCACCTTTTCCCATGTAGACTTAGCTTTTTGACAATACAAATATATCTAACGTAGTGGCGTCGCATGAGTTGTTTACTCGTATATTGGTATTATGGTATTTGGCACCATAATTTGCTATTTATATTGTTTACTTTCCTAAGGTTTTACATATAAAGCGTATTATATCAATACAACCTATGATTAATTTGATGATTGACGGGCCCGATGGCGCAGATGGCAGTGATCGTGTCTTGTGCGCCTAAGGTTGTGGGTACGATCCCCACCCAGGACAAATATTTATATGCTGATATTTATGTTTATTCTGTGTCTGGGTGTTAAATATATGTATTTCTGTATATTTGTGAATCCTCTGTGGTTTGATGTCCGTTACACAAGTGCTTTAAGCGACTTAACACGGAATCAGGTCAATGTATGTAATGTTGTGTGAATTTATTAATACAATTTATTTTTGTTGTTGTGGGAATTATAATAAAAAATACGTTTTGTGGAGTTTGTCCGGAATGACTTTTAGACTATTGAACCGACTTAAATACTTTTTTGCATATCGTGTTTGATCCAACTTGAGACATAGTAGTCTCAATTTGTTTATAACAGGCCTATAATGGCGTTTGTCATCTGTCAGTCGTTGGACAGTTGGAGCGATTGTCAGAATGTCGTGCTGCATTTATGGTTTAAAACAGATCCATTCGGCATATGTGTATATAGAGGGGGCTGGGTGTGCCCACCCCAGGTTGGTCTAGTGCCCACCTCAGGATGGTCAAGTGCCCACCTCAAGATGTTCAAGTGGACACCGCAAGCTGTTGGGCTGCCGACTCGAATATTGTACCTACATTAATATCGACTGTGTGAGTGTGTGTACCATCGCATCGGCCATTACATGTCATCGGACAGCCCCCCCCCCCCCCCCAATATTTAAAAAAGAAAAACTTTAAATAGATACGTCAATGTTCACCGCTTAAGCAGTTATAGCGTAACGTAAGACTTCTGCATATAATATTAGTGTCGTAGGATTTCTAGTGTATATTTATCATAATGATTTATCAACATTTAATTACTCTACCGCGTTGTAACTGTGTTCGTTTGAGGTAATCTCAGATACAACTAAGTATTTTGCTATGCTAACCAGTGGGAAGAGAATGTATCTAGACATTAAAACTACTCTTTCAACAGCTTTAAAGCGTGGTTTATTTAACTTTTCACATTTCTTATTCGATGATTCAGTTATCTTATGTTAACCGTTCTTAAAATCAGCATCATTCCAGCCATTGGAAGTCCACTGCTGGACCTAGGCCTCTAGAGGGGGAGGCACTATTCTTCTATGCCGGTACCTCTCAGCAAAAAATAGCTTCTAAGTTTTCAAGATAGATACTTGCAATTGCTTTTTATTGATAGGTAGAAAAATAAATATTATTATTATTATTAAAGTTGCTATGTCAGTCAGTCGGCCTCTTCTTTTATTTATAAATATGTAACATTTTGTGAAATAACTTTGAAAATCAGAGAACTTTAATACTAACTTTGCACCCCCGTTTTACCATTTCAGGGGGTAAATTTTCTAAAATTATTTCTTGTTTCTCTACGTTATAGACCCCTTATCCCTTTGCAAAAGTTTACGTTTAGACCCTGCGTTAATATGCGATATGCGTCAGTCAGTCAACTTTTTTATAAACATAGACTAGCTGTGCGCGCGTCTTCGTCCGCGTTCTTACATTATTTTTGCGTACCTTTAATCATTTACGCAGCGCTCGCAACGAAAGCTCCTCCGTCTTACTCGTTTAGTAATTTAATGAAAGAATTATTTACAAAATGCATTTTCTTTACATTTAAACAATTACATGAAGTTTTTATATTCAACAAAACATTACTTTACCTGTGATAATGAAAGAAACAACATTTAAAGCCTTTACATCAGGCCTTTTTATAATTTCCATAAATCTGGATTTGTCAATAAAACGACAAAGAAAAAATTAAGAAAAATGATCATAAATCAAAGAAGTTTTCTTTACACGCACATATATGTATAATAAAGTTGCAATAATTTTACTTTTCTGACCCTTATAGTTTAGACCCTGCGTTAGAATGTCAGTCAGTCAGCTTCTCCTTTTATACATATAGATTATTATTGTATATTTATTTTTACTAGGATTTGAGCTGACTCCAAGATGCTGGGTGGCAGCGTGCTATGGTTCCGTCACGGGCTAAGGCTCCACGACAACCCATCTTTGCGAAGCGCTCTAGAAGATAGGAGCGTCCCGTTCTTCCCCGTATTCATCTTTGATGGAGAAACGGCTGGTGAGTAAACATGAATTGGTGCACAGTTTTTTCTAATGAAAAAAGAAATTCCAATCATTACCAGCGGTAAGGCCCGTAGTACACGGCGTATTTTAAACGCGCCGACGACGCGCGTTTCAGAAACGCGCCTTTTCGGCGCCGTGGACGCTGCTTGTTGCGTACTAGGTACTAGTACTACGTACTACGACTACTTAGGTTACGAGGTTGCGTTCGAATTGCGTTTGAAGCGCGTATACGCGTGTCATCTGCGCGTCATCGGCGCGTTTAAAAAACGCCGTGTACTATGGCCCTAAGACATCTACAGCTGAATATATAGCTTCCACAAACGATCATGTTAGGAGGTTTTTTGTCCATAATTGCCACGCTAGGTAGGCGTGTTGGTAATCGCAGAGCGCAGCTATCGCGACGGGGATGCTGCTGCCCATACTCGCATAGTGCATTTGAGCTGCATTTTTTCGGATGGATATACTGCAATTATTCGGTTCTGTAACCTTAGTCTCCTTTTACGACACCTGGTAGGCGTGGCAATCGCAGAGTGTACCTTTGTGGCGGATTTCTCTGTTGTATTCCAACTACCAGCTCATTGTTGGTTCCAGTGCCACAATTGCCCTTTTACGAAATCTGGTGCAGACGACGACTGTTCAATTTTGCCTGCTATTCTATAGCATTCTTATTATAAAATTATAACGACTGCTAATGCAGTCTAGAGGCTGCCTCAAGAGCTTAGCATGCGACCGTTTCGAAATCTGCTATACCGACTACCCTGCTTTAGATTTGTATGGCCGTGTCCTATCCTCCTTAAACATCCATAAGGTAGATCAAAGTCCTCAAAGGTATCAACCTTGATGGTGGGACATTAAATAAAGGTTGAAATGGTAGAAAAGTTTTGTTATCATTATAGGTACTAAGTTGGTGGGGTATAACCGCATGCGGTACCTGCTGGAGGCGCTCGATGATCTCGACAACCAATTTAGGAAGTATGGCGGTAAGCTGATTATGCTCAAAGGGAAGCCGAATGTTGTTTTCCGACGCCTTTGGGAGGAGTTTGGTGAGTGAAACAATAATTTAATCATATTATAAATAAGTGTCGTAAATTTGGTTTACATTACTAATACAAGCAAATCTATAGGAAAGAAACATTTATGAAACGCCATAACAGCTTGCTTAAATACTATTCAAGTTGAGGGTTGTATCTTAGAAAAGCCATTTGCTGTATGCTGTTGTATTTTAGAGTGATCGTAGTCTACTTACTGGTCAGCCCAATTTGACGGGCCCGATGGCGCAGGTGGTGTGTGATCCTGTCTTGTGCGCTAAAGGTCGTGGGTTCGCTCCCCACCCAGGACTTATATTTATACGATGATATTTATGTTTGCTCTGTGTCTGGGTGTCAAATATATGAATTTAAATAGCAAATTTGTGATTGTGTTGTCCGTAACGCACATGCTTGAAGCGACTTACCACAGTATCAGGTCAATGTATGAGATGTGAGAATTTATTTTAATAACACAAATTCAAGTTTCGCGACCCAATCTTCATGTGAGTGCTTCGAAAGGCAATGCGAACAATTGGTTTGCTCATTTATGAGCGTCGTAATCTTTTCTGTGGTGTTGGAATTAACATCAGGTTAGTCGAAAAAGATAATATCAAATACGTCATCTGGCTATAATTGCGTTCATTTTGAAGTGAACCTTCCTAAAGAAATTTAAACTAACAGCAAAACGGCAGTGTTCGCATTACTGTGTTCTGGTTTGAAGGGTAAGAGAGTTTTAAATCACAAGGTTGGCAGCGCGCTAGTGGTATCCTTGTGATAATACGAAAGTCTATATCTGATGCTTACATAAACGTACATGTACTTGTTTATCGAAGTAGTTATGTAAAAGAACCAAACGTAAATAAGTGTTATTTTCAATTTAAACTCCAAGGTATTCGCAAGTTATGCTTCGAACAAGATTGTGAGCCCGTGTGGCGTGCTCGCGATGACAGCGTGAAGACCGCGTGTCGGGAAATCGGCGTATCGTGTCACGAACACGTCTCTCACACGCTTTGGGAGCCTGACACCGTGATCCGAGCCAACGGCGGGATACCACCTCTGACCTATCAAATGTTTCTGGTAAGTTCAATTAGTTGATTGATTAACTTTCACTGCAGTGGGCAACGCGAAGTATAAATCATTTCCATACCAATTCCTATACGATGCTGGGAAGACTGTCTGGCATTAAATTGACCAGTCGGACTACAAATACGTTGTGGGACATGACCTCCTTAATTCAGTCGTGATACATCAAGACACTTTACAGACGTTGTTCTTGATGCTTCAGGTTGTTCGACTCAACCGTGTACGAAAGTAGTATACGTCTTAAGTACATACAGATCATCATCATCATGGCGGCTGTGGAACGACCTCTGCTGGATATAGACTTCCCCAATAGTGAGATTTTGCACATAACTGTCGTGCTGGGCAAGAGCAGAGCATAGCTTCGCGTCAAAAATTCTGCTGCCCATCCCCGCCCATCTATCTTTTCCGGTGTGTAGTCGCCTCCTACGGCACATAGTATACAGCTGAGTGGTGCTATTTTACTCAATCAGTATGGTTGAGGAAAGTCGATTCCAGATTCATCTCATTGCGTCACTTGTCACGTCACGGACTTGCATCATCGTTCTCTAATCACGTTTGCTGTATTTCCCAGGTTTTGGTGCATATAGGTCGTGCAAATCATGAAATTTTTGCTTCCTTCATTTTATTGATATCAATAACACCCAGGCACAGAACAAATACAAATATTGATCATATAAATATTTGTCACGGTTACTTAAATACATATAAGTGACACCCAGACACAATACAAATACAATATAAATAATTAGGTACAAATAACTCGGTGGAAATCGAACCTACGACCTTTGGCGCACAAGGGAGAATTACTACCATCTGCGCCATCAAACCCGATTGTTGTTTATAGAAACTTCTCCAAATGATGTAATGTAAATTCGTCCCCACCCATCAATCATTCATGAGCTGCAAGCATATATACATATTTATGATTGCATCCCATAAATTTCAATATACTTTTTTCACGTGCGATGTCGTGTTGTTTCCAATGTATGAATTTGTTAGGGGTTACATAAAGAATAAAGTTACGTCATATTTGGATGGCAAATATAATGGTAACCTTGATCCCGAGAGAATCTGTGGATGAATGTGGAGAGAATGTGTGCAGTGTAATGGAATTGTGTCGCATACAATGGTAACAGAATGTATTGGATATCAATTATTACTTCATCCCCGTCACCGCTAGATTTAGGCCTCCCCGGGTAAGGGGGATTTTTGCTAATAATTACCGCTGGACAAGCGTGGCAACCCCACAAGGCGTAGCTTAGCGCCGGGATTGCTGCTGCCCATTCCCGCACTGATATATTTGAGTTACAACGTCTTGGATAGATACACCGCCATCTGTCGGCCCCCATACATCAGCCGCCTCTTACGACACCTGGTACAGGGGGAGGTACTATTCTACTCTGCCGGTACCTCGCGGCCCTTTGAGATCCGATAATGTCACTATTTTTACACACATTTGCAAACTTTTTTTATATATTGTAATGTCTTGCCTATACAATATTATTTCGATTTTATTATGATCTAATGATGTAGTGTCTTGCTGCTTTCTATTTTTTTAATTTACTGTTTATTTGATTTTGGTATAAGTGCTTTGTAAGCTTACAGCTTCCTTAACATACACGGGCACAACCTTTCACTAATTATTGAATATTGTATGTAGGAAACATTAATAAGTCATTCTTCAATTTGTGGAGAGAAATAATGCATTTGGTTATTATTATTCGATAATTTAATTAATTGTCATTTGTGTTTTTCCTATTATACGCGAGTTAATACGCGAGTTAATACGCGAGTTAATACGCGTATATTCTGTAAAATTCTGTATTATCTGATATCCATAACACAAGTGTTTTTGGCCATTATCTCAAGAGTAAATGTTGTGTGAATTAATGTAAATTTTAAATTGCCGAAAACTCTAAATGACCTTTGTAATGTCTGCGGTGTTACAAAGGTCATGCATATGTGTCTTACTCATTGGCACAACTAGGGTTCATTTTTAGGAGGTTGCTGGCCCCTGATATGCCATGGCCGATGCGATGACGCACTGACTCACGCATTCGACCCTCAATGTACAATTATTCGAGTCGGTACAGACTGGGGGTCTGGGCCTATGCCCACCCTAGACCCCCAAGCCTATGCCTCCCCCAAGAAAAGGGGAATTTTGCCCATAATTGCCGCACTGAGCAAGCGTGTTGGCAATCGTAGAGCGCAGCTTTTGCGATGCGGACGCTGCTGCCCATTCCCGCCCTATGCAGTTGAGCTGCATTGACTCGGATGGATATATCGCCATCTATCGGTTCCGGTACCTTAGTCGCCATTGGCGACACCTGGTACAGCTACTATTCCACTTTGCCGGTACCTCACGGCTTATGAATGTGCATTGTTTTATCTATCCGTGTATCGTTACCGTGAACAGGTCTCAATGTATCGTCTGTAACAGACCGTGTGCTTGTTTATCAATTGAGTCACTATCGCTAAATATTATAAATCGCGGTCCTGCTGCTTAAGTAAAGGAACTGCTGAATATTGCTGATTTTCTTTTAAGGACCGAGTGATTCTTGAGAAAAGTTTCGAGCTGCATTGTTTCATATGGATATACCGCCATCTGTCGGTTCTCGGTCGGAACCATTTATGACATTTCTTTTTTCGCCTCACGATACCTGATACAGGGGGAGGTACAAATTCTACCCTACGTATAATAAATAATATAATTAGTTCAAACAACAGCTCCGTGATAAGTCGCTTAAAGGACATGTTACGGACATCAGACAACAAAGGAATCACAAATAACATACTAATACATATATTTAACACCCAGGCGCAGAACAAACATAAATATCATCATATTAATATTTGTCCTGAGTGCGAATCGAACCCACGACCTTTGGCGCATAATACAGGACCACTACCATCTGCGCCATTGGGTCTTTACATAAGTAAAGTATATATTATATTGTTAATTCCTCTGTTGTCTGATGTTAGGTAAATGTATGACATTTATTAATGTAAAAGACTTCGGAAAAGCAATTCGACCGGGATACTGGCCGTTAACAACGACAGAATGATAAAATCAGAATGTAAACAAGCGCTACTTCATCTGTAGATTTATTGTTTATTTTTAATTCAATTGCAGCATACTGTAGCAACTATTGGGGATCCCCCGCGGCCGGTCGGGGATGTAGATCTATTCGGAGTGACATTCGGGACGTTGCCCGAATGTTTCTATGAAGAGTTCACCGTCTTCGATAAGGTAAGAATTATTGTAATTTCATCTGCCCATAGTAATCAATGTGCGGGTGTAGTCCAATAAATATCTCTCAATCGCCCTTTCTTCGGCACCAATGTTCGTTCTTTAGTACACCACGTTAGACGGCGAACGCAATGCCCTCGGGTGATAACCGATCGCAACAGGATGTCTGGGTTCAATCAGTGCTTTTCAAATAATGTAACAGTCCCATATGATGACCCTCGAGTGGCAGTCGTCGGTTTCGCTCCTATCCGGTCAACACTGTGGGAGTGGCCGGTACAATCAGTGGGCTTGCTTTTTACGCCGGTGGCGGTGTTGAGTTCTGCATTATTTAAGTACTTATAATCATACCAGCCATTGGAAGTCTACTGCCGAACATAGGTCTCCCCAAGTAAGGGGTTATTATGCCCATAATTGTCGCGCTGGGCAAGCGTGTTCGCAGAGAGCAGCTTTCGGGACGGGGATACTGCTGCCGATTCCCGCTCTGTTAGTTGTAAAGTACATTTTAGTTGCACTGTTTTGGATGGATATACCTCATTCGCCTTACGATACCTGGTACCGGGGAGGTTCTTTTCTACTTTGCCGGCACTCCAAGGCTAGTGTTACTCGCTGATAATTAGTTTTCCAAATGGTAAATCAGTTTTTTCAATCGGTTTAGTAGTTGAGTTTGTTCTTTACAAACGTACAGAAACACAAATCTTGCCGTTTATATATTAGGTAATGAAGACAGCTTTTTTATTATTAAATTATAGCCTTATATTTGGAGAATATGTAGCTTTCTAATGGGGAAGTAATCATTAAAATCAGTTTAGTAGATTTTGAGTTACATCGCAACGTACAGGTAATCATACAAATCTTTCTTTTTTATGTTGGTTCGGAAAATAAGTTGGTTCTCAGAATCCTTTTATACGTTACGTAGACCCGAGGTCGACCAACTTACCTCACTACCACTCGTCAGTGAGTGTATCGAATACCTACCCTTGCAATAATATTAACATTCATACGCCCGGTTAACGCTACCTTGTTAAAGGGTGGTATAAAAAATAAATGATGTTGCTGGCCATTGTCAGGCTCCAAAACCAGAAGACCTGGGCGTGTTCCTGGAGAATGAAGACATTAGAATGATCCGCTGGGTCGGCGGGGAGACCACCGCCCTCAAGCAGATGGAGCAACGACTCACCGTCGAATACGAAACTTTTTGCAGGTAAATTAATTCAGACCATAATGTCATTTGTTATTTTCTAATGAATAAAAAAAACACATAACCACATCTTACACATTGACCTGACTCCGAGATGAGTTGCTTAAACAACTTGTACGGATATCAGACATCAGAATATAATTATTGAAAAATATTCTAACACCTATAAAAAAAATATATTCATCTTAAGAATGTTTGTCCTGTGTGGAAAATGAATTCACGCCCCGCGGCGCAAACGATGTCTGACTGTCATAGAAATCAATAGTAATTCATTTTAAAAAAACTGTCCCAATAAAATCATTTTTCTTTATATATTAAACTGAAGGTACAAAAGGTTCTTTGGACACCATACCTTTTTACTTTAACTTATATAAACTTTAAATGTTATATTCATTTATACATACAAATCAATAGCCTAAATAATAAGTTTTAAGCTTCTAGTTCTAACAATAGCGATACTTCCATACAACTTTTCAGCCCCCCTTTCAACCCCTTACAACTCTTATATCGAATGAAAAAGTAGCCTATGTCCTTTTTAAGGCTTTAGACTATCTGCTTACTAAATTTCTTTTAAATTCGGATTATTTTAAATTGTAGTTTAGGCGTGATTGCGTAACAGACAGACAGGCGCAGTTACTTTTGGATTTATAATATTATTTTCTTTTTCATGAATATTCTCTATTCTCTATTGACGGGCCCGATGGCGCAGAGATCCCTACCATCTCGTATCCTATCTTAAGCGCCAAGGGTCGTGGGTTCGATTCCCACCCAAGACAAATATTTTTATGATGATATTTCTGATTTTCCTATCTCCTTTCCCTCCTTTCCTGTCTAGGTGTTAAAAATGTGTATTCAAGTATTAAATTTGTGATCACTTTGTTGTCTGATGTCTGCAACACGAGTGCTTTAACTGACTTACCAGTTAGGTCAATGTATAAGTGTGAATATTATTATTATATTATGTATGTTAGGGAGTATGATATGTGATTAAAAAGAAATAGGCTATTCTCCAATTTCTTCATTTTTTTTTTAAATGTTCGTATATATCTGATAATTCATTATAATTTTTATTTCAGCAAAATATGACCGATTTATGCCGAAAAAAAAATATTAAAAATTTGTCGTAAAATATACGCGCCAAAATACCATCCGCCATTTTGGTGACGTCAATAGTACTAAAATATTGTAACCTCAAATTGACATTTGTCATTGACACGATATTGAGTTTGTCGGCTTTGTTGAGTTGTTTTTATTTATATAAAAAGATGAGTTTCTATAACCCGTATCGTTGGTGTGTTGCGTTACATTGTAAGAATTCGACATTGAAGACTCCAGAAAAGTTATTTATTACTATTCCGAACGATGTTGTTAACCTCAAAATAAGAAAATTTCATTGAATTACACCTATGAATCACACAAATGATATTGTTGTGATAAAGTAATAGAAAGATTTACTTACATAGCTGTTTTTATATTTCTGCATTCGGCAGAAAAGAAATCTGTATTACACGCAAAGAAGTTTGTAATCATTACCGCATCTATCTTCGGTAAATTAGTACTTTCGGCTTTTACAAATCCGACGTCCATGTTTAATTATGCAAAAGTAGCGTAATAAAATACAAAATCTCTAAAATAAAAGGAATTATACACAAAAAAAGTAAAAAATTAAGGAACACAGTCAGTTGTTTACATTTAGATATTTTAGTGCTTGTGACGTCATTCTGGAAAAAAACATGGTGGACGGTGTTTTCGGTCACGTGACTTACAGATAATAAAACTCGGATTTTAATTTTGAAATATAAAATTAATCTTAGGTTTTTATGGAATAACGACATTTTTTTTCAATTCCTCACGTTATTATTTATTCAAGTAACATAATGTTATATTTTTTTGTTGATAGATGAAAATAGCCTATTGTAAATTTCTGCTTACCATTCGTTTATTGCTTTCCAGAGGGTCTTATTTGCCGACGCACGGCAACCCTGACTTACTAGGCCCGCCTATATCTCTGAGCCCAGCTCTGAGATTCGGATGTCTGTCTGTCAGAAGGTAATATTTTATTTTTATTTATCATCAGATATTTGACATTCTGCTGTGAGGTACCAGCAGAGAAAATAGTACCTCTCTCTGTACTAGGTGTCGTTAGAGGCGACTAAGGTACCAGAAACGAGAGATGGCGGTATCCATGCAAAAAAGTCAGCTCAAATGTACAGGGCGGGGATGGGCAGCACCTTCACTTCGCGAACGCTGCGCTCTGCGATTGCCAACACGTCGATTCTTGGGGAGGCCATTATACCAATAATATATATATAGGTATAATAGTATGATGATTTGATATTTAAACCATTAATTAGACGCATGTTAAAAACCTCTGACCAAGGTCTTCTGCATAAGTCTCTCATCATCATCACATAAGCGGTTGGGCGTAGGTGGGAGACCAAAATAATGTTGGTTTTGATTGCCTTAATAGATAAAATCTCAGAGCGTAGCTTCGCTACGGGGATGCTGCTGCACAACCACACCCTGTGCATTTAAGCTATATCGTTTCGTCGGTTGGTTTGACCGCCACCTGTCGGTTAAGTTCTGCTACCTTGACTTTGTAGACATTTTATTGCCTCGATTTTTTCTAATGTTCTTTTTGTGCTGAAAGATCAGCACCATCTTTTTAATGTTGTAGATATCCCGAAACACTCAAAGGTCATACTTTTACAAATTTTAAACAATCGATGACGTATACCCACGATCGTCCGCGTGAAGTAGTGACTTTGGGGTATAGTAGTAACCTTCTTCAATAAACGGACTATCCAACACTGACAAACAAACAAACTTTACAGCTATATTGTAGTATACATAAATGCATTGAAAAATGTAGAAATTAATATCAAAAATATACCTATATTTACAAAAAGAATTGTCCCGTTCGAAACCTGAGAGAAGATTCAGCGATTTCAATGCATAATAACAATAAAATAATTATACGTTATGTTTACTTTAAGGGTTTTAAAAATATGCGTATATTCGTTTGCAGGTTCTATTGGTCTGTTCAGGATCTCTTTCGTCAGGTGCATCAAGGTCGACTCTCTTCGACTCATTTTATTACGGGTGAGTGTTGCTCATCACAAAGTTACAATGGTGATAATTCTCTTCTGATCTTCCTGATCTAAACCTTTATGTGGTTTGCTTTTCATTCTCAGGACAATTAATATGGCGCGAATATTTCTACACGATGAGTGTGAACAATCCCAACTACGGGCAGATGGCTGGCAATCCTATCTGCTTGGATATACCCTGGAAGAATCCTGAAGGAGACGAACTGCAAAGGTATGATTGACGAAAAAGCTATAAAAATTACTGCTGCATTAAGTTTCATTGTTGCTGCATTTATTATCCTTCACAGCAGATTATAAACGTTCACTAGCGCGATACTAAGGATTCATTGTTTTAGTTGTTATTGCCAACGTTTTTTTATAAATTCCCACAACATCCCATACATTGACCTGATTCCGTGATAAGTCGCTTAAAGCACTTGTGTCACGGACATCAGATAACAGAGGAATCACAAGCACACTATTAAAATACATTTATTTAACACCCAGATACAGAAACATAAATATCATCATATTAACATTGTTCTTGGGTACGGATCGTACTCACGACGATCGAACATATGACAGGATCACTACCATCTGCGCCATCTGCGCCATCGAGCCCGGCGAAGGATATTACGAGTATCTACGGCGAAGTCACGCAGACTGAACGCTTGTTTGAAGACTTAAAATAAATTGGATCTTATCCATACCTTACTTTAAATATCCCAATCGGCAGGTGGGTCGAAGGGCGCACTGGGTTCCCGTTCGTGGACGCCGCCATGCGGCAACTTCGCACTGAAGGCTGGCTGCACCACGCCGTGCGCAACACTGTGGCGTCCTTCCTCACGCGCGGCACACTGTGGCTCTCCTGGGAGCACGGCCTGAATCACTTCCTCAAGTACCTGCTGGACGCTGACTGGTCAGTGACATACTTTTTGTGGCACCGTATGTTCCTCACGCGCGGGTCTCTAGGATTACAGAACTAATAGGTATAGATAGCAATCACATGTCATCTACTTCATCATCATATCAGCTGTTGGAAGTCCACTGCTGGACATAGGCCTCCCCAAGATTCACTTCTGTACCTATTTGTTTTGTCCTATGTCGTTGGCCTCAAACACTTTCTTAATTACCAGCTAGACACAGACTGGTGAGTGACAGACAGTATGCGATATCATTCATTCACCGTCCTACCATTTATTCATTCGTTTCCCGGTGCGCAGGTCGGTGTGCGCCGGCAACTGGATGTGGGTGTCGTCGTCTGCGTTCGAGGCGCTGTTGGACTCGGGCGAGTGCGCGTGCCCGGTGCGCCTGGGCCAGCGCCTGGACCCGAGCGGCGAGTACGTGCGCCGATATGTGCCCGAACTGGGCCGCATGCCTGTCGCCTACATGTCAGTATTTCAGTTGTACTTTATGGAATAATGTAAGAGTTATATGGATTGTATACTAGTTGACTGTATTTGGAATCTTGTCGCCTTATTCTAACTCCTGTCGTTCAAACGGGAAATTAGGATTTATCGTCATCATCATCATCATACCAGCCATTAAAAGTCTACTGCTGGACATAGGCCTTTCCAAAAAAGTAGGCATTTTGCCTATAATTGCCGGGCTAGGCAAGCGTTTTGGCTTTCGCAGAGCGCAGCTTTCTTGACGGGGATGCTGCTGCCCATCCCCACCCTGTGCATTTGAGCTGAACTGTTTCGGAAGGATATACCGCCATCTGTCGGTTCTGATCAGTGGCTTCCTTTACTCGCTTCTTTATTCTTGGTACTTCTGGCCTATCTGTAATGATACTGTTAAATCACAATCTACCGCGCTTTAAGTTGTCAATTGTCTGTTTGTTGGTCAGTATTTCAGTAAGCCGTTTTGTATCCATAGAGTTAGCAATAGTAACACAGACCCTAATTGCGAACTACGTCTGATAGATTTTAAAAGTAACTATTTGCTTTTGTCTGAAGATTGTCAGGAACTTTTTTATTGTCCTCATTAGTAGGTAGGTGACCATATTGCATTTGGGTACTCCGAAGTGGGACCCAGCACTGGATAATGAACCTAGTGGTATACTGTACTAAACCCTTCGGGTTGTGCCCTCTGCCGAAAGACGAGAGAGTTGGTGCCTTCTTTCGGAATCACCACCTCTCTCCGTCTGGCCCGGTCATCTCCACGGACAGCTGGCCTGTATGGATGTACAGGGCTACAGTCCCAGTTCAATCACCAACAGACCAATTTAGGAATGGAAGAATAGGGCATGTCGCCTTCTTCTTTTACTATCCTTACTTAATATTATAAATGCTAAAGTAACTTTGTCTATCTGTATTACGCCTCCGCCTAAACTACTGAACCGATTTCTGATTGTGGCTACTTTTTAATTCGTGTAAGGGTTGTAAAGAGTTGAAAGTGGGGATGAAAAGCTGTATGGAAGAATTACTATTTTTAGAACTAGAAGCTTGACACTTATTGTTTATGCTTTTGATTCGATATTAATAAATATGACATTCAAAGTTTATATGAGTTACAGTCAATCCGGGTAACATTAAACTATCCGAGTAACTCTGACCTGTCCTTCTTCTATAAGAAATATATTAATCCTTTAAATATAGAAAACAGTTTTTGCAATCGATCAAAACCTTAATCTCGGATGACTTTGTTTTATACCTAATCAACGAAAAAGGAATATTCAAAGTTTCCCTTATAGTGCAATATTAACCGAAATCAAAAAGGTATAGTACCTAAATGTACTATTATTACATAATATTGATATAAAGTCAAAAATGACATAAACACCTGTATTGCAACTGCGAACTTCAGATACGAGCCCTGGAAGGCACCCATCGATGTGCAAGAGCGCGCCAGCTGCATCATCGGCAAGGACTACCCCGCGCCCGTCGTCAACCACCTGCTCGCCGCCGAGAGGAACCGCAACGCCATGAAGGTACGTCCGCACCACACTCGCCCGTGGGTGTGCGCGCCCCGCACCACCCAATGTGGCGTAGAAGATGTCTCATTAACTCTGGTACATATTTATTTTGTGGGGAGGTAAAGTCGGTGTCATGGACATCTGAAATTAATGTAAACTTTAGTTTATTTAATGAAAATTTAATTTTAATAATATTAATTTTGTTCAAAAAATACAATAAAAATAGTTTTTATTGGTCTATGATTTCTTTATGTCAGATTTCGTCAGTGGTTCCCAAACAGTGGTCCGTGAACCATCACTGGACAACATCAGTCAATATTTTCTCCCGAGAAATTTAATAATGTCACGTGTAGCTTTGTGCAATAATATAAGTTCTTGAATTACTAAATTTATGCAGAAAATACAAGATCTAAAATCACATTGATTTGAACTTTGTTGTTTCGAATTCAAGCTTTCTGCTTCATCTTCTCTTACACTATTTTTTTATATAGCCTTTGTTTTGGCATTAATTAAAAGAAATAAAATTTGTCTCTGGTCATTATGCTATACCGATTGCGCCACGTTGTATACAGGATATGCAACAATTTAATTATTTTTTCCTATTTCATATATGATTGTTTTCTACGAAAGCAATATCCGATATCATTTTACGTATTTATGTTTTTTTTTTCAAAATTTTCTCACTAACTTGAAAACTTACTAACTCTCATGTGCATTTAATTTTATTTTTCATATTTACCTATTCCAAAGATTGCAATGTGTAATACTGAAATTGTTTATCTAATTTATTTTATTTGTTTGATCACATCTTTCTATTTTTTGTATTATAATTTATCAATTGCTTATTTACACATTTCCAAATCAGTATGTTTTTCTGTTGATCAAATCATGCAAGAAACTACATACATTTTTATAACGTATTGCAATAATCATTCCAACAATATGCTTGCATGATAAGTCATTGTAAATAACAAACAAATAGCAACACATCACGTCAATGATTGTTTGAGTGTGATATTTGCGTTCAGTGTGTGTTCAATGCTTATAAATCGTTCAACGATATGTCTGTGACCTTACATTTATATTGTCAATATAATTAAGAACTGTCTGGACCTTTTGCAATAAAAAAATAAAACCTGCCTAATACGGATTCCAGTTGTGAGATATTGGAGTTATACAATAACTTGGCGCAGATATTAATGATCCTATCTTGTGCGTCAGTGGGTTTCGAACCACACCTAGGACAAATATTTATAAAATGAATATTCGTGTTTGTTCTCAGTCAAGGTGTTAAATATGCATTCCAATATTATATCAAAAAATCTTCTGTTGTCTGATATCCGTAACACAAGTGCTTCGAGCAACTTATCTCGGAGTCAGGTTTTTTAAATTAAATCAACATTTTGTAACAGATTTTATATTTAAAGCCCATTGTGAGTTTATTATCATTTGTACTCAAATCAAGGACCGGAAAAAAATTATGAATTGCTAGCATTCTCTTTATAATCTTATTGGTTAAGCCTCAATTAGGTATTTCTATTTGGTAAATGCTTATCCGAATTTATTGATGTAAGTCAATGATTTGGTTTAGTTAACGCATTTTTAGAGTCGTGTAATAAGTCAAGGCAATACATAATCAAACACCAGCTTAAGACTTCTACTAGAGGTAGACCTTATATAAAAGTTGTCTGCATTGATAACTCACTCTCCTATTTCTACCTTGGTAGTGAAATTACTAAACAATATCTTCAAGTCACAAAGGTTGGTAGCCCGTTATATGACAGTTGTCCCGGTCTCTAATTCAATCACCTTTAAACAATAAAAATATTTTAATACTTTGATTATACAATACGATAGTATCTTCAGTTCACAAAATTGGTGACACACTAATGATACCTTTGTCACATTTACGATCAAGCGGATATGGTCCGCTTGTTTGCTAACTTCATAATATATAAAAAAAAAGTTGAAAGTATAATTGTAAATATAACGAGTATATGACGCGCTTCTCTTTTAAATTTTTATATATATTGACAATACGATTGTAAGTATGGTCTGTACATACAGACCACATGAAAGAGGTGAGGTTATTCCACGTTGAACCATTCACCATGATCAATCATAGATCGTCGTCGGATATTCAAAATTAACAATTTACCCTCACTTGCCACCATCTCATTTGTCAGCGAACTCACTGCTGTACAGTTGGTAATACTGGACGTTGGCATTTTAGATTCACGATGTATGGCCAAGAAAATAGGTAGGTAAATGGGGTTCTTAATTGGATTTGTTTCTCTTTGGGTTAAGAATTCTCCTATTCCTTAAATAAACTTATATTTGCAATGAGAAACGAGAAATAGAAATTATTAAAATAATATATTACAAAGAGAAAAAGATATTATATCCAATTCCTTTAAATATACCTATTAGATTGAAAACTGTCAAAGTAACGTATTTTTAAATTATTGTAATAGTTTTTTCTCTTTGTTTAACGTTAGTTTTATATTATATGCTATATATGTGAAACCTTTGTAATAACACAATATTAACTACGAATTGTAACAAATAACTCGTGTGACGCTATATTGAAACCTGTCATTAAATCTAGCAATATAATTTTGTCATAGTAACCACCAATTGTTGACCAATATCTCGATTCTAATTTTCTTTGGAATAGGAGAGGCCTTATCCTAAAGAGAAAGAAATAATTATATAAATATATTGTTTACTTTCTATGATGGTTCCAGAATGCTTCAAATTGCTATTATAAACAAAGAATTACGCTAGTATTCTTTCGCAGGAAGTACCTACCTTAAGTAGATCTTCTGAGACGCAGCGACTAATTCAGTAGATTCACTGATTTAGTCGCTGCGTTACTGTGGTATCATTCTTCTATTTTAACAAATTGAAATTTTTAAATTATTCCTATTGCCAGAACTGTTTTTAAATAATGTTAGTCTAAACGGTCAATATGCGACGTTGCCAACTGTACGCCAGTGTGTAGTTTTGCCCACGAGTCACTGTAATTTTCCTCAGAGATTGAGACGAACGGTGACCTCGCGCCCGCTCAAGAAAAACTGGTTGAAAGTAGTCGGGGTTCGTACCAGATAGCCTGGGTACGTTCTCAGACGCAGGACCACTCTATTAACTGATTTTAATGTCACTACATGTACAAATATACGCGGATTTAATTAGACACGTAAACATATTTCTGAACTTAACTAAACTTAAACTACTTGCCCTCAGCAAGTTTTCGGCGTGTTAGTATTTTTTCGATTTGCATTAACACTAAAATAGATTAATGAATCCAATATTTTGCCTGCGTCTGGGAACTCGCAAAGGCTACATTTAATATTTTTCTTCCATCCTACGAACTGTCAAATCAAAGCATTGCAGTGGAGAAAAGAAAGGTGTGTGTACCATCGCCATGAATGCGTTGTAGCGCGTTGCATGTACGTACAGAGTCTAGACTGTAATGACATTTGCAGTTATAGCGGTAAAATTCAAATTTGGAACTTCATTGACTTAAATGCCATAGATAAAAACAAAAGTACTTTGCCTCAAAAACTACAAAATGTCTTATACGCCTCGACGCCAGTATGAACTTTCTCTATCCCAAGTTAGCTAGCAAATCTTACCAACCATACCCTACTCATAGTTATACCCCACGAATCCTTCTCAATATAACCAACTATAGCATGTTCAGCACGCGTAGAATCCTTACCTAATCTTTCCTCCACAAATAAGTTTGCACAAGCCTATTGTGCGTTGTTCTAACGAGCGAATTCCCGTAGGAGTTGCGAGAGATGCTGCAGAAAGCGCCCCCGCACTGCTGCCCGTCGTCGGAGGACGAGATCCGGCAGTTCATGTGGCTCAATGAGGAGCCGCAGCCCGCCGCTACGGTCGGTTCCACATGAACAATCGCGCCATTATATTACAGCTTTGTGTGTAGAATAAGAGATTGCCTAATCTAATTTACATGCCTATCCTAAGAAGTGTAGAAGATATAAATTAACGCATCTGTTAGTTAATTAGTGCTATTAATGATGACGCATTGAGCACGCAAATGAGACGTTTTGGCCATATTTAAATTTTAACTAGGTAAAAAAATTATGTATGTTTTTAAACTTTAAATTTATTTTTAGCACAGATAAAAAAATATGTCTAGAATTGATAAATTTCTAAGGCGATTATCTTGATGGGGACACAGAGGGGAGTGAAGACTATCTCCGCTGTCGCATTTTGTGTCTTTTTATTTTAATTTTATTGATTAAACCTAATTCTTTGTAGCATTTTGTATAATAAAATTATTAGACCTAACAAGTTTATAAGCATATTGTCTATTGGATAACGGACAAGTTGACTAGCGATTAGTGGACTTATTTTTTCGATGTTGCTCTTGCTTGTGAATTGACACTGAATTTATTATAAAAAAATATTAAAAGAAACAAGTTTGTTCAGAAATGACGTCATTTGACACAAAATTCAGACGCAGTTTCGTTATTTAAAAAGCATACGTGCGAGGACGATAGCTACTTGATCTCCCCGTTCCAAATTTAAAAAATACCGGTACCATTTGACATAATTTTTTCTATTTTACATATTTTTCATATGAAATGAATAAGTTGTAAAATTAATCATAGGCAAAAATAGATATTTTTTAAAATATTTACAGGTACGGTGCTAAATAAACCAACGCCTGTGTCAGTTAACCATCTTTACACCGAATGTTACACTACGATCGAATGTCAGTTCACCCAAACATCGAGTAATTGTCGTCAAAATTTAACGAGACTGACCCATTCAGTCATTAAATAAAAACAATTTATGATCTGTTTGGTTTTAAAGTTAGTATAAAATGTATGAATAATTGAATGAAAGTTTAAATTTCTGTCACGGCCAAAGAATATTTTTTAATAATCCTTATATTGCTGTATATTAAATAAGATTTTAATCAAAAATGTCTCTAGTTGTTTGTTAAAATTTATACCTAAATAAGATAGTATACAATACCAAAGAAGCACTAGGAGAGAGTTAGTGTTGGTGTTGAATGTGATCAGATGTCTTTTTCCGTATTGTTAATGCTATTTACAATTTTTATTTACTTTTATTTCGCATTTAACTTAGAATGAAAGATAATATGGTCCGATTGTTCCTTTTCTTTCGATTTTAGTTTAAGTGCATTGTTTTAAGTGATTTTAACGTTCCAAAGTTTATTAGCAGTTTTTAATTGATTTTGGGTGCTTTTTATTGATTATGTGCCAAATGATTGTTGGAATTTATTTTTTATAGTTGAAATAAATATTTGTCTTAAATACGTGTTTAAAACTAACCTTTAACATTATTATATTATATTTAGAAAATTATACATAGCTAATAATATATTTTTGTGTAGTTTATTATTACAAAATACAAATTAAGATGTATTTAAATATTGACACACCCAATCAACAACATACATCTGTATTTTGTTCGTGTTTATTTTAGCATCAAAAGTTGATTGTTATTATTGATAGGGCGTGTCGACAGACTATGTAATAGAAGGCAGTCAACACCTTGAGTTACTAAATATATACCAAATTATATAATGATAAAGTAAGTATAAGTAAGATAAGATAAACTTATGTCAGATTTCACCATTATGATTAAGCATAATTATATATTTCGTATGACATATACTATTATAGATATATTTATATACATTTTGATTTATGATTTTTTTATGGTGTAATAAAAATAAAGGACAATTGACTTAACAAATACCTTTTATTTAGAAGTCTATACTATAATTTTATTTACAAACACTTTAATTATTATTCAAGAGGAATGATTTTCAATTTACATGTGTGGTTAAATGTGTAAATTATAAAAATAAAGTAAAGTATAAAAATAGTGCATACCACAATTGTACTTAACTAACTAAAGTAATTAACTATTAATAAGTACTCAAATATAAAAATGACAAATTATAGCAAACAACCATATAAAAATTACGTTTATATAAAGCACTGCTTCTTTTTATTAATAACTTATTAGGTTCATTTAATCTATTTTTAATATTGCATCAACTTTAAAATAGTTTAGTTGCTTTCTACTGTCCCTTTTCTGTCAGATGCTTCACTAAATCACTGAATATTTTACTTGTGTTTGAGTTGGGTAATTCTTTGACGGCCGCTTTGCCCTCGCCGGCCAATTTGCCGACCCTCGGATCTATGGGTAGACTCCCCAGGAATGGTATCTTTGCTATCTCAGCCAGAGACTTGCCGCCGCCACTTGAGAAAATGTTCGTGCATTCGCTACACTCTGGGCATTCGAAGCTAAAATATAATTAGTAAATACTGTTTTTATTCTATTATCTTTGTTACATTGTTTTATTATCAGTAGGAGAAAATTTTCAAAATATATTGTTATCTTGGACATAAAAAAAATGTTTTATAACATTGACGAAAAATATGTACATGCATAGTTAAGCATGCTATTTATGGAACTTAATTTATTTTATAATAGGGTAGGTTCATCTATGTAAATTTAATTATGGAAGTTTATGATTTATATACATTTTATCGTAAGAAATACGAGTATAATAAAGCATATTTATACTCTACAAGCTGTGCCCACGACTTGGTCCAGGTGGAATAGTTTCCTTGGATATAATACTCTATACCTTAACTTATATCAACTTTCAATGTCATGCTGATTTATATCGAATAATACCGAAAAAATCGAATATCGAAAAAAAAACCTGAAAAATAAGTTTCAAGTTTCTAGCTCCAAAAAATAGCGATACGTCCATACTACTTTTCGTCTCTCCTTTCGTCCCCTTACAACCCTTATTTTGAATAAAAAAAAAAGCCTATGCCCTTTCTCAGGTTGGTTGTCTGTGCCGAATTTTATTAAATTCGGTTGAGAGGTTTAAGCGGGAAAGCGTAACAGATAGACAGACAGAGTTACTTTCGCATTTATAATATTACGTTAAATGAAAGCTCATTATGAAGTTTAGGAAAATATAAAGTTCAATGCACTGCACTTGTATGTTTGTCATTTATTACTTTCTGTACATATGACGTCATAATAATGACAAATAATACTAGAAAAACAACAATTGATTAATGCAATTTAATTAATTTGTTAAATAATAGTTTTAGGGTATGGGAAATTTTTTTTTTTTAATCTACATGTTAGTAAATCTGGCATTTCATTTAATATAAAACACCATATTATGCCTTTTTAACTACAGAGTATATTTTATGACTGGCCCTAACACCAGGGCAGGCCTTAAAGAAGTTTGCACAAAAAATATTGTTTTGTCTTATCATGTACATCAGGAAGAGGGAGGTCATCTTGTTCCCACAAGTTACCTATATTGACTTTACTGTATTTGTTATCATATTAATATTGTTTTCAAGAGAAAGCTTTCATGTTATATTAAATTAAAATAAAAAATTATGAAAATAATTTTAAACAACATGCTTATTTCACAGCTGTCATTCTAATCTAGCTTTATTATAATAAAATTTTGTCTAAAGATAAAGTATACACACCCACTCATATTTTCAATTATGCCTTGTATTGGTATGCCTGTTTTCCTGCAGAAAGTGATCTCTTTCCTCACATCTTCAATGGCAACTTCCTGTGGAGTTGTCACCAAAATAGCCGAGCATTGAGGAACAGTTCTCAAGTTCTCCATTACAGTTATATGTTCATCTGAAGTTCCTGTACACAAATAAAAAAATCACAAAATGTTAATTATTTAAAGCAATCTATGTTTAGGCCCAGTTAAATAAAAAAAAATATGATTTTATTCAACATTCCATACTTGACCTGTCTTTACGACAAGTAGCTTAAAGCATTTGTGTTTTGGAATATATAGTAAAGGAATAACTATAAAATATATTATTGAAACTAGACACCAAACACGAATTCCACACCTAGATGAAGACTGCATCTTTCAAAAGAATATATTTCTCATAATTTTAAAGATGTTGTCATTTATTCTTAAATAAGAAGATTTCAACTTACTACATGTTCAGAAATGTTTTCTTTCCTAAAAAGTAGGTGAGTCATGGACACTGCTAGAATCATTCACATCCATTTTAAAAAGGTCTCAATGAATTAACAGTTTTGAGTTGTTGCAGTTTTTATCAAGGGGTGCAAAATGCTCATCACATGAATGTTTTTACTGGGTGGAGATCAAGCCTAAATTCTTGGTGCACAATGCACATACATGCATCCCTGGGCATGATAAGGGAATATCCTATTAATTAGGCTGATGTCCAGGATATCTAGGTAAGTGTCAGGTCAGCTTGGCTCTTAAGTCTTTGTCTGAGTTGCCAACAGATATAACAACTAAACTCTCCATACCTTTAGATTTCTACCTATACCTCTATTTTTACTTTGGAAGTAAATTCTCAGATGGAGGAGCACTTACCTCTTAAATGACAAACTTATAAGAATTGACTAATACATAGGTAGGCTTTTATAGACACAGGCATCCAGCAGGTGAAAGAACTAAACAGTAAAATAAATAAATTTATAAAAATCATGTTTAAAATGTATAGTGATTTACGAATAAATGTTATACATTACCTGGTGGTGTATCAATAATCAGGAAGTCTAGATCTTGCCAGCATACATCTTCCAAAAACTGCTTGATCATCGATGTTTTTTTAGGACCTCTCCAAACGACTGCATCATTGCGAGATCCGAGCAAAAAGCCAATGGACATGACACCCAATTTCTGTTCATTGTCCATATACACAGGGATCCAACCATCGGGACCTTGGTGGACGCTCTGATTTTCCAAATTTAACATATAAGGGACGCTGGGCCCACATAAATCTATATCTAATAAACCAACCTAGAAACAAAAAAACCAGTAAAATTATTGTAAAAAATAAAAAAGTATACAATAGAAATAACCTAACCTTATATCCATTTTCTCTTAGAGTTAGTGCTAATTGAGTGCTAACAGTAGATTTTCCAACACCGCCTTTTCCAGATAACACTAAAATTATACGTTTCACGTCTTCAAGCATTATAAAACTTAAATAAAAATAATTAATAAAATAACAAGCACACACTGTCAATTTGACAAAAATTATTACAGATGCGTTCATACACGACTGAAATTTAATAGAACATATAATGTCTGTTTTTAAGTTCAGATAAATATATTTTGTAGACATGTTAGGCATGTGATCTTTATTTTCTAATCATTTAATACGTATGTATTATTATGTACTATACTATAATTTTAATTGTTTGATTTAATATATTCTACGTATCATATTGAGTTTATATGCTCACTGCCTTTAGTTATCCTATGTCTTATGGGTAATTCAAGATTTCATTTAACGTGTTCATATAAAGCAAGTCGTATACACATCTCTTAGGTTATCGTCTAGTTCACATTATATTTAATTATGAATATTAGTAGGTATGAAATTAATCCGTAAGTGTTAGTATATAAATAAATTTAATTTAAATTCCATATTTCAACTTTGGATAAATCAGCATATTTAGTGAGTAATGAATAGTACCGTCTTCAGAAAATGCTGTAAAATTTTTTGGGATACACAAACATCGAGTTGAATTCCCTTGCGATGTCCACTTGCGATCTCACTTCCCTTCGTCTGTCCGAGTTTTGCAGTGCGGGTGCGAAGAAGCCCTTATAATTTTTGACAGCGCTTGCGCTAAATTGCGACTGTGGCGCCACCGTATTCATTTTTCTTCAGTTTTGTAAAGATTTTTGATGTGATGGGTGTGTAGATTGTACGCCGGTTTTTGTATGAGAAATGCTCAAATACTCCTATATTATTTCAAGATTCGTAACTTTATGTGACATAATTTGTTTGTGATATATTTTTTCTTATTAGTTTTCAGTCATTTATCTAGTGAAACGCTCGTGTCAGTGTTTTTTAGTTGCGTATAATTTAAGTTCAGTGGTTGTGCAAGGATTTGCCCCTTCGGTTCTTCGATTAACTGCATTCTTCTCCGTTGCATGTTCTATAAAAGGTAAATATAAGGATTTGTCATAAAATAATACATAATAGGACAAGTTTAAGTATATTTTTAAGTCAGAATATCGTAGTAAACATGTTATGATTAGAAGCAATCAATCTTACCATGCGGGCCCTTCCCTCTGTGTAAATTGTAAGGGGTGATGGCCGGATAACGTTTATGTGCAAAATATTTCTAATAAAATCTTCACAATCGTTTAAACTAGAAATATACTGTGTTTAGACTGTGTCTAATTGGATTTTGTATGAGGTTCCCTTATTAAAGGAGGTAGTTAAAGCGTAAGTAGATGGGTAATTGCGTAAAGCTAATTAATTAATCCCTCGGTTCTTGAATAAACAGTTTTATCTACCTTGGAATAGCTGTTGTGATAAATAAAGAGTGTTATTTATATTAACTTTGACAAACACTAATTATTTTAAAGACAAAAGTGTATTATTTGCAATGAAAGTAAAATTTCTAAAAGTTATATACATACTTAAATTATTAAAATTATAAGATGTGTTTTTACAAATTTATGTGTAAATAATTACATATAAGTAACAAATGCTACTTTAAATATTTGATCAGCTGTTTGACTCATGTATCTAAATAAAACTTAGCTCATCCATACTTGGGCACTCTTAATTAAAAATATCTTGTTATTTTAAATCCTCAAAAGATTACATGTTAATTGATATATTGAAACTGCTTGAATTAATAAAATAAATAATGTAACTTTTGTGGCATAAGTGACAACAATGAGTCCATATAGGTATTTATAATTTACAAGGTCACAATTTTTGTTTACAAAAGTTTAGTTCTAGAAGTCTGGTATCTGCACAAGGTTGGTCAAGACACTTTGATTTATAACTATTTAAAATTAAATAAATGTATGTCTAGTATCTAGGCAAGGCCATGTCAGTAAACCTGTCCCAATAGCCTAGTTGTAAGGTAATAAGACATAAGGTAATTTTATATATAGTACCTACATATTAACTCATATACATAATAAAAGGAATCTATAAACATGTATCTAATCTACTATAGCATGAATAACAATAAATTAAATAGACATAAGCATAATCCTTCTTGTCTTTGCCATCTTATTAGCTATGAGCCAGTATATCTACTTTAATTCTATTCTATTTAATTACCTCTTATAAGTATAATGAAGTTAAAACTACTAAAATATTCTGTTTACTAACATCCTATCAGCATCATTATTGTAGAAGTATATATTATAATAATATAGAATAACAGTAAGTATTTAAAAATAAATGCCTCAGCATCACCACTGCAACAAATTTTTTGGTGTTGGTTGATTACCACCATTTGATGATATTATTTGAATAAAACAAATGTTTATAAGTACAAACAATTAATGAACATAATATATAAGTATTTACTGTGTTATGTATTTGAAAGTAATTTATCATCAAGTAACTACTTTGAAAGTTAATTCCTAGATTGTGATAACAGACCATATTTACATATAAATATGTCATTGCTTGTAATAATTAGATATGCAAAGCAAAATTAATGCACCCTTTGATTGCTCAACAAATTACACACCTCCTCAGCAACAGTTGGATTACCGAGAAATGCATTAGGGACAGCAAAAATAACAGAGCCATTCCGGTGCCCAATTCTGCGTTAATTACGAGAGACCCCAAGGACGGCGGTGCCCCACAGTTCAAATAGGGGTGCACTATTACCCCCGGACACCCCACTGAGTCACGCTGACGCGGGGGTGGCAGTGGATATCGTATTATATTATGGAAATGTCAGGATTAAATTTTGACGTCACATTAAGTTTTACGGCTAGCTACCGCTCGTACATACCACGGGCTATTGTTACAATAATCGTCGGTTTTTAATATTCATGACTTTAATGCGTAGGATGCGCCAATGTCATTTTAATGTTGACTGATACCACAAATCATATTGAAATTATTGCGACCGTATGATCATTTGATCGGAAGTGTAGAATAGTAAGAGTAGTTAGGTACCGGAACCGACAGATGGCGGTATATACATTCCAAGCAGCGTAGCACATATGCGACAAGACGGGGATCGACATCTGTTATATCCCCAAAGCATTGGAAATATCCTTGGGTGGTCTAATTTCAGCTTGTTCAATTAGTATTGATGATGATGCGATGATGATCGTACGATATGGTTGGACCTCTATATTTTATTATATGATGAATCGACAGACAGGCATACGCTCTGCGTGATAAGGTCACGCAGCTTATAGACGCCCGTTTTATCACAAGGATACTAGCGATTGCCATACTTGCGACTTGAAGATGTTATATCACACTATCCAGTAATGTCATCCCGTTTTTTAACACCCGCGGTAGAAATAGATTTCCAATGCAGACGACATTTGTATGATGTCTAGCTCTAGTAAACTACTCAACATACTTTTCAATAGAAAAGGCATCGAGAAGCGTATAAATATCGATTACTAGCTTCATTGTTTCTTATGAATGCAGTTATACGGCGAGTAATACCATAGAACAAAAGAATAAAGGGACTGTCTACATTGAAACTTCAGTCCGCGATGGAAGACAGTTTTCCATTAAATTTATCCAGTTTTAGCGTCGCATAAAAGTTTTATTTTGCAATAAAATCAAGGGAATCAAATTTGGTTGTTTATGTTGCGATACTACAGCTTTTCGAAGGCTGTTTTATTGCTTTATTGGATAGTAGAACCTCATTGTAGTATAGTTGTATTATTTTTACTGTGGCCACTTCTTATTGGTTTTTCATTGTTTCTGTATAGGTGCAAACAAATGTGATTTCAATAAAATAACACGCACTTATAAATGAATTGAGCATCTCAATTATCACATATATTTAGCTCTGTTTTCATTAATGAAACGTGATGGCCAACCGAATATGAGTATGTCGGGTCGCAGTTCACATGTCGATAACAAGGCCAATCTGCTCACACTTATGGCAAAATTTAACTTATACTGTAGATTTGAAATAGAAATTTCATATGTATCTATTTCTTTAGTCTTCATCGTCCGCTGCTGGATGTTATGCCTCTCCGAGACAGGTAAATTTGCCCGCAACTCGCGCTGAACAAATTAATGGTAACCACAAAACGAAGCTATGCGTCGGGAATGCTGTGGCTCATCCATGCCCTGTTTCATTTATACTAAGCTATTTCTAGTAGATATACCGCCATCTGTCATCATCAATTCCGGTACATCTCTCTCTCTTACGGTTTAAAAAGGTTCTACTTCGCCTGTTCAAGTGCTTGTGAGAGATGATAGTGGGTACTAAGAATTATGCAAAGCCCTTTTATGAATTACATACCTAAATGTTCTAAAACAGTCGCCGAGTTCACCTCGACTGGGCTCGGACGGAGATCGGTTGCGTAAAAACATAAATGCCAGGCCGCATTATGAAACCGAACCGGTAATGACGGGGAAAAAACTGTCTCGGATTCTGACGACAAAGCGCCGGGAAAAGTTCACGTGCCTCGCTTTTTGTGTAATTCGACTTTTTGAAAAGAGAACGCTGATAGATCTCTGTTGGTACCGCATTTCTAAATTGAACACCACTTTCATTACTTTTCCATAGACTACGGAAGCACAATAGATTATATAATATTATAGACACAATAGATTCGTTTTCGAATCCAAACTCAAACGCAAAAAAAACTGCATATTTAAGTGCTACACGCGAATCGTCAAAAATAAAAGCAATAATACAAATTTAATATATTATATTGTACTAATAATACTGACGACACTGATGACCGTACGGGATAAGAGTCACCTAGCATATGTAAATTAAGCGTACCTTAAACGAGTCTGCTGGGAAATGAGACAGGACGTAAGTCATTATAACTTTATATTAATATTAGCTGTGCCTGCGACTTTATCTGCGTCGAATTGTGACTTTGGGCAGCATATTTTCTTTCGAACTACAAACTTCCATGCAGCGCACACAACGAACGTTTAATTTTCGCCCGCTTTTGCCACATTTTTTTACGCCACACTTATTACGTAAAATATCTGCCAGTGAAAGTCCCGTCCAAATCGTGAACCGATTTGGACGTTCCAGAGATTAGCCGGAACAAACAGAATGACAAAAATATAAATAAAAGCAATTATAAAAATAAAAGCGTATATACATATGCGGTTATTTTAATATTACAAACAGACACTCTAATTTTATTTATATGTATGTATAGATTAGTGTAACTAGTGTCGATAATATTAATACTGAATATGTTAATTCCAACGATACTATAAATAGATAAATTTAAGATTTTACAAAACATTAAAGCATGAAAGTGTATTATAATAATAAAATAATTTGTTTAACACTACATTGTACAGGTATCTCACACACATCGAATAAAATTAACCTATTTGTAAGAATCTGGTGCCTAAATTTAATAAAAAAAATTGCTAAGTTCAGAGACCACTTTCGGAAATAAATCAAAGGTTTAGTTAGGCATATATACAAAGGTTTATTGGATGAAGCGAATATTATTATCAATACAAAAAAATCTTGATAATAAGAAGCAGGATATAATGAGAATTGGGGAAAAGATCAAAATAGATAAGATTGTATAAATCCTAAATACTATAAATTGTATGAATCCTAAATACTATAAATTGT
>JACJUM010004390.1:15667098-15720709 GCA_020976665.1 Heortia vitessoides
TCCTAAATACTATAAATTGTATGAATCCTAAATACTATAAATTGTATAAATCCTATAAATCATATTTTCATGCTTCATATATAATGAAGCGTGACAATGTGATTTTTCCTAGTCATTCTACTATGGAATCGAACCGTCGTCTTCACATTTAAGTCGTTCGCCGTGACACGATGTATCAACCGAAACTGTTCCTAATACCTATACATATAAATAAAATAAAATCGAAGTGTCGGTTTTTTATGAAATATGTTTAAAATAGGTATATGGCCGTGTGGTACCGGCGGAGCAGAATAATCTGTCTCCCCCTATACCAGGTGTCATAAGTGGCGACTAAATTACCACAACCGACAGATAGCGGTATATCCACCCGAAGCAGTGTGGAAGCAGCTCAAATGCAACAGGGTGGGCAGCATCTTTCTCGTCGCGAAGTTACGCTCTGCGATTGCTACCACGTTTGCCCAGTGCGGACGTTATGGGCAAATTCCCCCTTAATTGGGGAGGCCTACCCAGGAGTATACGTTTAGGGGCTGTTATGATGATGATGATAAAATAGCATATAATAAGAATATACGGTACTTTTAACAAAAGTGAGCTTTTTAAACTTTTTATTTGTCTATTTGAGGTAGACTCTCAAAACGGCTGGACTCTTTTTTGATGTTGTAAAGTGTAATTTATTTATAATTATTTATTGTTTTCACGGGTACGGCAGCTACGTGGGTGAAACCGCGACGCGCCTTTAGTAAATAATAAAAAAAATCATGACTTGGTAATTCATCGCGTGTACCTACCCTGTAAATCGTTAAAATATACGTTTCACAAATATCTAGGCCATAAATCATCTATTTACGAGTTGGGAGGGGATAACTTATTATTGGACGCCATACCGGCTGGGGCTTGTTTATTAGTTGCTAGTTTGTTGTGCGGACCTTAGAGATGTTCGACTCGTTCGACAAACAAGTAAGGTGCGCGAATCAATCGGTGCAGATAGTCCGCGTGTTCAGATTATACCACACACAGATGTTGGACAAATACAGAACCGCGACTTCTGCACTGAAACAAAAAAAAAACATGTATTACCTTCGTTAAGTTTGTTTGTCTATTTGAAGATACCGCATTTAACTTCTAATCTACGAGTAATTAGGAGAAATTCTAATTGTATGCAGGAAATCGACACTCAGTTTTTGTTTTGCTTCTTGTGTTTTTTAGAATGGTAATTAAGTAACTTCAAAAAGTTTACTCTTTATCGATCGCTTCAAACTTTTTAAAAGTTTGACAATTGAGTGTTTGTAGGTGAATTACCTACAACATTGACAAAGCGCTGATCTAGCGCTCAGCATAAAAAGACACTAGGAAAATTCGACGAGTCAGTTAAGGTCTCGGGAGCACAAATGAATTCCTTCGGTAAAGGAAAGATGCGGGTTCTAGTCCCGCCTGAAGCGTGAGAGAAGTTGATTTTCTTTTAGTAAATATTATGATTTAAATTGGTTTTAGGAATAAAATAGCTCCTGAATATACTCAGGGCGTGGCTTTAACAAGGCGTACTCAAACATCCCGAAGGAAAGGCCAACGCAAACAAATAAATACTTACATCTAACGAGATCAGTGTTTGCGCACACCTGCGTCGTATCTCTCTTTATCCTGAAGTGCTTCCAGAAATGTCTAGCAAGATCTCTCTGGAGAATTTTATACGAATTCATTGCATATAGCTCTATAGTGGTTCAAGTTCTATTTAATGTATTTATAATTTTGTCTCCTTTGGTAATGTCTGTTTTTGGTAATGGTCGAGTTCGATTCCCGTCAATAACAAACATTTATGTGGTTTTAATTGAGTTTTTTCTGTGTCTGGCTGTTAAATATATATTATACTTGTAATTATTGTATTGTCAGATATCCGTAATATTAATGCTTTAATGTACTTACCTCGGAGGCAGGACAATGTATTCTTATACAGTGAATGTATGTATTTTAGAGTCAAGTCAATGCTTGTGTTCCGTGCGTTATTTGCAATTCTATAGAAATCTCACCAGTGGACTTACAAAAAGCTTATGCAAAGATAGAGTAACTTCGGCATTAATGTATTAGTAAGGTTATCACGAAAATACTAAAGACAATTCTCCCCCCTCCGTAAGTTGTGTGCGAGCTGTGCGGATTGGATCACTTCAGTAAACTGGTTAATATAAGGCCCTTGTTTAGTTTATCGGATTAATCGTAACTTTGCATCACAATCGATACGAATTCACGCATCGGTACTAATCCCCCCTTCCTCTCCCCCCTCTTCCGGCCTACCTCCAATAAACACATGAAAGCCCCTCGCGATATCGAGTTTCGACAATAAACCAGTGTTTAGATTGCTCCCAGACATTGCGAATTAAAATCGGATTTCAAATCAAACAATGTCTTCAATTACATAACGGCTGATCTTCAGCAAGTATAATGTTTTGATGTTTTATATAGAATCGATGTATTAAAATTATGCTGCTTTAACCTCACTTCGAGATAAGTCGCCGATAGCACTTGTGTCACGGACATCAGATAACAGAGGAATCACAAATATAACACTTTAACACCCAGAGACAGAACACACACAAATATGACATGAATATTTGTGCTGAATGGGAATCGAACACACACGACCGATGGCGCAACAAGATAGGATCATTACCATCTGCACCATTGGGCCCGTTTTCTATTTTTAGTTTTTAAACTGATGTATTTTAGTGTCTATACGATTGTTGGTAGATTTTTGAAGTTACGAGGTTATGCTTGTTTATTTCAGGAATTCCCAAGCAGAAGCTAAGTCCTAAGCTATAAGAAGGGTTCATAATAATTCATTTTAGAAAGTTTGAAAGCTGCAAATACTTCGTTAATAGATACAAATAGTTTCTATTAGTATAGGAGATCCTGGTTGGTAACTAGAACTTGACCAAGTTCCTTCTTTTTTATGAAGGACTAGCAACCCGTCCCGGCTTCGCACGAGTAGACATAAATAGGTTCATATATTTAATTAATAAGCATGCTAATTAAAACGACCATGAATCCCTGTATTGAAAAAAAAATTATGCTCATCTTAAAGCCTCCCTGTACACTACGTTACCTGTGGTATTTGTAGGTGGCAACGAAATGAATGGTATGGATCACACGGTCTGATTTGATCGGCATTTCTATCAATTTGTTAAATGTAAAAAAGTAGTTATACTGATGTCACTGCAATAGTTAGACATATGGTCTCGCGAAGATTTTTGTAGATATTGATATATTCTATAATTTTGTCAAACAATTTTTGTCCTATCATTAATATTCTTCGCAGCGTATGCGATGAAAGACATTTTATGGCTAATTTTTTTACACCTTTGGTTGGTTTTAATAGCAATTTCTAAAGTAATCTAGTACTAAATATAGCTTATGTTACTCAACAAGTGTACACGGTGTACATATACGTAAGATTCCAGTTGATCGTTTAGAAGTAGTTCAATAAAAGACACTTTGGCCACCGCTTTATCGTGAATGAAGTAATAAACATTATGGATACGATTTTAGATATAATAAATAATAAATTCCCACAACATCTCATACATTGACCTGATACCGTGATAATTCGCGTACAACACTTGTGTTACGGATCTGCGCCATCATGTCCGTTAGATAAAAATGAGACACCAACGTATACTTAAAGATGCATTTTACATTAAGGTTTCACAGTTTTTTTGCAGGTTCTTTTGTGATGGCTCGCGTAACGAATCTCTCTGTAAACTTAGTTTTAAGCCCGTCTGGTGCTGGTAGACTAGTTATAAAGTAGGCCAATCAATGACCTATTTGTTCAAATGACTTATAAGGCTATTACGGTCATGAATCATCGGTGCAATATTATAATTATGAAATCCACATCGACGGTCATAAATTCAATGGTCGTAAGGGACAATGTGCAAGTTTATAGGGAGAACAAAAAAGAAAATAAAAACAATTCATCATACCAGCCAGAAAGTACACTGATGGACATAGGCCTGCCTCCCCAAGAAAGGAGGAATTTTTCCCATAATTAATAATAATTATAATAACTTTATTCACCAACAAAAGGAAACCTAAACTAAAATAAATTTTGATACTTAGGTACCTAAACTAGGTCTAGCCTGTTCTTATAGGCACCTATGCTCTGTAGTGTGCATGTAGCCCCGCTGGGTAAGCGTATTGGCAATCGCAGAGCGCAGCTTTCGCGACATGGATGCTGCTGCCCACTCTCGCTCTGTGCATTTGAGCTACACTGTTTCGGATGGATATACCACTACTTCAGTCGCTTCTTACAACACCTGGTAAAGGGGGAGGTACTATTCACTCTGCTGATACCTCACGGCCAGTCTTATTTAAATTAAGATAATATGAGTTTGTCATTTGTTGGTTGTGATTTGCGATTGTCAGGGCTGTTAGTAATTTAGCTTTTGTACATACTAATAATATTATTATAGATACTCACACACCCTGAAGCAATGGGATATAACATTTTTTTTTATGATTGTACATTTATTTTTGTTGTGTGTCCAATAAATTATATTTTTTCTTGCTTTTTATCTGTTGGTGCAGTATTCTAAAGTAACGGTTTTTCTTGTGTTATATCGACCAGTAATAACGTTATCACAAACAGGTATTTCCATGTAACTATTAGTATTCCACCATACATTCCACACGACTGCGTCTATTTGTTAACTTATGTCCGGACTTATTACGCTTGTGATTTTCAAAAAGTAATTTAATCTCCATTATTATTGCACAGATATTTGTCCAACAGATTAAGGTCGCGATGGGTTCCCCAGTCATCTAGAGCGGTCAGTGACTCAAAGACTCGGAGCCCGCAGTCTAGACGCTAACGAGCACTCAAGAAATAGGTTAATGTTAGTTCTTATGCGAATATGTGGTTCCTTATAACTCCAGAGACATCTGGCTGTGATGCAGCCAAGTAGCGTGTCAATTATGTCACAGAAATGTATTTATTTCGCTATTAAATGTTGGTTCCAATCGTGAGAAACCATGATCGCGTGCGGGATCTCGTTAGTGATTTGGGTTTTACCGATAGTATCCACACTAACTTACCATGTCGCAAAATATGCATTTATGCATTTAAGATCTTAATCTTTGAATTATGCCACTGTTCGTAAAAATAAATCCTAGTTTAGACGTAATTTATACGCTCGTTTGTGGTTCGAGCATATGTATGCGGCGGCATATGTAGCATTCCTCGATATGGCTTGTCCGATAGTCAATTTTGTAAAGAGAACATAAAACCTATATAAAAATATAAACGCAATATAACTCGACCATATCGAGGACACGCTTTGTAATAGGATTTGCCGTTGCTCAGTTGTCCAACTTCATTTATTTACGTTGCCATAAACCAGTATTGCGAAGAGCGTGTAGTGAATGGTAATAAAATTTGAGACGCATTCCACCGAACGAAGGGTGGCTGATTGGATTCGCACCCCGGGCTTGCCGAGCGCAATACAACATTAAAGAAGTTCGTTTGCGAGGTCGAATGTCGCGAGCGGCTTGCGGATTACGGTTTCGCACGTTTTTCATGCATGAGTACGCTATTGTACTCGGAAGATATGTCTGCATAACTCAATCTCACCGCCAAATAGCAGTGATCGCATTGCTGTGTTTGAAGGGTGAGAAAGGCAATTACTGGGTAATGTGGCATCTTGTATTCAAGTCACAACGTTGGCAGCGCGCTAGTGATATCCATGTGTCCCTATTACGAGCGTCTATAGGCTGCAGTGACGCTTACTATCACGCGGACTGTATTACTCGTATATTGTTCAACCTGAAAAAAATAACAAATGCATGGTACACAGTTTACTTTGTAGTACGAAGATTGTCATATTGACTAGAGAAAAGAAACAACATGGAATCAATAGTTGGTAAGATGAAAACCAAGGGAATTTAAAAAAGGGCCATTGTGATTTATAACTGATATTCAATTAAAGATAAGTTATGGTTATTTATAAGTTTGAAAAGGGAATGTTAACTTGGTAACCATCATTTCATTGAACTGTAGTGCACCTTTCATTGACCTTTCCAAGGGATTATGAATAGAGACGGTTTTCTTTACTTTATTGATTTTAATAATTTTAAAGGCTTTTAACTTAGCGACGGTGATGCTGCTGCCCGTCCTACCTTCTTGCATTTCAACTATGAGCTATCTGGTCGGTTCTTACCTATACTTCAGTCGCTTCTTACCACATTATAGAGAAGAATTATAAAATGCTACTCTGGCAGCATCCTGCGGCATATTAATAATTATAAAAATCTATTTATAAATATCTGGATAATTGGTAGTGAATAGTTCTGGATTGTGTGATAAAGATGACTGTCAATTATAACCTTCTATCTACTTTCTTATAATTTAATTGTTTTAGATTTATGTTTATTCCAACGATGTGGCTGGCTTATATAGGTAATCATATTTTTTTATGCACAGTAATATTTAGATGTAATATAATTATCATCTTCACAGCCATTGGAAGTCCACTGCTGGACATCGGCCTCCCCAAGAAAGTACCAATTTTGCCCATAATTGCCGCGCTAGGCAAGCGTGTTGCCAATGGTAGAGTGCAGCTTTTGCAACTGGAATGCTGCTGCCCATCCCCGCCCTTTGCATTTGAGTTACACTGTTTCGGATGGTAATACCACAATCTGTCGGTTCTGATGTCTTAGTCACCTCTTACAACACCTAGTACAGAGTAGGTACTATTCTAATTTGCCGGTACCTCACGACGATAGATGACATAATACATTATTCTTTGAAGCCGAATTATATTCAATAAATATATCATCCATTTGGTAACATACAGACGCAATCACGTTCAAAACAAATGGAAGGCGAATAAGGCAAAAAATGCAAAGTGCACCATAAATGTTCGCGTTTCAAGTAATGTTATTTCTCGCACTAAAGTCGAATGATAGTGTTAAGTGATAAATTATTTCTATGTATAAGAATATCACTAAGTGCATAATAACAACTGGCTCTCTAGCCGTGACCTGCTAAGCCGCAAAGGTTATCGTCGCATGTAAATAAACCTTATACGATCTATTTACTATATTTCGTTTACATAAGCGATATTGTCCTTTAAGGTACCCAGGGAGTATATTGTATTTAGATAACTGCTCTATACTTTTCTTAGGGACAGAGATTACTGCGTTTAATAATCGCTACGGCAAGGGGTACCGCCAGAGTACAATAGTACCCCCCCCCCCCCATACCAAGCAATCGATAGATAGCGGTGCGATCCACCGGAAACAGCATATCTCAAATGCATTAGGTCGGGAAAGTGCAGCATTCCTGCCGCGAAGCTCCGACGCCACCTGCCATCTCCCACGCCTGCCCAGCGTGCCAATTATTGGCAAAAATCCTCCTTTCTTGGTGAGTCGTATGTCCAGCAGTGAACGTTCTACGGTTGCTATGATGAATTTAAAGTAATAAAACAATTTTAAAAGATAAATAGATTGGAGTTACAACTGATTGTTATGTAATACAATCAAAAGTGCTTACATTTTAGTTTAGTTAAAGACGAAATATTGTATTTGTGTTTTGAGAACTTCAAATAACGATATTTAAGCATTTTATTATTGTATGAAATGCCGACAGGGATGAAATTTAGAACATTAATTACTTCGTGCCGTGTCCTTATCAAACATGTCGTCTAGCCGACAGCATAACATGTTAAATTAAATATCCAAAATCTTTGTTTTATCTATGCGTGAACTAATGTGTGTGGGACGCGTCCGCGTCCGGGCCCTTATCGTCCTGATAAATAATATTATTGTTTATTGTGTTTCATACAAATGTCCAGTACGAGTTAGGCGACACTGCTCCATTGTTTCCCCGCGCAATCTTTTTCTAGTTTATTATGGTTTCATAAAACTAAGTATGTATTGCAATAGCTACTTTAACAGTGCCTCGTTGTGCATTGTTTGTTTGAATCCTCTTTAATTATGAGAGAATTTATTATTTATAATGTTGGCTACTGATACGAATATTATAAATAAATCGGGCCCGATTGCGCAGATGGTAGTGATCCCATCTTATGCGCCATGGGTCGTGGGTTCGATTCCCACCTAGGGCAAACATTTATACGATGAATATTTGTATTTGTCCTGTGTCTGGGTGTTATAATAGTATTTAATTATTATATTTGTGAATGATTAGTATATTATTAGATATTATATATGTGATTTCCACGGGAATAAGTGCAGACTAATTTAAATATGATCAGGCGCGATTTTCGGCTACTTGCATGAATGAGTACACATTTATTCAGTTGCATGTATTTTTCACCCCTATGTTGTTACACGCAGAGTTCAAAATCGCCATTTTTTAAAAATTATCGAGATGCGTCTATCAGCGATGATTACACGGTCCGCGATTTTGATTCATGGCGTTGTAAATGAAATGCGAAGTAATGGAGCGGTATACTTAACTTATTGCAATATCGTTTGTTTTTAAAATGTATTTGTTTATTTGTGTATTTTTTGTGGAGTGGCGAGCGACGATTATCCTATTACGAATAGTTACCGTTATGAATAACAATATTATGAGAATGCAAATATTTCTTAGTATTAGTTTATTGTGACGGAAACAGTATTGAACAACAACTATACTATATGAGTTGAAGTATGTTTTTAGTAATTGGAAAGAAAAAATAAAATTTTTGACTGTTTCCATGGAAACAGCAAAAAAATTGAGTTACAACATGTTCTTAGTAATTACAGTATTAATAAAAAAAGTATGTTCACTGTCTTTTGTGCTTTGCCTTTTTTGGGTTATCAATGTAGACCTCATACAAAGTCGTCTGCATTAGTACCTCACACCCACCTATTCCTACCACCAGATAGCATTCCAGTTGAAAGGGTGAAAGAGGCAGGGAAATTACTGGGTAATGTGACATAATTTAACACTTTCAATTACAACACGCGTTGCCAACCTTGTGATATCACGAGCGTCTGTAGGTTGCGATAACAGACTATTAAAACTGTCATGCTTGTTTGTCGACATAAAAAAAAATACTGGGACGTCAATTCCAGCACCACCAGAAGAATAGTTGAGGCGAGGTCGTTTATTAATAAACGATATGCCCGAGCGTCGCGGGATCTGAGCGGGACCGAAAGCACTCTCGAGGGCGCCGCTTGAGTCCGGTTACGCTCATCGTTGCCGTGGCCATCGTTGAGGACAGACAATTCTTTGCTTGCAAAAACGGAGTGCTGAGTGGCTGGCCTCGCTAGCACTAGCCGCGGTGTACTGCTCTACGAAAATGTGTGTAGTGTTTCTGGAGTGCCAGTAAGAAGGACTACGGGAGGCATTTAAAGAAGTTATGCTATTGTATCGTCGTTAGCCGTGAGGTAACGGCAGAGTAGAATAGTACCTCCCAATGTACCAGGTTTCGTACAAGGCGACTAAGGTACCAAAACCGACAGATGGCGGTATATCCAAACAAAAAAAACAGCTCAAATTATGGGCAGCAGCTTCCCCGTCGCGAAAGCTGCGCTCTGCGATTGCCAACACGCTTGCCCAGCGCGGCAATTATGGGCAACATACCCCCTTGCTTGGGTAGGCCTATGTCCAACAGTGGACTTTTAATGGCTGGTATAATGATGATGATGCTATCGTGCGGTTCGTCGCAATTGTGTCGCAGTGCCATGACGCACTGTGTATAGTTGGTAGTAATACAAATTGAAGAACGATAAAGTATGAGGAAAACATTTGAGTATTGGGACAATTAAGTTAAAAACCGCTGCAGTTTTAGTAGCCTTTTTAATAATTGCTTTTAAATTCGTTCATATATTTATATTAACAGACATTTTGTTTTATTCAATTGTCTAGATCTAGATTGGACAAGGTCAGTAACCTGGGGTTGCATGTTGCAGCTTGTTATGCCTGATATCACTAACAAGTCTCGTCATAGGGGATCCATCTATGGATATTTATGTTTTGTAGCCAGACATACTCATAAGGGCTAACTTACTTTATTTAAGGCACAATATTAAACCAAGTACATTATAGATGAACTATTTTATCTTAGGTTTATTGTTCATTATTATCAGGTTGATGACAATAACGGGCAATTTGGTGGGCCCGACGGCGCAGATGGTAATAATTTTATTTTGACCGCCAAAGGGGGTCAAAAAATGTTTGATAAAAGGACCGCTAAAAAATGTTTGTGGCTTCGATACCCAGTATAAATTCTTATCTCATGATATTTGGGTTTGTTCTGCGTCTGGGTGTTGTTGTAAGAATGAGATTTATATACGATACCATTTATGAGATGTTGTGTCATTTTATTATTATAATATTATTAATTAAAGTTTGTCCACATTTAGGCTTCATGATAAATTATTGTAAAAAAGTAAAGGTACAAAAACGTCGATTTTTTTATGTACTAAAAACTGCGCGTAACGTGCTGCGTGATGTTGTTGAGGCATGTTGACTTTGTCTATTATTACACATACAATATTTGTCAATCTTGACAACAGGTAAGAACAGGTCGGTGATAAAAGCAGTTGACGTCACCGCAATAATTAGCGTCAGATAATAATGCACGCGAGTGGACGCATTATCCTATTTGCTTTGGAGTCCTGGGACTCCGAGCCCGACAATTCCCTGCTCTTATTGTTCAAATACCTACGTTTACTTTAGTTAATTTTATTCATAACTGTATTTAATTTATAAGTTAATCTTAATTGGTTTTACTCTTTTCATATATAACAAACAAATTCACGCGTAGATAAATTCCCATTTATTTTTTTCAATTCTGATTGTTATTACCAAATGTAAGCGGATTAATGCAACTAACTCTTTAGCCTCATTCTGTTGTATATTATTTATTTTGTTTAGGCACACAAAACAGAATTATAGCACAACAAAACACTAATTTCAAATCTATGGGTTCTTGCTAAGCTGTGACTCCACAAGGATGTATGCTCAGCATGACAAGATTAACTAGCAAACACTTAATTAAAATATACATTTACTTAATTAAAAAAATACATAATTTCCGAATAAATAACGAAATGGACCAAACAAGATAATTAACAATTAATATTAAGTGAAACGAAATAAAATTTGTAATAAAAAAAATACAAAACTAAAAACTAACTTAAAAATTGAGATGAAGAGAGGTATGCATAGCTACTTCCCACTTATTTAGTGTTGATCCATGAATCGCACTTCCATATAGTGTTTTTTGTTTATTCGTGATTTAATACGATGAGTCATTTCAGAATCCATATTGGCTGTCATCCGTTACTAAGGATTGAACTTTGACCATGTATTATAATTATATTAAAAATAATTATCAGTAACTAACGGAAACCCTCGGCTTTGACTGCGAAGCCAGTTTGTATGTACCTTTAAATTTCAACCGGATTCTATTCACAATTAGTTAAGATCCGTGGGGCTTAATTGTTATTACGATTTTTTTTATCAGATAGATTAACAGACAGATACAAAACATATTGCGTTAATACGTAACATACATATACATAACATATAGACGTAACTACACTTAATGGCTTTCGGTTACAGCAACATTACAGTTCACACAACAGCAACATTACAGGAACCTGACAGCACTATTACAGTTTTCTTGAGTGACAGAAACGTCGAACATATAATATCAAATCAAAAGTAAGGAATGCATACATTATGGGTAATGGATATACACATTCTTATGTATTTGGTAAAATATAATATCCTTACTTTAAGCACAAACAGTAACTCTTTTGTGTCTGTCTGGATATAAATGTTATTATAATTGTGTCCTTATATACTATATATATTGTAATTTTGTTGATAATTGACCATAGGAATGTTGTGTTAGATTAAAGATAAATGTGGTCAGTTAATTTAAATTAATATTGTTTATTGGGAAAATACTGTCCTTTGTTATTATGTACTGAATCATATATATTAATATCGCTCTAACAAGTTTATTGAAATTAGAAGGCGTTGATATAATGTAAGTAAGTATTCTACTCTGCTAGAGTAGAATAGTACCCACCCCCTATACCAGGTGTCTTAAGAGGCGACTAAGGTACCAGAACCGACAGCGCATTCCCGTCGCGAAAGCCCAAATTTTCCCCCAATTTTTTTTTGAAAAATTCCCCCTTTCTTATTCAGCAGTTGACTGGCTGGTATGATGATGATAAAAGCTAATAAAATAACATCGACAATAAATTATTATGGATTAAGAGACAACACATGTATAAACGGAATTATAAATAGCATACCAAAAACAGTGTTGTCTTTTCTATAAAACGTAAACATTTTAGGACAGGAAGCCATAGACAAGGTGCCCATAGACAATGCTCAGTTGGCCGGACGCGGTGCATTGAAACCGGCCATATTTAAAGACGGCTATCCAAATATGCTGCCGACAAATAGGAAACGTCCGACAGTTCGTCTGTTGCATAATGTTAGGGACATATCCCTTTCAATGTTGTCTGCTGTTGCTGTTTAGGTGTGATGTTATACATGTAGGTATGTATCATACATCTATACATATAAATGGAATTGAAATGACTGTTTTTATATCATAATAACAGATTTTTACTTAATAATTAACAGTTTTTTTTAATTTTTATCTAAACATATGTGTGTGTGTATATATAAATAGGTCACAACGTTATAATACCACTATATTATCATATTGATTTCGACAACAAAATAGTAACAAAGTGGATTTAAGCTGACAGCAAGTATTTTAAGATAATGAGACGAAATGTGGTTTATTATGAGGTCATCCATTTATATGACTTTATTAAAACAACAGTTTCCATCTTATGAATCCTACCGCATTACTCACATTTTTCCACATTAATCCCGCTCAGATAAAAAACGCCCAGTTATGAGTAACTCCATCTGTCAACCTTCGGCAGTCAATACGTGAGGTCATCCCACGATTTATGCCCGCTATTTGAGCGTCACGCAGTCAGTCACAGCTGATGAGATATTATTATGTTGGAAGAGAAAAATATTTTTCGCTACGGTCCTTACGTTTCACATATGTCAATATGAGATGGAACTTTTGTTTAGTAAATCAAGTCTTCGGAATCGCTGTTAAAGCAGCGTTTTGTATCGTCTTGATTGTGTTTGAGCTATTAGTCGCTTGTAGTTGTGCTCGTAGAACAATGGCTAGCAACAATTTCAAACTACATAACATCATAATGATGAGCTAGAGAAACTGAGCTCGAATTTGATGGTCGTCTGACCTGAACAAATTTTTACCCTACGGCTGTATGGTTGCGACACACTGTGTCAGCATACAGCAACGGTATACCAACTGTACTGGTCTAGCATCAGCACATGCTAACAAAGCCATAGAGGTGAAATCCACTATCAGCCCAGGTTATAACTTCATCTGAGAAGGCTGAAGAGGCTGCGGCTTTTAGTGGGAGTGTACACAGGGCATGCCCTACTAAATATACACCTGTTCAATTTAATTATCACTGACAGCTAGCTAGACACTAGACAGATATGTCAGCATGGACTGTCGTGAGCTGATAGCATACAGGGCGCGATACATCGGATCTCCGAGGTCACCTTAAGACTTGACCAGTGATTACGAGGGCTTGCTGTGCTGCCTGGAGGAACTGTGTTGACAAAAAAATGCTGCTGGTGGATCGGAATTGCAGAGTGTGTAGTTTCGTCACGGAGTTACTGCTGCCCATATCCACCTGATAACCAGTTGAGTTTTTTGAGATCCGCTGTATCGGGGTATACTGAAATCTATCGGTTCACCGATATCTGGTACAGGTGTACATATTGGGCAAATATCTACTTCAGTTTTAAATGGTATACGGGAAGGAATAACAATTGAAATCGGAAATATACAACTCCATAGTAAATCCGTACGTGATTGCGTCAAATGAATAATTCAATGAATCTGCAAGTAATTCGTTTCACGTTACATCGTGCGTAATGTTTGTGCGTGACCGAGTGCTCTATAGTTTTATAAAACATGGTGCGTGCTTATAACGCTTGTTTTTATGAATATGTGATGTGGACACTGATCAGATACAAACATACGAGAAATAGTGCCATTGGGATAAGGTTATTGAACAGTAATTGACCGGATAGTTTTTTAGTACCAGGTTGGCAAATAATAATTGTTTCTACTGCGAGCGTTAAACGGCTGAAATTTAACTAGCCTGTCACTAACTTAGTTATGTTTTATGGATTTCAATGCTGCTTAGGAGTTGGGGTACATTTCTGCTTGGGAGTAGAAACAAGGAGATCGAAACATGTAAATATGTAAGTAAGTATGTAGTAATATTAACCCAAGGCAGAGGGCAATGCCTGGCGTCTCTTTGCACGGTTGAATCAAGAATGAGGAGATCCGTAAATGAACGTAGCCCGGCAGTAAGCAAGTAGAAGTGGATAATGGAGTCGTAAGGTTTTGGAATGAAGACCGTGCCAGCAAGCGCGCGCACCGTTTGCGTGTCGTGTCCATCGAGCTGTCATTGTCAAAGACAAATATGTATAAAATGTGTATAATAACTATATATAATAATAAACAAATATACATAAAATGTATATAATATTCTGTATATACAATGTTATTATAATTTTCTTTTAATTTTTTTAAATTAATATTAAGTTGTATAAATCGAGAGGTGATAATAATAAACTTTATTTCGTTTCTTTATTTACAGGTATGATTTTTGGTTAGTTGTGTAAATATTATATGATTGTGTTTACTCGATATACTCAAATAAAATTGATATCTTTATTTACAGAGAAACAAATTGGAGTTTTATTTCACTTCTGACAAAGTGATAATATATCACTTTGTTTTAAGTCTTACAGTGCAACACAATCCTATGTTTATATTTTCTGTATTATTCTTTTATCGATTACTTTTATATCAAAGTCACAAGCAAAATTAGAACTTACCTTTTCCTCAGTCGTCACATTCAGGCTGCCAGATTTATAAAATGTTTATATAAATTGAACTCTATGAACTCTATTTTCAAAGTGTAGAACCTCGTTAGAAGTATAGAATATCGTTATTTATATTACAAGATTAATTTAACCCTTTGCACTCCTGCACTGTTTCGAATGGATATACCGCTATCTATCGGTACCTCACGGCTACACTTTACTTTTTTATTCATTGCATTTTATTTTGGTGTGCACTCTACTAGCTGAAGTTTCTTGTGTTACAATAAAGCTTTAAGTTCCAGTGTTGGAGCTATGATATTAACATTTTTGAATAAAGATGAGACTTGTAACAACAAGTTTTAAATTCAGTATACCGGATTGTAATAATAGGATAAAAAACGTTTCGTATCTGACATCAAGTTCATCTGCAATTTTTGTACAATTGATTATACTGATGGTCGGCTTGTGGTCGAAATTTAATTTTTAAGTTTAAACTTTACTTCATTTCTCGTTATTGTCATTTAACATTACCAAAATGTTGACATTCGATAATTACCAAATACCAAAAAGTATATAAACAGTAAACATATAAAGAATTAATTTAGTTCATTTAAGTATGTTGTGTATCATTCAAACAATGTGTAATGTTTTTCTAGTGTATTTTGCATAAAAATGCGTTATGCTCTTTTTGTCTTCGTTAACTATAAGTGTCCAATTTCAGGTTCATACGTTACGTAATACGCACTAAACAATTATAGTAAAATGTTTTCTTGATTTATGTTTAAAAACGTTTACCACTAATTGCCTGTCTTCGACAACAGTAGAATTTACAGCTAAAGTTTATTTCTATTGCCAAATTATGAATAAAATGGTAATGAAACAGTATACTTTAGTGTTGCCATTTAAGATAATTAAAATACCTCGCCTTCAGACAACGCAAGGCTACTAGTAGCACATGGCAAGCATAGTGCTTTCTAATGCTGTCCATTACATACCAGAAATTTTTAATTCCTTTACTTTTGTCGACCGCCTCAGTTTTCTTCTATTTGGTCCATCATTAGGTTTTGCCCATGGGCACGCGTGGTGGCAATCGTTGAGTATAGCTTCGCGAAAAGGATGCTGTTGCCTTTCCCGGCCTTGTCACATTTGAGCTAAGATATGCAGGATGGAAACACAATGCTACTCAGCTAGTACAACACAGGTTTTTTACTTATTTCTATTAAATAAACTATTTCATATATAACTAATACACAACAATTACACAACAAGGTAATATAATGCAACTAGCTGTGCCAATAGACGTTGTCCCATCTTAACATTGCTATTTCGCTTTAAGGTACCGGCAGAGTAGAATTGTACTTCGGCCTGTACCAGGTGTCGTAAGAGGCGACCTCATACCAGAACCGATAGATTCTGGTATATTCATCTGAGACAGTGTAGCTCAAATGCATAGGGGAATGGGCTGCAGCATCCTTCTAGCGAAAGCTGCGCTCTGCGATTGCCAACACGGTTGCCCAGCAAATTATGGGCAAAATTCTCCCTATCCTGGGGAGACCTATGTTCAGCAGTCGACTTCTAATGTTGGTAATGATGATGATGAACTATGATATTACCGCGTTTTAAAACCGTTTAAAAGTAGTTTTATTACTCGTAGTGATCGCGTCAATGTTAGAAAAGTGTGTTCTCATTCACTATTCTGTGATAAGGCTAGCGATATAACTAAATTTATTATTACTAAGTGTGAGGTGTAAATGTGTTGTGACGTTATGTTAATATAAGACGCCCGATGTTGCACGTCGCCTAAGATGTTGAGCCTCGACAGTTATATCCCGCGGGATGGTGGATGTCTAGCGGGATGATGGATGGAGGACGGTATCGCATTTAACAACCGGCTACTGTCATGAATCCACATTCTCTAAAGTATGTAGTATATTGTTATGTATAAGTTTACGTAGGTTTGTACCTTCTTTTTTTTAAAGAATTTACACAACATGAGTATTTGTTTGTTTTGCGTCTGTGTTAATTATATACCTAAGTTTATTTTATATCAAGTCAGTTTATAAGCTTACGGTCCGCTTGACGGTGAACGTGACCGCAGCCTATACACGCTAGTGTCATCACAAGGATATCATAGGCGTGTCGCCAACTAGTGTAGCCAGTTGTGTGCGTATATAAAAACGATTCGTGAATCATTGTGATCATCATCATCAATCGTGAGCGTACAAGTCAGGTATCGTAAGAATATTATATTATATACTTCGCGTCTAAATATTTAAAAATTTACTCACTTAAATGTAGGAGAAATGTATCTGATTTAGTATTTTTATATAAATTGCTGAACGGTTACATTGTCCCGAATTACTTTCGAAAATTAAATTTAAGCTTCCTCTCAGATATCCCCGAGTGCCTCTTAATCTTCTCTCCCCTCCCTTACTACTAAGGACAGTTTCTGGTTCTAATTCCCCGATTTCTAGACTGTGTAGATTTCACAATAAGTGTAGTAATAAGATTGACGTATATTCTTCCCTTTATAGAATTAAGCACCAAAACTATCGATTAAACTTAGATTAAATTAGAAGAATAAGATATGTTTAATGTCGTCTGATTCTTATTACACTTAGTTTAAGTTCTGGCTTTTGTATACATATTATCACTATATATTTACAATAAATGTGAACTGAAGATACAATTTCTCATTTACCCAGTAATTTCACTGTTTCTCTTACCCTTCAAACCAAAACAGCAATGCGAACTTATTGCTATTTCGGGGTAGAAATAAATGACAATGATGCAGACGTCCTTTGTAAGCGGAACCCTACCTCATACTCCCTATCACGTAATTACTTTGTTGTCTGATATCCGCTAATACAAGTAATTAACGCTTCATCTCTCATAGTTAGTTCAAAGATTAAGTTGTTGTTTGACATAAAAAAAGAACGCGCAGGTAAAGTCGCAAGCGAACTCGCAGTTAGTACTTTAGCTTTAAGATTTTATTATAGTCGGACCGCTGTGTTATTTTTGTTTTCAAATAAATGTTGTGAGACTATTATCGAGTTGGTCGCAATGATGCGATCGGTAAAAGCTTATTGCCTTCATTTCCATTCCGACACGTAGCCGGACAAGCTCGATCTGCTGTCAGTCCGTCACTAAATGAATTCGTGACGGCAATTGCATTGGCGGCGCCTTTAAAAATGTATTGTTTATATAAATGTTCATTGGTTTTTGTGGATAAATTTACGCTGCTTATTTTTATTCTATATTTTTATGGGGACATATTCTAGATTTGTTCTAAGTTACTATTTATAACCTTTAGCGCGGTTTCACCTGCCTTAAGTTGTACAACAAACCTAGTGTCATTTATGCTCCGATGTTATTGGTCCTACAATCCGCTGTGGTTGGTTATATAGCCTATAGCCTTCTTCGATAATTAGACTATCCAACACTAAAATAATTTTAAATTAGACCAGTGGTTCCTGTGATTAGCTCGTTTAAACAAATTCTTCACCTTCATAATATTATTATAGATTTACCGGTGAATGACCCGTTAAAATCGATATAGCCGTTGTAGGTAGGTACATATAAACAATTAAAAAATTGTTGCTATAATATTTTCTAAATTCTACCGCGTTCATTATTTTTTATAGTAACGTAGTAAAAACCGGTTATATCAACCGCGCTTTAGAACCTAAGAACATGAGGTAGATCTCATAAAAAGGTCGTTTGCATTGGTACCTCACTCTTACCTATTTCTACCGCCGAATAGCAGTGTTTGGATTGCTGTGATCCGGCTTAAAGGGTGAGAGAGGCAGTAAAATTACTAGCTAATGTGACCAAATTTCGTGACTTGAAGCTATTATAGCTGGATGGACACATTGGATGATAATTTTATATGTATCTCTATAACCCTATACCTGATCCACACGCAACACAGTGTTTGCAATGCAAATGAAAGGTATTATGAGAGCGTAACAGATTTGGTACCGCACGTGGTACTGGTGAATGAAGCACGTGGGTGCGGGCGCGGCCGCTCGATACAGCGGAGGCTGCGCGCTGAACTCGCCCGGAACTGCTCCCGGCCACCACTCTATCTTGAACCACCTCACCGCCCCTAATCCGTACAGTATAAGATCCCCGAGAAAGAACCCCGATAGATAACTGAGCTCTTCTAAATCTGGACAGGTCGTCGCTGCACCAGTGGGGCCAGACCTCTCGCGATAGTACTACGAGGGCGTGACCGCTTCGCAGCTTGAGATCTAAATCTGATGGACGTATATTATTAGTGATTCTTCTATCCTATTATTGGAGTGTACGGTTGTTGTTTTGATTAAAAATATTCAAACTAAGTTAGTGGTTTTTACAAACACAAACAGAAATAGGTAAAGCGTAAAATGCCTCGTAGTTATGGATTCCCCATCTACACTTCCATAGTAATATTTTCAAAATATCTGTCTGTATGTTTGTCCATTTTTTATGTCCATAATTTACAATTAAATTGGTAAACAAATTTGGCATGTAGATTACTTGAATCTTTGGGAAGGACACTGGATACTTTGATTTTACAAGATGCGACATAAAATGAAGTTCCGCAGGCACATCTAAACTATGTTAATATTATTAAGTAGAAATTATTATTTGATGTTGTATGATTATTATTTGATAAATTATATGATATTTGTGTGTTAACTATTTGGCCCAATAGATTCTTAATTTCATTTTTATATTAGACAGCTACATCTTTAACGATTAACGTATTTTTTTTTAAATGTTGGTCATTTTCTAAAACGGAAGAATGTAATCAAGATTTGTTGTTCGTTTGTAACAAATAATCTCAAAGAAAACTCAACCAATTTCAAACTTTCATTCATTAATGGAAAGCTGCATGATCACCGAGTAACATAATCTATTTTTCATCCCTGTATTCCCACTGAAACGATAACAATGCGGAAGAAACAGCGGCGCACTGCTTGTTTTAAAATAAAATTAGTTAAACTATAATACCATTAGTTCCTACTGCACATTTTATCGTAACCGTTATCGCTTAACAGATAGCGAAAGTTTGCCCTGAATCGATTTTGATAGCTGTGAATCCTGTTTGCTGCAAAGTACAATATTTGTGTTAGCCGCTTCACAATCTAACCAACGGTGTGTTGCACTAAGCATACGTTTTTGTTTACACTACCGATTGTGCAGTGTATGCAAAACCAATTAATTTTACGACCTAAGCAAGTCTGGTAATACCAAATTGCTTCGGCTCGTTGTTTTTGTCTACTTTTGGTGTGCTCTTGCAAATTTTTAGCTAACTACGTTATTGTAAACTTATACTGTTATAAGTTTTCAGTTTATTTCTTTATTACTATATAAATAAATAAAATAGTCGTGTTTGTGAAGGTAAAAATACGTTTTCTTTCAAAATTTCCCTGGCAGACAATATATTATTTGAAGTACAATACATTACCTTTAAACACATTGCTCACGGCAATGTGTTTAAAGGCTGATTAGAATAGTATCTCTCACTGCACCAGGTGTCGTAAGAAGGGACTACGGTACCAGAATCGACTGATAGCGGTATATCCAACCGAAACAGTGCAGCAAAAATGCACAAGGCGGGGATGGGCAGCAGCATTAGCGTCGCAAAAGCTGCGCCCTGCGATTGCCAACACGCTTACCCAGTTCGGCAATTATGGGCAAAATACCTCCTTTCTTGAAGAGGCCTATGTCCAGCAGTGGACTCACGAGCATGAATAAAAAGCCAATTGATTTAATTTATTAGCCATAATTGTTTTTTGTAGTTCATACCTTGTAATGTATTGATGTACATAGATTGATGAGGGATCGCGGTTATAATTCGTTTCAGTATATAAATTAGGACACGTAATTCTCCAATTTATCATCATGACTTCACTGTCATATTTTAATATCATTGACGATGATAATAGGTACAATATAGGTGTACCTATAATATTAAGGAGCGATTTAGTTAGTGTTTAAGCAGTGCAAAGCGGCTTATGATTTTCGTATGATCATTTTTGGGTCACCCATCCTCAAAGGCGTTGTTAAGATTCCTTAGCTTTAAAACCGCGTGGCGGGCGCGTTCGCAACTGCGTCTTGTGCTGTCAAAATGACCGCATAAAAGACGATTCCAGGTGTTGGAGGTGGATTGGATGTTGAACAGCTTTTGCCTTCATCGTGTTGGAAAATGATGGGATGTACCCGTGTTGACATAGAAACGGTGTGTCTCTTCGCAGCTGGTAATATATGTTTGAGGAATAATTTTTCGGTGCTTTAGTTGTCGAGTGGTGTAATTTGAATTTAGATCTGGATCTGTTGTTGAATAGTTACAACATTTAAATCTACTCCAAGAAAAAGAGAGTAGCTTCAAGTCAGAGCAATTTTGATGCCCTATTTGCTTTTTTCAAGACTGTTTGCTCTTGGCAGCCCAGGTCCTCTAAGAAGTGCTCCGGCAAATCCTGGTCGCTTCCAGAAAATCCACATCCACAACACAAAATATATTTTATTTAAAGTACATTCGAATCATCAAACATTTTATAAATAAAAACAGTAATATTTTCATAATAGCAAGTACTAGATTCCATTACATTTGTAATACTGATGACCTTACGAGATAATGAGAGTCACCTAACACATGTTAATAAGGCCTACTTTAAACTAGTCTGTCTGCGCCAGGCGGGTTTTAAAGCTAAGTTAACTGCAGTGTTATTACACGAGCCACCAGAAAGGAACCTGTAAGAAAAACTGGTGGTAATTTAAAGAAAAACTGGTGGTAATTTGAGTAGGTAAGTATCAATAAAGGCAGAGGGTCGAATGGTAGAACACAGTGATGGGACACTAGCCGGATGTCAGCATTGTCTCGGTTGATGCTATTTTGGGTCGGCCTCGCGGGCGAAGGAAACAGCACGGGGGGACGTCCGCGCTTCTAACTGCGTAACTCGATTGATGATTCGATGATCGCTCAATTATATGTGGGCTGTTTGTTCGTCCTATCTAGTTCGGAGATTTAGTTGTAATAGCTAGTTATTGTTTTGACATTGTAGAGTAGGAATTTTAGGCCGTTCTTTCATTGTTTCACACAACATAATAATAAATTCCCATAACATGTCATACATTGACATGACTCCGTGATAAGGAGCTTAAAGCACGTGTGTTACGGACGCCAGACAACAGAGGAGTCATAAATATACTACTTAAATACATATATTTAACACCCAGATACAGAACAAACATATTTGCGCTGGGTGGGAATCGAACCCACGACCCTTGGCGCTAACTCCAATATGTCCGCTCATTTGCAAAGTGTTGAAACAAAAACAAACTTTTTTTTTCAAAACCAAACGTTTTAGTAACCAAACTTTTTAAAAAATACTAACGTTGAGCGATTGTAGATTTTAATTTTGAATATTAATTTATTTTGCGTTGTGTCTTTGTCTTGCATTGGACCGATGTGCTTCCTATAAGCTGTGTCACGAATATCAGGCAGCAGCGGTATTACGAATATCATTGAATACATACGAATAACATCCAGTAAAAATACAAATTATCTTTACGTAAATGCTGGTCCTGGATAAGATCTATCCGACCGCGCAATCGGGCCCTTCAATGTAATATTTTTTTGCATTTACTGTTTATACTATATAAATATCTGTCTATCTGTTTATCTCCTTGCTCCGGCTAATTTTAACGAGATTTGGACAGTACTAAAGCTGTATACCCTAAAAAAAATTTAATGAATAAACATGGTTTAAGGGCCTGGAAAACACGTTATTAAGATGTTAAAGTAATCTCTTCTGTAGATAATAAAGACCATCATTGTAATTGCATTAAAAACACCTTGCTAAAACTGAAAATAAAGTCTACACACTAACATCATGAACTCGCGCATATTTCCCGCCGGGTAAGATGGGAATATTGATTTCCATTTGTCCCGAGCCTGGCGTATTTCCCTTGAGTGAAGGAATTTACTTTTAGAAATCTTTTGTTACACCATCTCTGGCTGACAGTAGAAGGCACAATTTCTGTTGGTTACAACTTATCACCTTTACCATTTGCGAATAAAAATCGAAGTTCAATTCAAAAATATTTTTATTTAGATAAGTCCTATCATAGGCACTTTTAAATGATCAAAATAAACTATATTTTTTATATAAACATAGATTTATTAATTAAAATTAGCTACGCCAATGACCGATGACACTAAATGACGTTATAAGAGTAATTTGAACAAATACGTCATTGAAAGGCCTATTTTAAAATTAATCTGCCAGCAGCAGACGGGTCTTAAAATGAAGTTTAAGTAATATATATAAATAGGTAAACTTGCAAGAAAAGCAACAGCAGCGCAGTTTTTTTATTGAATCATTGCAGCTTAACTAATTTTGCATAAGGTTGCATTCACGAAACACCACGCTACCGTTTCACCCATCGATAATCGATTCAGGGAATCGAGTTGGCACGCCTCGACCCTAAATCTTATCTAATCTAGACAAATATTAGCATTGACTTCGCGCATTGCGAAGTTTGGCTTTGATATCACGGCCTGTACGTTCCGATATGCGGAAGCTTTAGAATCCTGTACAGATATGAAATATTGGGTGCTTCCCGGCATAACCCAGTTTTATCGTACTGCCAGATTACAGGACACCGTCACCACGTACTTCGTGGATGGGAACGTAACATTTTCAAATTTACACCAACAAAATTTTAATTAGCGAATGAACATCTTTTTGACTGGGGCATTGTTTTTTGTTCCTATCTTGCGCGCTTAAGGTCGTGAGCTAGATCCTCACCAAGGACAAACATTTATTCTGTCTGGATTTTAAGTATTATATTTATGTTTATTCTGTTGTCAGATGTCCGTATCACAAGTGGTCAATGTATAACATGTGATTTATACTTATTTATTATTATTATCTTTGTCCGTCTGAGGTATCCGAAACGTCGAACAGAAGATGTATAAAATTAAATTGATGACGTTTTAAAGCCGTTAAAAAAGTTGTATTACTGAAGCTAAAACTGTTGATCAAAAGGCTATTCTAAGCATATTACTCGTTTTATAGCTAAAAGGCAGTTTCCTAACTTTACGTCTGTCGTATTCTGCCTTAGGGGTGCGTGTGACTCATTCTAAGAAGCCCCGTACAAGGCGAAGTTCCTTTAAGTATCTACAAAATGAACTCTATGGCATAAGGAATAAGGTCCATGTTTTTTCTGTCGGAAAATCGATTAAATTCAGGCGCTAGGTGAAGAGATGTGGATTGTGGATAGATAAAGGTTTGTGTCCGAGATAAGACGGGTCAATGAACCCTACGGGCCGCCCATTCCTTATGCTGATGCCTGTGCGATTGAGCAAACCTTTTTATTGAATAAGGGTCGGAATTTTTAAACCTCTGTTCGTCTGCCGGAATCGGCCTCCGTCCGTTTTAATGTCTACGATTTAGTTTTATGGTTTAATTCCTGAAGATTGTGTGTTTTTCGTTATTTGTCCGGATGTTAATTTGTTTTTGTTACAGTTTTACTTTTTTATAGTTTTACAAGGTTTATTTCTCTCTTCTAATATTTATGTTTTAGCTTCTTGACGGGCCCGATGGCGAAACGGTCACCCTGTCTTGTGCGCTAAAGATCTTGGGTTCTATCCGCGCCCAATATTTGAGTTTGTTTTGTGTATGGGTGGTTAATATTGTATTATTATATGCATTGTATTTGTTATTTCTCTCTTCGTAGGTTTTCATCCGTGACATAAGTGCTTTAAGCTATCTTTCTCGGAGTCAGGTCAACGTGGGAGATATCGTGGGAATTTATCATTTTTTTTCAACCTGACTGGTAAGACGCTTAAAGCACGGACATCAGACAACAGCGCAACCACAAATTTAACACTTAAATACATATATTTAACACCCAGACACAGTACAAACTTAAATGGCAATATATAAATATTTGTCCTGAATGGGGATCGAACCCACGACTCTTGGCGCATAAGATATGATCACTACCATTTACGCCATCTGGCCCGTCCCATTATTATTATTTATATTAAAGTGGTTGTGACTATTTTTTCTTTGAAAAAGGGATGGCTAAGTAATATATATTATCGTAGCTTCCTCGCAGTCGGTAAGTAATAAAACCAATGCCCTATCTATAAATAGCGCTCAGCTGGAGATGTTCTCTCGAACTAGAGCAATAACTTGTAGTATGGTAATCGAAGAGCAGACCAGTTTTGTAGAATAAGGAATGTCGTTTAAAATTCACTGCTTCGTTTATGATATATTCGACATTGACTTTGATATACAGTATTCATTTTTGTTTTTATGTTTGCAGTCTTTGTGAATGTTTAAGAGATAAAGAATGCCACATTATAAATTTATCAAGACGTTTCTTGGTTATTTTTAAAGTGGTGTCTCAAATAAGTGATGTCTTTCTCGTTGGAATGTTATAAAATCTTCCCATAATGTTCATCTACGTCACAATTAAGTGTCTTTCTGCAAATGTCATTACATTTTGATCGACTTAATTCGTGTGATATTTTTTTTAAATAAATTCACACGATGTCTTGGACGTTGATATGAGTCCAAGGTTAGTTAGTAGCTTAAAGCACTTGTGTTACGGATATTAGACAACAAAGGAATTACAAATGCAGTACTTAGATACTAATCAATAACATCCAGACACAGAACAAATACAAATATTTATCATATAAATAATTGCTTCGGGTGGGGATTGAACCTACGATCATAGACGCTCAAAATAGGATCGCTTCCACCTGCGCCATCGGGCCCGTCAGAGTTTTATTGATAACTCCCTATTTAACTCTACTCTTTTTTAACAACTCAGTTGTCTTTTTTTAAGTGAAAGTATATTTTTCTTCAATAAAAGCAATTCTTTGTAATAAAAAGCATCTACACGTCATAATCGATTCAGCTCTCGCGAAGATTAGCCGGGGCAGACAGAAAAGAATATTTATTTTTATCGTGAAACTTTATATTGTCGCATCAATTTCATCTTATCATTACAATAAATACACTTTCGTTTTATTTATTTGAATAAACAGACCTTTTGAATTTTTATATTATATTCAAAGACTATGGTCGTTGTCGTTGTCCTATCTTAACTATATACCTATGTTTATCATGAAAAAATATTGCGAATATACGAGTAAATTGAGATATAAACTATACTGTTTCTCAAGTTGGATAAAGCTTTACACAGTAAGCAAGAAAATATTAAAATCGGTTCAATAGTTTAGAACTTCATCCCGGACATACACCTTGACACGTAATTTTTATATATAAAGATAATTATCCTCCTGACGTCATTGCCAATTTATACTAGTGAAAAAGGAAGTGAATAACGTGTTTTGACATGACGATGGCATGAGATTCCTCTACGAATTCCATGAAACTCGAGCTTTTAAGTGCGCTCTACCTTTTCATTTAACTTGAGATGTATAAAGTCGCTCGTAAACGTGAAACATAATTTATTATGGATACAGGCCAACCTCGTACATTTGTACCGTTAAGAGGAGATCGTTTGATATGTAAAAGTGTTGAGAGCATTTGCTCTTCACAGACAAACACTAATTTCGAATTGTTTTAGGTATATTTATTTATTATAATATTACCTGCGACCACACCTTTACCTGCACACGCATTCGTCTGTGTACATCCATAAATCGCAATCTTACTACTAACTACTATAAATTTATATACCAGTGGGAAAGTTTATAAAGGTATTTAAACAGCTGAAACCTAATATAACGAGCGTGTCACAAATCGTCTTCGTTAATTCACAATCGGCCTTGTCCTAGCGGAGTCGTGAATGAATTAATAAAATCGAGGCCGCGGATCTATTGGCTCGATGGTCAGTTAATTATAGTACTCCATTCCACAGATCATGGCACAACAACTTCCATACCTATTCCATATGCTAAATAAATAATAATTCGCACATCTCATACATTGGCTTAACTACAAGATAAGTCGCTTGACGAACTATTGTTACGGATATTAGATAACAGAGGTATTACAAATATTATACTTAAATATATGTTTTAATACTAAGACGCACGAAGAAACATAAGTTTAGCAGTAATTGTTTGCTAGATAAGCTTATTATGCTGTTTTTTTTTTAATGTAAAATATTCACACAACATGGACTTGACTCCGTAGTAAATCGCTTAAAGCACCTTTGTTATTTAATCCGACCCGTCAAAGCATGTGCCGGGCTGTGCTTATATCCTTCTGGAGCTTGCCAAGATCCCATTAGACTCTAGACATTGTTTTGTTGTGCCATGATTCTGTTTTGTGTGCCTAAATAAAATAAATAAATAAACCTTTGTCCTGGGTATCGTATGTCCAAGGTCAGTCCAGGAGATGACCAGCGGATGTTCGTTACTACATACTTTGTATTTATATTAAATAATGGTGAAAATCATAAGGCTGTTTGTATTGGTCACATGTTCTGACTGAATTCTAGTACGACCAGTGTCTCTGAATACTGGTTAAGAGGGTTCTCTTAGGAAGATTCTTTTAGATGGATATTCACGCTTTCTCTTTTAGGGAAATTCATCATAATTGTATCAGTCAGCCATTAAAAGTTCACTGCTGGACATGGCTTCCCAAATAAAGGAGACATTTTGCCTATCCCCGCCTTGTGTATTTGGGATACACTGTTTCAAATGGATATACTGCCATCTATAGGTACCTTAGTCGCCTCTTCACTCCTGGTACAAAGGTACTATTCTACTCTGCCGGTACCGCACGGAAATTACGTTCATCTAAACAAATTTAAGAATGTGTAAGTGGTAACTCGTTATAAAATTGAAAAAGGTACCTGTTCCATGGTTCACAACATGTCAGTCATTTAGTTACTGATCCTGAAGGCAGTTAAAAGTTAACATTCGGTTGTACGCTCCCAAGGCAAATAGAAACAGAGACATACTTGGCACACGTCAAAGAAAAGGCAAAAGTGTACCGGCTCGGCACTGTAACAAAACACCCTCACCTAGAAATGAGCCCACCATTTCACTCAGAGCGAACCGCGAGACTCCAGCCCTGCACAATATGACACACGCCACCATAAAAAACAAGCATACTTCACACGACAACCTTCACCAATGCAATATGCACTTTAAATCCTGCTGATAAAGCACTAAATACAAAACACTGGCATTCCTACACGTTGCATACCAGCTTGAACTTTGACTCCAATGGGCGGCCGTCCTTTTTTTCGGAGTACTCCAATTCCACATCAGAAATCACCTCAACTGGCTTGTTCTTAAGGTTGCATATCGCAAAGCGCGAGTGATTCTTTGTTACGATTTCTTACTCGGAGTCGGCGAAATCTTTTGTACCCACGTGCGTATTCCTTTTGTTGGAGCCGTGTAGAGGGTCCAACAAACAACTTTCGAGGTATTACTTGACATTTTCCCTTGAATAATATATTTTTATATTCGTTTAATACTCTGTGCTCGTAACCCTTTGCGAGGGGTTTCTTCGTCGTTATGATGTAAGTTTTAGAAAGGGTCGTGTGTAGTTTAACTGAGATTTCTTTCGTTGGCTCTATTTAAGTGGCTGTTTTCTCGTTCAAAGGTCAATTCTTTTATACGATATTATACCAAATGCAATAATTTTTCATGTGTTCTGCAAAGTATGAGCTTTAGTCTGTTCAAAATACTCTTTATTTTTTTTAAGACACTAGGGATCTGTTCCCGCTCATCACAAGTGCAATGAAGATAAAAATGGTTAATGTGTGTTACCCCTAAAAGATGATACCACCATGGGCATTTTTGTAGACCTTTTTATGGTGTATAATATTATAGCACAATATTTGGGTCGATCTCGTCGGTTTCAGCCAGCGTTTGTAATGTAATCGCAAAAAATATGTATATTGACGACATCGCATTAGAAACTTTTGTAATTATCAGTGTCTTTTAACTTTATTATGTTTTTGTTTATACCTATAAATCAATCGATCTATTCAAGAAAATCCGTTGCGTTTTAAAAATCTAAGCATAATAAGAGATAGACAGACAGCGTAAAGAGTTTTGTTTTATACTATGTATATGTATTCTTTATTATTATATTCTTAAGAGATTTTATTTCGTAATTGGTTACTGAACCAGACTAGAACCCCAGGTCCCATACGGACAGCTCTAGGTCTACCAGTGGATGGCCAACGGCTGAGACGATTCCCTAGTTCAATATCCAACGAGCGATATACAAGTGTAATAATTATAAATAGCTAGCTAACATACATAACATTTGTTAATAGAGCTCGAGACAATGGCACCCAAATATTATTGTTATGGCCACAATGCCCCCGGGCCGTCGGGCGACGTGTATACTTGGAACAACATCTTCCGCGCACTGTGCTTTGTTTGCTCTCTGGAACAACCGACACTATTTTAGGAACGAGTGCGGCGACAGTATTCTATAAATGTATCAAGAAACGCTATCACGCTAAACTAACTTGAAACGGGAAACAACTGGATATTTGATTAGTAGTGCCCGCGACTTCGTTCGCGTGGAATAATAACTATGAGGGATTTGAGGGGTATTAGCTATGTGCGGCGACTGTGGCGTCGCATAGCGTTAACAACATTTGCGGAAGCTGTCAAATAATAAAAATGTAAACATTGTTAGTTTTCTTTGCAAATTTAAATAAAAAAGGTTAAAATAGTATTGTTGACATTATTTAAGTGCAATTTAATTAATAGTTTTACTGTAAAATTAATTTAATAATAAAAACCGGGTTTGAAACTATTACATACAATATTAGTTTCCAACCACAAACTGAGAAAAAGGCAATAAATTAGTATTAGCCGAGCATGTAAGAACTGTGGAAGAACTGCGACATAACGGACAGAGCTACTTAATACGAGCCTACGTAATTCGTCAGTACAGTAGCTTTATCAGGCCAAAAAACTATATTGGCAGTTGCAGAAGTTAATAATTGAAATATTCTTGAAACTGTGGTTCTATGAACACAAAATAATACACTCAATGCTGATTATGTCGAGCCAGTTTTCATTTTCATAAAAAAAATGAGAAGGCGGTTTTTTGTAGAAACTTTACATTTTTTACTTGCTACTCTCGTTACCAAGAACTCGAAGTTATTAAATGTCACACACACAAGATCAAAGAGTTATTGATCTTTTATTGATAATATACTAATAAATTCTTGACCATGTGTTGATGTTGATTGATCCTTATAATGTTTTTTGGTCCGTGCAACAGCTTTTGTCTTTATTCTTTGAAGTATTTGTTGCTATGACTCTCGAAATAGATGCAATATCTACTTGGATTTCAGCATCACTGTGATCATTATAGATGTATCGATTGCATGTTAATGTGGTTTCTTTTAATATCAACTCAGAAAACATATGGGCTTGGCATCCTTTATGGGTCACAAGCTGTTGGGGTTGAATAAATTCATTCATAGGATGCTCTTGGGAACATATAAAATTTACATTTGCTATTGATGCCGTTATTTTTGCAGTTAACAACGCAACAACAGTCATAGCCCATTCCTTTGCTTTGATTTTGTACTGCAATCAACACTTTTGACAGCTGATCATCCGCATTTGTTTCCAATTTCTGCCGTGTGCTGCGGTCGTTATCTGTCCGCCGCTACACGCTTTGCACATAGCCAATAGTGGCCTTCCTCGATAAATTAACTATCCAACAGTAAAATATTTTTTTCAAATCGGACCACGAGTTCCTGAGATTAGCGCGTTCAAACAAACAAACAATCTTCAGCTCTATAACATTAGTATAGATTTAAGGTGCACGCTCTGCGATAGTATTTTTGCATTTTTGCTCTACGTCATCGGCTCTTGAAGATCGACGGTGATAGTATATTATGTCTTGAATTTTGTCGCTTGTTTTGTTAACAGAAATGTGACTCAACAAAAGACTGAAGAATATTGAGTCAAGAATCTCCAAATAGTCAGGCTAGTTTACATTTTCAGTTGTCCCAATGTATCTTGATAGCTTCCTAAATATGACATATCGCCTATATCTTCGCTTTGATTTAGATGTATCATTTTATGGGTAGGTTGCTTGTGATAGTGGTTATTGAGGTACCGGAAGCCCGACTAGAATAAAACCTAGATGCCCACACATTGATTAAATATCTCGTTTTAGTTATTTGCATTTGTATGTCATGTATTTTACGTCAAGCTAAAAGTAATGTAACATAATTGATATATTTAATACTGGCAATGCCCGGTCTGTGCACTTCGGCCGCGTTCAGACATTATTTTGAGTAACTACAGCCGTTTAAGCAGCGCACCACATTTAATATTTTGCCACATTGTTCATTGATGCTCCGCGCCAATTAATCGAAGCGGCATTTTATATAGCCTAACTTACTTCTTATTGTATTAGCTATCTGCTTGTGAATGTCCAATCAAATATGGTCTAAATGTTTCAGAGATTACTTCAACAAACAGACGGATACAATTACTAAAAAAAGTATGTTATATGTACCGTGTATGCATTGAGTAAAATGCAGTTATTTTAATATTACAAACAGACACTCCAATTTTGATTATATTGATTGTAAAGGAGAGTTAGTCTAAAAACGAATGGTTATTCATAAAACTTCACAGTTATATGGATCGCACGAAATTAACAGGCATCAATCACAACATAATAGAACAATAATATATAATAATCTGTAAAGTCTCTCAAGTCTATTAAATCTCTCAAGAAATCGCAGACGAAATGTTTAAAAACGAAGCCGCTGTCATTTAATAACAAACAGTTTCCTGGCTAAGTAGTTAATCTTGCGAAACAAATTCATCACACAGGGTTCATAAGGGTGGAAAATAGGACACGTACAGAATATAAAGGTATATCTACCTGTGGAGACATGCCCATGAGTGAGTAATTTTAAGGATAGATTTAGTTAAAATACTTCCTATTCGTACACCATATAATTTATAGTATAGCTAGAAAGATATTAAGAAAATCATTCATTGATCCCAAAGAAACAACACTGAAATAAAGAGACATTAATAAAAAAAGAAAATGTGCAATCCAACATAATTGTCCCAGAATATGTTACCAACATCCAGGGCTATTTCTGATGGGCGATTGATTTTGAACATTTGTAAATCCATATGTCTGAAACAGCGCAGCTTGAATGCGTTTTCGGTGGCGCTGGAATTGACGTCTGAGTAGTCCAGCACTAGGTTCGTCCGAAAAAAAAAAAAAGCTTGAATGCAGGGGTGGGCAGCAGCATCACCATCGCAAAGTTGTACACAGTCTGTGATCCGCGAACCATGCGGGGGCGGGCGCGGGCACGCGGAAACAATCGAGCATCGCTCATTAATAAGCGGCCTCTCCCATCCCAAGCTGGAACTGACGTCTGTGCAGTCAAGCATTAGGTTAGTCCGAAAAGAAAATGTATAATTGCGGGCAAAGATCTCATTTGGCATTTAACTTCCGAACCATTTTGTACGCATATAACTTCCGAACGACTGCACAAAATCGGTTTATTCTTTTTCTGCGGTGTTTGTAATTTTTACCCAGATTTCGGGAAGATACAGTCTATATTATATAGACTGTATCTTCCCGAAATCTAGGTAGATAGTCCATAGATTAGAAATGGATGAGAAGAACGAGATTAAAACTCCCTCAGGGTCAAAGGGCATTGTCGTAAGGTACTGGCAGAGTAGAATAGCACCTCCCTCTGTGCCAGGTGTCGTAAGAGGTGTATTAGATACCATAACCGACAGGTGGTGGTTTATCCATCCGAGACAGTATAGCTGAAATGCATAAAGTGTCGCAAATTCTAAGCTTTGCGATTACCAACACGCTTATCCAATACGGCAATTATGGGCAAAACTTCCCCTTTCTTTGGGAAGCCTTTGTCCAGCAGTGGACCTCTAATGGCTGTAATGATAAAGGTCAGCGGAATGTCCATACCTATGCAGTTTTGTATGTAGGTAGGTAGTCCATAGATCAGAAATCCAAGAGGATTAAAACTCTCTCAGGTTCAACGTCGTGGCAGGCCACTAACAGCCATATAATTTCTCAAGGATTTAATTATGGACATGAACTTTACAGGCTCGTAGTGTGCCCTATAAATGTATACTCATATAATGGATTGCCTTAGAACCAGCGGCGACCGGCACGCGATCTCTCAATCGAAGCTAACGTGTTAACATTACATTGTTTGTTCCAACCGAGAATCGCAGCGGTAATTGTATTTCTAAAGATTCTACTTTGCGATTAGGCTATTAATAATATTTGTTATTTGTAATATTAGGTATTAAATCGAGTAATGGAGAACTTTCCAATAGCGACGTCGTCGCTAGGTTGGATTTCATTTTTGGTTGTGTCCTGTTGGAACATTTCAGTGACTCAGGTTTCAAGCTATATAACAGAAACACGTTTTCCAACATTTACGAGCTTACAACTCATAATAAAACTACTTTTTTAACGGCTTTAACTTTTAAGTTCGACGTATCGGTTACGAGAAATAGTAGCTTTATTACACTTTCTCCTTTATAATATTAATATTGTCCGAGAAGTGAGAAATAACACTTTGACAGGCCCATTAGCGTAGATTGTGTAGTGATCCTATCGTGTGCGTCTGTCTATTCGATCCCCTCCAGGGACAAACATTTATATGATGAATATTGGTGTTTGTCTTGTGTCTGGGTGTTAAATATATATTTAAGTATTATAATTGTACTTCCACTGATTTTTATGGTTTAATTTTAATTGATTTGATGTCCGTAACACAAGTATGTGAGTCAAGTCAATGGATGTCATGGGAATTTTTAAAAGAAAAATATTAACTAGTAATGAATCTTCCAAAAATAGGTGGTCCAGCCAGCCATACCATAACTTATCATATACTTGTCGAAGCTTGTATTGAACTTATTCCTTTTTCCTGCCTTTGTTTGGAATCCCGATCAAGGGCAGATAGATTAATACACCTGACATATTATCAAGGTATTCTGTGTGTGTATCGAATTGTTACTTATTTCTGTCGGCATGGAGCATCACTGTAACGGTTGAAAGGTGAGACATATCTTCACGTTATATCCTCAGGTCACTTCAAGGTTTTCTAGCCGTACAAAAAGTCAATGTACCAAAACCTATCGACTTAATTGTACACTGCTCAGTTTCATGGCGACACGAATTCCCCCGGCTTGGAATAGCAGAAAAATCAATGAACTTTAAATGCATTCCTCGCTAAATACCGGCATCACGCGATCTCGTAGAGTGGACAAGTTTATGGCGCCGGCTCGTAATGGACGCCGGAGCCCTCCGAATGAATGACGCAGGTCGTACACACAAATGCTCGGGCCATTTAAATAAGGGAGGGGTCGTTGTTCCGCGTTCTCGGAGGGCTTAATCGCTCCGTTGTGTTGAGGCAAGCTAAACAAATGACGCTCGACAGTCTTGAGTTTTTTGTTTGTGGAAATTTTAACCTAGTAGGTGCCTATTTTATGTGAGAAAGTAGGTTAGTTATACTAAAGAGGTTGATACAAATAATAATTCAACATAATTTCTTGCGGTTTTCTATAGAAACTTTTTCACAGGTAGTTTAAGGTTAGCTTGATACCTCTATAACACAATTTTATCTTTATTTTAATAATAATAGGCTGATAGTGAATAGGTTACGGTTTCAAGCGGACAAAGGCCATTTTTTAATGGTGGATTACTACTGTATCCACAATTAGCATCCTTGTATTATGTTACAAGTAACTGATTTTAATTCTTGTCTAAGACCTTTTAAAAAATACAGTTATACAGTGTATTCCTTTTTTCCATTAATTCGGTGTCAACTATATACCTTTTTTACTATCGGTGTCGCTTCAAAAAAATTAAGTGAATAGACTTAATTTAAAAACAGAACTCGAACGCAATACATATATGTCATGATTCTTGCAAAATATCGATACGTCGTATCAATAAGTCAGAAACGACAAATCATGATTGTAAACCGTTGTGACCATGGACAAATAGAGTACTAACAATTATATCGTAAAACGGACTGGTTTTCAATAAAAACTTTTTTTAAAAAAAGAACGGTAAAATTTTAATGTAATTACAACTCGTTCATTGTTCGCAATGAGGTCATCTGATTTCACGGGTAGACGCCTACAGTTCCAGCTGGTTGACATTTATTGTTGAAAACAATTCGTTTTCAGACGAAAAACTGTAAAGAGCAGGTGGTTTTATAACGGTTTCGACAATAAAAGCTTGAGTGACGCTATATATTTGCGAAAGAGTCTAAATAAAAATACGGCCAAGTGTGCGTTGGGTTTTGGAGGATAACTTTACTTCTTTTATCTGTGGAGTGTATGTGGCTATGTGACAGTGAGTTCACATGCATTTACTGATTAGACACGCTGAAACAGTAAGGTGCCTCCCGTATTATATTATATGTTATTGTACTGTGTTTCTGGTCTGCATATGTACTGTTGAAGCACGCAAACATACTATATTTTCAACTTCGGAATATATAAATCAAGTCTTTCCGGCTTTATATTAATAAACATAACAGAAATATTAATTGGCCATTTGATTTACATAAATTTTAAAATGATTTCGGAAAAACGTTTATAAGAAATGTTTTCTAGAAATATATTAAATTATATTACTCTCAAGTGATGGAAACCTTAGACAAAAAATAAAAAAAATTAAATGATATTTGTTTAAAAGATTCTCGAATAAAAATATCTTCTTTATAATATTAAAATAACCTATCTCACGACTGATTTTCGCTTGTTGTAGAAGTTCATAGAACGATATCTCTATAGATTTTATTCGACTATTTTTTGGCGCAAAATTATACATAGGAATTACAGATTTCTAGTAACGAGCGGACTACAAAACCTTAAAAAGAACCAGATAAAAGCGAGTCCGACAGACACCCGCAGAATATTCGTCAATATTGATGAAGTGAGGGAACATCAGCATTTTTTCGATTAATAATTTATTATTATATCACATGACAAGACATGTCGTATATTGCCCTGACTCCGTGATAAGTCACCTAAAGCACTTGTGTTACAGACACCAGGCAACAAAGGAATCACAAAATATTACTTAAATACATATAAAACACCCAGGTGCAGAACAAATATAAATATTTGTCCTGGGTGTTTATCGAACCCACGAGCTTTCTTTCGCACACAAGATAGAATCACTACCATCCGTGCCATCGGGCCTGTTACTAATTAAAATTATCATCGTAAAATTAAACAAATAACCTCTTTTGGTTTCATTTTTATCTCTTTAGGTTATCTGTAACATTACTAAAAAAGAAAAGTTTAGTTCAGCAATGCGTGTACTGGCTAATAACAAAAAATTACAGGAAATATAAAGTAGTAGAATTCATACTTTTAGGATTCTATTGTAAGTAAATAATTATATTTTATTTCAAAGCCTGTTTAGATTAACGTTTTATGGATACACTTCAGAGACTATCATTGTGTTCTGTGTGAAATCAAGGCATTTGAATTGCAATTCTTTAAGGATTTATTACTATGATTTAAGCAGTTCAATAATAAAACTGCTATACTGTGCGTCTTTAAAAATGTTGCCGTAATGTTACCGAGAAAGCCCAAGAGTTTTAAGGCCAGTTTTAGAAGATATTGTATAAAATAAATTAACACCTACACCGTATGAGTCATTTTGGTTTCCAACTACCATACCTACCTAAAATGTCTATCTAAAGTCCATATCCAAACACTACTTACTTGTTAACGTTTTTGTCACATTTGCACAAAAAAGCAATTTAGTTCTCAATTTAGAGACCTAACTTTTTTTATAAATACTGAATAAACATTCACATCGTGCGACGTTAAGGTCTATTTTTGAATGGATGCCAACTTTCCGTCAAAACAAGGACAGTCAGGTCACTCGAGGAAGCGACCGCAGTCGCCGCAAGTGGAATCGATACGCAATCGATGGACGCCATGCATGCTTATTAATAATAAATGCCACAAATCGATTTGCTATGACCTTATTGACATGAAAGAGCTGAAAATGACACTGTATTAGATAATCATGTCCTATTATCATACCAGCCATTGAAAGTCCAATGCTGGACATAAGCCACTCCAAGAAAGGAGGTTCTTTTGCTTTCGCGGCAATACTGCTGCCTATCTCCGCTCTGTGCATTTGAGCTGCACTGCTTAGGATGGATATACCATCCCTGTCGGTTCTGGTACCTTAATTATCCCACAACATGCATTAGATTTCGCCATTCAATTTCCTGTATAATGTATTCATCATAACAACTGGTTAAAATAAAAAATAACATTTCACTCAAATATTAATAATTTCAACAAAACCGGTACGGTTTATTTTGCAATGCAAAACAGCGCAGGCCATGAGTGTTATAATTCAATTATATTTTTTACTCACGGACCGCACAAAGTTCTTCGCAGTTTACTCCCGCGCCATTTTGAATTTTCCGTTCCAAAAAAGTTGCGTTAACCTCTTTGGCAATTCATTTCATTTGTTAATAAATTAACAAGCTAATATGACGACTATATAGTACAAGCAGAACTGTAACTTAATCCGATGAGATAAGGGACGTTTTAGCTTATGTCATAGTTTTGTTTAACAGTTCATGCTAGCGAATTCTAGTATCCGTGTTTATTTATGTGGGATTAGATAACTATTGTTTAATTAAAATTTCTATTTTTAAGGATTAGCTTTTAGCCAGCAGCGTCAGCTGCGTGGGTTTGATTTTAAATGAAAAATAAAGTTCTTCTGAAATAAAAAAATATATATAATATTCTTTCCTAGGGTTCAGACCATTTTAAAGATTTTAAAAGATTAACTTTGTCTAATTTAAAAACTAAAATTTATTTTGAAGACATCAATGTGAGGCGGAACTTGACGATATCGCGAGCTTAAAAGGACTGCATAAACCAAATTATGACCTTTCTAGAACTCTTATTTTTCTCCACGTATTTTTCCAGTACGATAGCTAGAATAACTTTTTCCAATAGAATTTCTGAGAGTACTAAGAAGGTCGAATTTAAATTTGGCACAGGTGCTCTAGGACATGCAAAGAAACTAAAAGTTTGAATACATTTGTAACAGAATGCATACATTGGGTTCTCATGCTGGGAGAGTCGCAATGGGAAGAAAGAAGTGAGAGAGAGAAAATGAGACTGCGGGCCGCCCGTTTGACTTATCATAACGTTTATTATGGACTAGCAGTGCCCCGCGGTAGTAAGCCTCCCCAAGAAATGGGGAATTTTGCGCAAAGGGTTCTTAAAATATTTAATAATAACATTAAAAATATTCGTATGTTTTAAAATTGTAAGTTATGTAATTGGCAAATATTGCATACGAATTCAATGAAATAAGAAACGTATAGTAATACGTTTTAGTAGTATTCTATTTTAGTAGTGACGAAAGTTCAAAGTTGAGCGAGGGGATGGGGCGTATAAGAGTACCCGACCCACTATTTCCCCACTATAGTATGCATTTTCAGCTGAATATTTCAGCCTCAGCCTGTTCTGGATCCGAACGGCTTTCCGTCGGTACCGCGGCGAAATGAAAATTTAATAGACCTACCTATAGCGTACAACGTTGAGCAAACTGGTTTTAGATAGGTACAGACAGCGCTTCTCAAAGTGGGGTATGCGTACCCCCATACGCTGCGGGCACTTTGGTACTAAGGGGGTAGACGAGGAAAATTTATGTAATGGCGTCTGCTTTGCATGTCGCGTGTGTGGCTCGCATGATGATGCAGTAAAAAGTATTTATTTTATCTACAGTCAGATTGCAAACGGTTGCGATTTCGTCCTTCAAATATTAAAAAGGTGCGCAATTACATGAGTAGAGGCATAAGAGGTAGTAATGAGGTGCCTCATACAAAAGTTCGTGTGCATCGGTACTCCATTCTCACCAATTTTTACCGCCAAATAGTTCGCAGTGTTCGCATTGCTGTGTTCTGGTTTGAAGGGTGAGAGAGACAGTGAAGTTACTAGATAATGTGGTATTCATCATTATCATAATCATATCAGCCATTGACAGTCCACTGCTGGACATAGGCCTCCCCAAGAAAGGGGGAATTTTGCCATTAATTGCCGCGCTGGGCAAGTGTGTTGGCAATCGCTGAGCGCAGCTTTTGCGACGGGGATGCTGCTGCCCATCCCCGCGCTGTGTCATTTGAGCTGCACTGTTTTGGATGGATATACCGCCATCTGTCGGCTCTAGTACCTTAGTCGCCTCTACAACATCTGGTATTCTAGTAGTCTATACCTCAAGTTACAAGGTTGGCAACGCGTTAGTGATATCCTTGTTGATATTACGAGCGTCTATAGGCTGCGGTGACGCTTACTATCACGCGGACTGTATGCCTGTTTGTCGACCTGATCTAAAAATAATAAAGTTATATAAGTTATATATTATTATATGAAGTTGACTGAGTTTGATGTTTGTGGAGCAGCCTAACACCTTTTTAGGAGCTTACATCATTATCATTATAGCAGGATGTCCACCGCTAGATAAGAATTTAGCTTTTTTACCCTAGTGGAATTTTCGAATAGGATCGTGGATGTATTGCGGCCTGTAAATAGCGTGAGCGTGCAGTTTTTGTTAAATCGTTTGTCCACCTTGTGGGTCGACATTCTACACTACGCTTGCCTGTATGTGATCTCTAGAACCTTACGGCACCATCGGCCATATGTTCGAATTTTAAAAAAATATTCGTGCTTAATATGTGTAGTCCCGGCAGAGTAGAATAGTACCTTCTCCTGTACCAGGTGTCATAACAGGCGACTGAGGTATCAGAACCGACAGATGGTGGTATATCCATCCGTAACAGTGTAGCTCAAATGCACAGGGTATTCTAAGAACCAGGCACTACCATAATGATTCCTCGGGAGCAAAGTAGATTTGTACCTACTCCGGTACCAGTTGTCGTAACTCGTAGGAGATTACTGAGGAACCAGAACCGACAGATGGCGGTGTATCCATCCTTACTGGCGTAGCTTAAATACAAAGGGTGGGGATGGGCAGCAGCATCCTAGTCGCAGAGCATAGTTTTGTGACGAAGATGCTGCTACCCATCACCCTCACGGCTGCCCAGCGCTCTTTGGGAGGCTTATGTCTTGCTGTGGACGCCTTGTGGCTAATAAATGAATATTATATGAAACAGCTTGTTTTCTACAGTAATTGACATTGAAGCCTTAAGAGGCGTGTTTCACTCGAGTGTGTGGTGCCCTTGCGGTACGCTAAGTTGGCGTGTCAACAGCTACTTTACGCAGGTGTTTATGGATTACGTATTTTGTATTGTGAGACGAATATGTGTATTGTATTATCTGTGACGGCGGTTACATCATTATATTATTACTGCTAAAGTTGATTGAAGTACTTGTAGAAATAGATATGGAATAGCTGCTTTTATTTGATACTAAGTGCTTGATTTGACTTCGTTCTGGTGTTATTTTGTGGATCCCGTTACTTTTTTTTATATATTCCCATTACAGCAAACATACGGTCCACTTATGTTAAACGTGACCGCAGCCTGTAGACGCTCGTGTCATCACAAAGATATCAATAGCGTGTCGCCAACCTTGTGAACTAAAGATACCGTGTCACATTTACCCAGTAATTTGCGAGTTTTGATTTGTTCAGATTGACGTTGACAATTGTTGCTTTGTTCAAGATAAGCTATAAAAAAACTAAGATACGTCGCGCACAGAATGAATGATTATAAATTACACTGTAACTACTCTTTTCTTTATAACTTTTCATGTGGAGTAAGAAATATACAAAAAAAATTTGCTGAATTAGTCGAGCCAATCTCGAGTTTAGTCCTAACCAATATTATTTAATTTTAGTTAGATAAATGAAGATTTAGTTGCTGGTGTAGCATGTACAGTCAGCGTTATAAGTAAATGCACACTTTAGTCGTAATACTTGATGACTGTTTGTATTTCACTACGACAGGGGCTTAAAATGTGGATACTTTCTTTACGCTGTCTGTACATAAAAGGTAATGAAAAGTAAAAAAAAATAAAGTTAGGTCTGGCTGTCTGTTTGTAAACTTTTGATGACTGACTATATGGCTAAATGAATCTAAACTAAATTTGGAATATATATAGATTGAATCCTGGGGTATGACATAGGCTATTTTATTTTGGGGATATGGTTACTGTGGAATAGAATTGGGTTTCTTACACAGTGTAAGATTAAAGGTCGTAGGACGAAAAATACTGTTTTGATCTCGACAAAGAGTTCCCGCAGGAAGAATATGTAGTGTTGCCTACGCGGTTGAAGTCGCGGGCGGAAAACTAAACTGAATTGTAAGCACCTTTTTTTAAATAAATAATAAAGTTACTCGACGTCTCATGCGTTGACTTGAATCTGAGATAAGTAGCTTAAAGCACTGATATCAGACGGTAGTGGAATTTTAAATACTTTACTTTTAAATAATTATAAATAACATCCAGAAACAGAACAAATATAAATATTTATCATATAAATATTTTTTCTAGGTGGGGATCGAACTCACGACCGTTGGCGTACAAGATAGTATCACTACCATCTACGCCATCGGAACTACTCGGGAAATTCTGACTAGGTGGTGTCCTCTACTGTAACATCAATTAGACACAATACAGCTGGTTAAAAATGATGATAGTGTTTGTTAAATATGAATTTAATTATATGTAAGATTGATCATTTGTCTAATGTACGTAACCCAAGTGCGACTTATCTCAGAGTCCGGTCGATTTATATAAAACTAAAATAATTCCCACAGCATCTTATACATTGACCTGACTCCATGGTAAATCGCTTAAAGCACTTGTGCTACGGACGCCAGATAACAGATTAATGACAAATATACTACTTAAATACATATATTTAACACACACAGAACAAACACAAATATTATCATATAAATATTTGCTATGGATGGGAATCGAACCCATGAACTTTGGCGCACAAAATAGGATCACTACCATCTGCGCCAGCGTCATAAATTTATATGTTACGTGAATTATGGGCATACCTATAGAAAAGTTTTTAATTTATTACCTCTTTGTTTCAGGTTTGTATCGCGTTCTGTACTCGGCGATTGGTGGTAAGATAAGATCTATTGTAATTAATTATTATAATTAAGTGTCTGAGAGTATTATAAATGAAATACTATTGGGTATGAATAGAATGAGTGTCAATGAAATCATTATATCAGAGGTAAGGTTCTGACATTGACCGCGATAGAAATATTCAGACAATATCGCTTGATCAAAATGCAATTAAAACTAAACTTCATCATCATTATCGTGTCAGGCATTAGGAGTCTGTTGCTGGACTATGCCTCTCCAAAAAAGGAGAAATTTTGCCCATAATTGAAACGCTGGGGCAAGCGTGTCGGCAATCGTAGAGCGCTGCTTTTGTGACGGGAAAGCTGCTGCCCATCCCCACCGTATGCATTTAACCTACACTGTTTCGAATGGATATACCGCCATCTGCCAGGTCTTAGTTGAATGTGACCCGCGTAGAACATTTAAATTTCATGCCCTAGAAATATATTTTAAATTTGAACCTTACATGACAGTTACAAGAACTATAAGTGTACATTCATCGACTAGATTCCATCTGTCGCTTTTGGTACTTCGCCTCTTACGACACTTGGTGCAGAGGGAGGTAATATTTTACTCTTCTGGTACCGCCTTTAATTTTACTTAAATATTCGGTTCTATATCTGTACATTTCAGATACACATGTCAGTGGTCCGCTCTTAGTCAATTCCTGAATATTTAGTCAGTTCTACATACATACACACATACATCACGCCTGTGCCCCATCGGGGTAGGCAGCGAGTATGGATCTCCACTTGTTACGAACTTGGCATACCTCTCTGGCTTCCCTTGTTCGCTTTAGTAATTTCATACACGCTCGTTTATTCTTGGTACTTCTGATGTGACCTTTTTTTAATACCCCTCCTATCAGGTTAAGATATGTTCGCCTAGATCGTCATAAATACAATGTATATAAAACTGACTATTTAGTTCTATATATATCCATACATATTAATAAGATGTAAGTGTTTGTGACAAGTACTCCAAATTAACGGCTTTTCAATAAATGTATATATATATATGGAAGTGTATGCATTACGTACTTACATAAAAAACACAAACATTTGTTCTTTTCTTCAGTCTTTGAAACGGCTGGACAGATTATAACGTGACTATTGCTAGCAGATAGCTAATGAGTAACTACGTAGGAGTAGTAAGAATAGTAAGCAGCTTAGCACAGAGAAATCTGCGGGGCGCTTCCAGTATTTATATACATTTAGACGTACATAATGTAATTAGTTAAAGGCGTCGGAATCAATGTCATGGACTCGACAGGCTGCAAGGTCGCCCTCCGACCGTTGACCGATCCTGAAATAGACCGGCCCACGTGTTACACCTGATGTAGTTAGACTTGTTACATTCATACAAACACTCGCTAACACCCGACAGACGTTGTCCTGTCTTAACTATACTTATATATATATATATCTTAGCTATACATAGACGGGGCGTAGATGGTAGTAAACTTGTCTTGTGCGCCAAAGATCGTGGGTTCGATCCCTACCCGGGACAAATATTTATACGATGATATTTATATTTGTTTTACGTGTGGATGTTAAATTTATATATTTTTGTATTATATTTGTGATTCTTCTGTTGTCTGATGTCCGTAACATAAGTGCTTTAAGCGACTTATCACAGTATGAAGTTAATGCATGTGGTGTTGTGGGAATTTATTTCTTTATTGTTTATTTCAAGCCTCGTCGATCATTGCACAGCACAATACAGGATCATTGCCATCTGCGCCATCGAGTCCGTCAATACATATTGATAAATAACAATATTAATTTTAACAAAATATAAAAAAAACTGTTAGTACGTCAATTTTGTTGGAAGTTGCTTGATGCAATTATTGTAAACCGTAAACAATATATCATAGGCATTATACCAACTACTGCTTCTAATTAAAACTTGGAATGTGAGCTCATTATATTTTATTCGCTCTTCAACCAAGGCCACATAATTATCCTTACCTTATTTAATATCGTGAAGGTGGCGGTCTGTACCAGGTGTCGTAAAAGGCGACTAAGGTACCAGAAACGAAAGATGGCGTTATGTCTATCCAAGACAATGTAGCTTAAATGCATAGGGGCAGCAGCTTCTCCGTCGCGAAACCTGCGCTCTACGATTGCCAACACGCTTGCCCAGCCCGGCAATTATGGGCATCATACCCCCTCTTCTTGGAGAGGAGGAGGTTATGATGACCACTAGCTAACAGCCTTATAACTCTTACTTATATACGACTTAACATAGCGTAAATCGTTTAAATGAACCACCATTTGTACGCGTAAACATCACAAAACATTACTTCAGTTTAATTTATTCGTTTAACACAACACCCCGAACGCACACATCAAACCGGTATAACCCACATGAAACCGGGCATTCAATCAATTTAGCCGGGTTACACACGTGGCCTACACCCGGCCGGGTGAACGGCCGGCGCGGCCTTGCCGTACGGCTTCCGTGACATTGGCACCGGTGTTTGCCGAACCATTATCTGCACCAGCCTTTACTGCTACTATCCAATCGACTACCCGGTAAGCAACGTAGTACTACTCAGCTGTAAGACCATTCAGAATATTCGTAACTTTGGAAAGCAATGATAGTTTAATTGATCCAAGACTTTATCTTATAATATTTTCTATTTCTAACATTCACTGCTTATAATGAAACTTCTTTAACTGCTTTAAATATAGTTCTTTTAGTCAAGAAGGTTTTTTCAGTTTCTTGAGAACGATTGCCGAAAAGTAACCGAAATGTCGAAAAAAAACTATATAATCAGGTATACCGACAGAGGGCGGTACTGGTACCTTAGTCGCCGGGTAAAGAGGTAGGTGTTATTCTACTCTGCCGGTACCTCACGGCACTTCATATTATTTATTTGTGATCTGTTACTTCTAGTAAATTTTACATGGTTGGCGCTTATTAACGGGCAAGGAGATAACAAATGATAGTTCCGATAATCTTAATCTTGATTTAAAACACACAACGACAACTTGATATCGTTTTCCTGAATAAAATAACGTTACACCGTGCATTTGCATTGCATCAATGATCAAATTCTATACCGCGCTAAAAGTTCACTTGTTTTTTTTGGCAATCGTGCCGGTGTCGGGTTGAGGAACCAATTGACAATCGCTAATTCGAATTTTAAACACGGATATATTTCAGCTCAGCCAAGTTAATTTCTGGTGCGATTTTATAAGATTCTTTTTATATAAAATAATTTAGGCTACATTCGATTTTATAAGATTTACATTTACATAAAATTAAACAGCATAAAATGAGTAGGTATATTTAAGTTTACTACCAAGTAAGTAGGCATAGTATAGCTGAATTGTTGATCAGGATGTTTTGATAATACAAGACGAGGCTTAGGTATTTTTTTATGAAAGAGGATTTTCTTATCTTCAACATTGATACCTTGCCATTGGCTCATTTTGTAATAATAATAGTTTTTATTACAATCGATGTATACTTAAGACATACTGAGTAATAAATACAGTTACAAAAATAGAATTCTGTGTGCTGCGTTACCATTCCCATTATTGACTTTCGTTACGTTTGCTTGAAATTCGAAGGGTTTGCGTCCGCCATGGTCTGCGTCCGCTATCACAAAAAACAAATATAGATCTGTATGTTTATGTATTTATCTCGGGAATAACTCGGCGCTATCTTCCCGTAACGGACTGTAAGTATTATATGTAGTATATTTGACCTGGCTCGGTTTGGCGCCCACGTTGATTCGGCCTGCTCTCGACGTCTCGCGCTTTCTCTCTGTAATGTTAAAAATAAATACTTGAGTGTTTATTGTCATTTCTTTCAGAATCTTAGTTTTGTGTACAACATTTGGGAATAGATGTTTTCTTAAGGGCAAAGATAACATTATTGGCCTCGTTATGTATATATATATATATCATAATATATATATTATATGTCTAAGTATAGGTAAGTCTTACAGCAGTTTTTAGTCTGTGTCCGCTTCCAAATGATTATGGACGGTTTTATCAGATTTGAACCAAGGAAATATTGACGGAGAATTCTCACCTATTTTTACCCCGAAACAGCAGGGTTCGCTGTTGTGTTCTGTTTTAAAATGTAAGAGAGGCAGTGGGTAGTGCGGGATACTATGCCGCATTACTTACTACCTCAACTGTCAGGTTACAAGGTTGTAAATGCGGTAGTGATATCCTTGTTATAAGACGAGCGTCTATAGGTTGTGGACCTTTTTATCATGCGGACAGTGTGCTTATCGGCTGTAATATAATATCTGAAAATCAAAAACACAAATAATAAACGATATGATAAATATAATTACTCAACTGGTTAATGGTACGTAGCAGTAAGTTATCCCTGCTAATATTATAAATGCGACAGTAACTCTGCCTGTGTGTCTGTCTGTTACGCTTTCCCGCTTAAACCTCTCAACCGATTATGATGAAATTTGGCCAAGACAATCTTTAGACCTTGAGAAAGGACATAGGCTATTTTTTAATTCTAAATAAGGGTTGTAAGGGGTCGAAAGGGGGGATAAAAAGTTGTATGGAAGTCACGCTATTTTTAGAGCTAGAAACTTAAAAGTTATTTTTCAGGCCGTTAATTCGATATGAATAAACATTACCTACATTCAAAGTTTACATAAGTTGAGGTAAAGAGGTATGGTATGCAAAAATACTATTCCACGCGGATGAAATCGCGGGCACAGCTAGTAAAATTATAAATTCCCACAACAACTCATACATTGACCTGATAAGACGCATAAAGCAGCTGTGTTATCAGTCAACAGAGGTGTCACAAATATAAAACTTAAATACATATATTTACCACACAGTCACAAAACAAACAAAAATATCATTTTATATGGGATCGAATCCACGACCTTGACGCACAAGACAGGATCACCACCATCTGCGCCATCTGGCCTGTCGGAATAAATGTCATCGATAATAAATTCCCTTCATCAGGTAGACCGTAGTTCTAAGTATAATTTATCTTTAAAGAATAACTTGAGAAACTGGCAGTTATCCGATACTATTTAAGTGTGACCAGAGCCTCCATCAGCGATGGCGCTTACAACCTTTGTCTTCTAACTATGCAGTAAAAGCATTCAGTGTCAAGCAGCATTATATTATATAACTACACTACTTTTGAATCATCATTATAGCATTCCTAGAACGTCAGAGGCCTCCCCAAGAAAGGGGGAATTATTGCCCACAATTGCCATGCGTGGTGGCAAACGCAAAGCGTAGCTTCGCGAGGGGAATGTTGCTGCACATTCTCGCCCTGTCGCATTTGGGCTACACTATTTCAGGTGGATATAATGTCACAATTTATTATTGGAGATTTTGAATTTGAAGGATATGATAGACTGATTTATCATTGGGTTGTTGGTTGTATTGATTTAGTCACTTCTTTGCTGTGCCCTATGGTTGACTCCATAGGCCAATTTACAGTTGAATCTGTAAAAAAATTCTAAAGAAATCAAAAATAGGGAGCGCTTGAATTCAAAATTGTAGGTTGATCTTTAGCTTTCTGTACATTGAATCTTGATATGCAATCAATTTTTTTTATTATTATTATTAAAATACACAACTACATTCGTAAAAATATACATAATCTAAAAGTACAATGATTTATAATTTAATTTATTTAGAATTATACAAATACGTGCTTATACAAAGATATTTAATTTTTAAATTTGTGGTACAACAAAATTTACTCAATGACGTGGAACCAGCGTCGAGAATAAATAAATAATTAGTACATTATTCGTATTAAATTTTCGTCAGATCGAGTTTCGGTATGGGACCACCTTCGTAGTCTTCTAAAAGCTTTCATTCGGTGCTATTTATGTTTAACGCCCACTATACCGAGCGTGCATTAGTTAACACTACCGTTCCGCCCGCGGGTTTGTCTGCGAAGTATTTACTTCATATCTAATCGCTGAGAAATCTTGTTACTACGGCAAGAAGTTTATTTTGCTTCCCGTTGTAAAAAGCTTACCTTTGTAAAAAGTCGATTCCTTAGAGACAAATAATAAGCCAGATCTACCCACAGAAACATGTCTTCGTTATAAAAAGTGGCCCATGTGTTACTCCAGATTATCAATAATTCTATTGGCAAATTTCATCCAGATATATTCAGCCATTTCGGCTTGAATCAGTAACGAACATACATCCATTCTCACAAGCATTTGTGTTTTTAATATTAATAATTATTAGTAAGGACTCACCGACTCGTGTCTGTCCGTCATAGTTTTGCATTTTAATTGCGGTAGTTATACAGTTGTGTGATGCTGTACAAGCTTGGGTGATCTTTAATGGTAAATCGTGTGTAAACTTCATAGTTGCCGCGCTCGGCAAGCATGGTGGCAATTGCAGAGCGAAGCATCGCGACGGGAATCCCGCAGTCCATCCCTCTGCCGGTATCACAACGGCACGGCACAACTTCATTTCTTGTAGCCCCTGCAACTAGGTATCGTAAAAGGCAACTGAAGTAGCGGAACTGACAGATGGCGGTATGGTAAACGGACTAAACTCAAATGGAACAGGGCGGAAATGAGCAGTAGCACTCACGGCGCGAAGCTATACTCTGCGAGTGCCACCAGGCTCAACGCAGCAATGGGCAAAAATTTCTTTCTGGGGTGGCCTGTGGCCTGTATCCAGCAGTAGACGTTTTATTGCTGATGATGATGATCGTGAGTTATTGTTTCTTGCATGTACATTGCACCAATTTTGTTTTATTTATTATTTATTACAGTCAGGTCAATAAATGTTTTTCTGGTTTCTGGTTAGTTATAACATAAATTCTGCAAGATAAAAGTATCGACTGTCACCGCCTGTATCCCTTGTCAATAATGCTTGTACCAAATTCGCTGAAATTAACATGATTCATGCATTATGATGGAAACGAAGATGGATTAATCTGCGTTGAAAATAATAAGGGAGAGGGCCGTCCTCAAGGATCGGCGACATTGTGCGCGGGATTTATGGCGACAACTTGTTTCCTGGTCTCTGTTTCGTTGAACCGGGAATATATATTATCCGTGGGCTTGTTGGAGCGGGCAGCTGACTATTTTTTCCCGATGAAACTGTACAGACATGTTACAGAACGAAAATCGGATAAGTGCGAACTGGACTAGGGTTACATAGGTCATTTTTTGAGACTTTTTTTTTATTTCACTTTTCCATTGAAAATGCAGAGTATTTGTATCTACAGTACATGACGATATATCTTGCCAAATTTTACAGTTCTTGATCTACCGGATACGTCCCGTAGCCTTATGGAATTGGAAATGATAATTCCTTAAATACTGAATACATTTATATTTACACAATATTAATACATATCATGCTTTGATCTAACTTCGAGGTACGTAGCTTAAAGCATTTGTGTTACGGACATGAGACAATAAAGAAATCACAAATATAATACTCAAATACATATTTTTGACACCCTGAAACGGAACAAACACAAATATTATCATATACATATTTGTATCGCGTGAGAATATAACCCACGACGCTTGGCTCATAAGATAGGATCACTACCATCTGCGCCTTTGGTCCAGTCTCCTTTGAATATGCGTTTATTGCGCCACAAATTATTTTCCGGTTAACTAAAAATATAGATTTTTTTACAGCTAAAAGAAGCTGAAAATTTATGTACATAATTTTAATTCCAACTCGATACCTCTACACGTTCTTGTGGTACAGGATCTTAATAAACAGATGGGCAGAAAGTGATCCGATAAGGGTTCTGATTTTTTCCTTTTGAGGTACGGATCCCTACACAATGTTAACGGACATGGAAAAAGAGGAGTTAATAGATTCTCAATAGGGTTAGTAACTCAGCAGTTTTTTTTTATTCGGAAGATCATAAAGCTGTAACTCATCAAGAATACAAGCGTTTTTTCGGAGGAACGTAATCCTGGACTAATCAGAGGAGTAGGCCATTTCGTTAATGAGCGACTGTTAGCTTGAGGCTTGGACGCCCCTAGGACTTAGATGATACGGGTCTTCTGAGATATCTCGAGGGTGTCTCTAAGGCCTCAGGCCTCAGAGAATTACATTTGATTTTCTTTATCTATGTATATATATAATACAAATGAAACAGTCAGTTGTTTGTAAATTATAAATTTTCCAGCCGCTTTTAGTTTACTCTTTTCGAGATGAAATTTACTATATATCCTTCCTTGGATTTCACAAAGTCCAATTCGGTACAACAAGTGAAGAGGTAACAAACAAAATTACTTTAAATATTTATAATATTAGTTAGTTAAGATCGAAACATTGAAATCGGTTTGGGTTATTTTGATTGGAATACATGATGAAACATTGGAAGTTCACCGTTGGGCATAATATAATTGATGTTTCTATTGGACCTTTTAAAGCGGAACAAATCTATCTGACGTGATGTTTGTGTAACTTACACCCTTTACGCAGCGTACGCTTCGGTAGCGATATGAGAGCGCGTTCAACCAAAACATTTGCCTAGCCCTTCCTATGAAAAGAGCTGTTTTTGCCTATATTTGCCGCACTGGGCAGTCGTGGTGGCAATCGTAGAGCGTAGCTTCTTGAAGAGGGCGCTGCTGCCCACCCCCGCCCTATTTGCATTTAAGCTATACTCTCGGGTGGATATACCACCTGTCGGTTCCAGATCTTCATCCCATCTTATGATACCTGGTACTTCTGTACTAGGTATCGTAAGATAGGATGAGGATGGAGGAGGTAGTATCCTACTTTGCCGGTAAATAGGTACATACGTCACGGCCTATAATAAAATGCATACTAAGAGCGTAATATATGTTTTTTGTGTCGGGACAGTTTGGGTACATGACGCGAGTGTACCAAGGGCCGTGCGATGGCAATTCGTTATCTCTAGAGGTTCGTTAGGCGGCTGCGGATGGCCTCGGACAAAGGCCTATCACGCCCTCCGCCCGCGCCGTTATGGAACCCTTTCATAGCTCGTCGGCTGATGTCGCGCCATTTTGTGCTGACTAATTGGAATTTCATATAAAATGGGCTCATAGTTTTGTGGTCGGTTTTTCACTTGTAAAGGAGGTGTAATTGTGTGAATAACCTGAATATGAGGTTTATTTAGAATGAACGGCTCTTTCATTCTGTTTGTTCTTGGAAACAAGCCTTTTTAACTTGAATGGGTTATACCATATTTTTCGTGCCAATCAATCTTTTTTAATGTACTTCAGAAATATGCATGGGTTTATATACAGGTTACGGGCTGGATGGCGCAGATGGCAGGGATCCTATATTGTGCGTCAAAGGCTGTGGGTTCGATTCCACCCAGGACAAATATTTATATGATAGTATTTGTTTGTTCTGTGTCTGGGAGTTAAATATATATATTTAAGTATTATATTTGTGATTCCTCAGTTGCCTGATGTCTGTAACACAAGTGCTTTAAGCGGTATATCTTAAGTCAGATCAATGCTTGAGAGGTTGTGTGAATTTACTTACTTTACTTACTTATATTTTAGAATATTATGGGCCTAGTAGAATAAGACCATACAGCTGTTTTATTTCAATTTTTAATTATATTAATAAATTACAATAAGTATGTATGTATAAGTATATATTTCATGTAAAATTATTTTTATTATCTCACTTAGCAGTACCAATTTAATTACTAATTGAGATACTACAACCGACAGATGGAGGAATATCCGTCCTAAATAGCGTAGAAATGCAACAGAGCGGACATGGGCTGCAGCATCCTCGTCGCGAAGCTACGCTCTGCCATTGCTACCAATTGGCTATATCAACTAAGAAAATCTTGTTAGGTCTTAGTTCCGCGGCTAAAGTGATGATGATGGTGATTATGATGACGGTAATGATGAACTCAAGTATATGCGCACCGAGCGAGTTATCCGAACCATTGGTCTTGTTTGAATTAAAGTATGATGATCGATTTTATTAATCAAATTTGCCGCGCATAGTTACTGTTCCCCTCATAACAAAAGTAATCTAAGTTACTTATTATAACATTAGCTTACAGTTATTGAAAGTTCCGTTAAAATCGGTCCGGCCGTTTCATAGTTAGCCGTAGCAAACAGACAGTCAAATATTTAGAATTTTTATTTTAAGCTTTGGTGGTAACTGTAGTGTAGAATAGCACTTTTCCCAATACCAGGTGTCGTAAGTGGCGACTGAGTATAGAACCGACATTTGGCGGTATATCCATCCTTCATCCACCAAATTTCTCATTTTTTGGGGAGGCCTATGTCCAACAGAGGAGGTTTTACGTGGATGATGATGATAATCATGATTTGGAATTACAAACAGATATTTCAATTTTTAGGTATAGATTCTTCACGCTGTTTCTTATAACTCGACTTATTAGAAACTAGATTGAATAATATTTCCTCTATCCGCTCAGTAACATGGCAACGCAACGGCAGCCTATTTAACTCCCCTGCACTCTATAGCCTATATATTCATTAGTGTTCCGAACTAGGCTATTGTCCCTCAATGTGTTCCACGTTCGCAACTAGTCTGTTCCGTTTGCTCCAATGTTCCTGGAGCCGCGCGAACGCAAACGGCTAGTTACAACTAGGCAGTGCATATACGGCGGTCCTGTTGGCGTCCCGGGATAAACTTTCGCTTTGATGTGTCGGTACGCTTGTGTTGCTCATAACTGTTGTTTGTAAATTTGATTTGCTTGTGTGAATTACGGTGTTATTCATTACAGCTCAAATGGGTTTTTGAATTGTGATTTAGTTTTATTCGAACACCATGGATTTTTTATAGGTTCTCTATTGATTCTTTGAAATCATTTTATTTTGACGAACCCGATCGTGCAGATGGTAGTGAGCCTATCTTTTGTGCCAAAGGTCGTAGACTCATTCCCATTCATTTATATGATAGTATTTGTTTGTTCTGTGTCTGGGTGTTGAATATGTGTATTTATGTATTATGTGTGTGATTCCTTTGTTGTTTGATGTCGGTAACACAAGTGCTTAAAGCGTCGTGTCAATGTATGAGATGATTTGTGAACTTATTATTTACTATTTTACAGTTTTACAAATTTAATTAATTAAAAATTTGGCTTTTAATAATTCACTTGATTTCGTCACATCTTTCTTATAAATACCACACTCAGACGGTGCATTTTGGCGGGCGTGATTTCGCAAATAGTAGTGATCATGTATTGTACGGGTGTTCTTGATCAAGGGTGGATTCGATCGCCAGGACAAACTATTATGTGGTGAATATTTAAACACACGAACCAAAAATATAATTCATTTCCGGACGTTGAACCGATACAAATTTGATCGTATATTATTTGTCCTGGGATGGACTACATTCCATTAATTATTGAAAGCACCATCAGGAAATGACGATCATATTTGAAATTCCATGTTTTTGGGGTCACAAATGTACTGTATAGTAGTTTTTATCATTATCATCATCATATCTGCCATTGGAAGTTCACTATTGGATATAAGCCGCCCGATTAAAGGAAGTATTTACCCCATAATTGCTGCGCTGGGCAAGCGTGTTGGTAATCGCAGAGCGCAGCTTTCGCATGTGAAGGATCTTGAGCAAAATAAACCAGGATTGAATTACAAAAGAGAG
>JACJUM010004390.1:15720719-15781952 GCA_020976665.1 Heortia vitessoides
TAACAAAAGACATTTATAACTGTTTGGTTTATACACTTATTCTAACAGCATGCTGCTGCTTATCACCGGCGTGTTTATTTGAGCTACACTGATACAGATGGTTATACTGCCATCTGTCGGTTCTAGTGCCTTAGTAGTAGTATTTATATTACTCAGAATAAATTGACTATGTCGATCACATTTACCTTCCTGCGTTTACAATCTCCGAAGTGGTAAAGCCTTAAAACAAAAGAACATCAACTCCAAGCTCCCCTTCACCTTTGAGCTATGACTCAGTAGTGTTCGATCCCTCAAAATGTCCAGGTGTTTTTTTATAATATGTTCTGTAACAGTAAACACTTCTCGGAAACCTTTTATACTTTCCCACCAACCAGTGACTCACTGGATTCGTCATTCCAGGCTGGATTGCTTAACTTTATCCGTATGAAATGTCGCCCACAAAAAAGAGTCTCCACTTAAATGCCAATCATTTTTAAACTCATCTCTGTGTCGCTGCATGCGCTCCGCGAAACCGGCTTTGCCGTCGTAACTTCTTTAAAATAATTTGCTAAACTCTTTGCTCATGATTAAGAATTCTCCGCTGTATGCAGATGTGTAATTTATCTAAAATAAATTAGTATTTTATAATGACTTATAAAATATTTCTTTGATAATGTTACGATTGAATAATATGTATTTTGTGACCCAATTAACATACCTAGAGCTTTAGGTACTTATCCTAATTGTATTTACTGATAGAGCTTGAGCCGAAAGCCGTTACGTGATTTCGAGAACCTTTGATACGTGGAAGAATACAATCGTAATCTGATAGAGATACTAGTCTAAAGGTAAATTTGACGGGACTAATGGTGCGGATGATAGTGCTCTTCTTAAGCACCAAGGGTCATGGGTTTAGGGTTGGGTCAGGGTCATACTTTTGTTTGTTGTGTCTGGGTGTTAAAAACATTTATTTAGGTATTGTATGTATGAATGTTAATAATTTTTAATAACATGTTAAAATTGTTTTGGCTGCCTTATTGCTTAGAGCTCTAAAATAAAACATGATTAGGCTTCATAATGTACCTAAATAATAATGAGTTATTTAGTATAATTAAAAATAACTAACAAACTAATGGATATATAAATGTAAATTACAACTTATATTTTTATGTTTTTATTATATACAAAATATACATGAATTGTACCTACGCACTCCACTCCGCAAGTTTTCTGTTCAACTTTACCGTGATAATTACTTTAGAGGTTTATGCATAGAAAAATGCTGAATTATATTTAAGATGGTATTTACTAGAAAAAAATCAACTAGTGTCAGGCTTCAGGCGAGAATAGACAGCACAAAAAAACGTAGGAAAAATTATACGTATCTGCTAAGATATCGGTAGCATGGAAGTGCACTCCCCCGGTATGGGATGGATGCAGGTTCAGATCCCGTCTGAAGTCAGAGACAACTTTATTTTTTTATAAGAAATGTTTCTGTCATAGGTTATCGTCCCTCAAATTAACAGTATTCAATGAATTGCAAATTTCGAACTCTATAATCAGTGTCGATTCTCATGTCATTGAGACATCCGAGTGCATTCGATTGTTTAGGTCTCACCCGACCGCATCTCACCAATAAGCGCCGCGACGTGACGGCAATAACTGAACGCGTCACGTCCCGTTGGCTGGTCCGATATATTTTGAATTCAGAACGCGTTCCACGTGCAAACCTCATTCGGTGCCTTATTGCTTATGGTAATAAATATTGCGGATATCAAGCCAGAAGAAATCTTGAGATATTGAATTTGAATAGGGAAGGCTATCGATACTGCATTGTGATTTTATCCCGACATGCTTTAGATGCTTTATCCAGTCATCAAACGTCGGATTTTGTGGATGACTTATACTTATGCAGCTAGGTGACATTTGCATAAAATAGTTGAACCCGGCTCAAGTTGTTCAGCCAGTTTCTATTTTTTTTATTGGGTTTGAAATATCATCTTTTTTTACGTCAAGTACGCGTATCTTTATGTAAAACTACGTTAAAGTGTATCTTTATGAAAGAAATTTTTGCGTTTGTTTTTATCGCAATATATAATTTTGATTGGGTGTAAATACCGAAATGCTAAGGGGCTTTTCCAATGCTTGGATAAGCTCTAGAAACCTTATATTGTAAATAAAAAATCTGTATATAAAACATGCCTAACTACATATATTCAACGTACGCATGTGCAAACTTCAAACGTTTCGTAGGTTTTGTCGTTCTTATATTCATTTTTTAATACATAAAATTCTCCTGTCACAGGTCTAGTTACCATAGTCTTTTAAAACGGCTTAACCAATTTTGATGAATATTTTTTTGTATATTTGGCAAGTCTGAGGCAATGAGTAGGAAATTTTTTATACTCATAAGAACCATTAAAGAGTGCATCCATCCATCTATCCAAATATATATTTTTAATAGCGATATTAGTAATTTAATTTAATAAGGCAATACAACGCCCACCTTTTTTATATATAAACGTAGATGTACCTTATTTTCTTTTAAATGCAGCGTGTTTTTTGACTAGAATAGTTTATCGCGCTGAAGTATTTGGATGCAAGTGACGTAAAAACTCATTTGTAAAACAAATAATGTAAATTTTCCGATAACAAGAGGAATGTGGAGTGAGAAAGGATACAGAACAAGTCGTGGCCGTGCCAGAAAGATAAAATGCGGCGTTCAAAAACACTCACCGAGAAGTGTAAGTCGGGAAGTTTGTTGGCGAGTTTCAAATGTTCTGCAGGTGTACTCGACAATTGATAAAAAAAACGGTTACTAGAAGTAGACCACATACAAAGGTCGTCTGCATTGGTACCTCACGCTCATCTACTCGTATTTCTACCGCTTATGTGCAGTTTTCGCATTGCTGTGATCCGGTTTAAAAGGGGTGAGATATCAGGACACAAGGTTGGCAACGCGCTGGTGATATCAATGTGATAATGCAAGAGTCTATAGGTTGCGGTGACACTTATTATGCCGTGAGGTACCGTAAGAGGCGACTAAAGTACTAGAACACCGCAGTGTTTAACGATTTAAACAAATAAATAGGTAAAAATAAAATTACCGCTTAACTTTCGTTGGTACTGATCTAAAGAACGGTTTGTCGTCCGACATTCAACCTTATTTCTAATACGTTAAATACCCTCTGTGCGGATTGTTTAATGCGTGAGATAGAAGTTACATCATCACCCAGCTAAGGTCGTGACTCTGGTCAAGATTGTCTCACGATGATGTCAATACCCGTTTCTTGAATTGTAAAGGGCAGGTCGAGGTGTCGAGCGGTATACCAAGGTCGATAAGTTTGTTTATATACAATACTAGCTTTGCTAGACTTTGTTCGTGACTTTGTCGGTATGAACTTTTATATTCAGCATTGAAAGTAGCCAGTCCTTTCCTGCCCTTAATATCAAAGTGTCTAAACATAAATGAAGGTATAGAAAAAGAAATTACGAGCATAAAACACAATTTCCTGGTGTCGAATTCCTTCGATTCAATAGTCCTCCTGCTTTCTCGTCCCAGTGTCTCTTTGTAAGATATCGTAATATGAAAAACTTCATCTAAAATGGAAAAAATGCCCCATTTGCAGAAAATCCAACGGTTAGTCAGGATAAATCACCACTACTATGAATAAAATTGGAGGGTTTGAGGATGACTCCGTTCCCATTTATTACGACTCTCGACTGATGGCCGATGGATTTTTACGAACATCAGGGGTGAAAATGATAACAGCTTGGACGGGGATGTATTCACCACTGAACTGAGATGGCGGATTGAATTTGATATTTTTGTTTAAATGGTACAGAGACTTATTTTATTTCAATATATTTTTACACGACTAGCACACTTTTTGAGAACGCATGGCGAGCGAGAGAGAGTCAGCACTATAGACTATACCTATCACTGTCTAACAATGGGTTTGACAGCTGGTGTCATTTATATAAGATTTAGGCGGAAATTACAACACTTCAAACAACAATTCAAATTACAACAGACTTTCAGGATTTATTTATTTATTTAAAATCGAGTTTCTAATTATTTTTTGTAAATATAATATAGATCTTAGCTTTCGTCTATAAATAAAAATTAATTTTTCAAGACGAATCAGTGGTTTCCGCAATTAGCGCGTTTAAACAAACAAACAAACTCTTTAGCATTTAGTATAGATAATATCTTCAAGTCATAAGGTCGGTAACGCGCTTGTGATATCCGTGAATCTTATAACCAAGCGGCCTGTATGTTCGTTTGTTAACGTGGTACAATAAAATAAAATTAAGTGTATTAATTATATACCGAACAGTCCCTGTGTTAAGCGCAATAGTTTATTTACTGCTACGCTGCCCCATGCTGTTGTGCCGGGCAGTAAGCCATTAAGTCGTCAGTCGCCCCCGCAAGCGCTTGCAGCGATGGAAAGCGCTCTTTGCGGTCGGACAGCGCACTAGGAGGCTAATTGGTGCCGCGTATTTGCCCCTTATTGCATTTGCAGGTATAAATCAATTATACGGCCAGCCCAATTGTGCTGGACAAGTCTTCGCTGTAATTGCTGCATGTTCATTTTGTGGTGTTGTGTTTGAAAAATGAATTTTCCATTTTGTTTTTCTATTAAATAATTATTTCAGTGTAAAGTTGGCCTGTGAAAATACTATTTGCAAGTTTTAACTTATATACAATAGTATTGATATTTAATTGAGTTGTGTTTATAGATATTTATAGTTTATGTGTTGTTTGTAGTTAACAAATAATAGTTTTTTACTAAATTTGTTGGGCTCTCTGCTCGTGCCTATCCAGCGCGGTAATTATGGGCAAATTCAATCTTTCGTAAGGCGGTCTATGTTCAGCAGCGGATTACTTCTATGAAGATAACGGATATCTTAATTGATAATTATCGTCGAACGAACGGCATTTCTTATGAAAAAAATTGGGACTTTTCTAAGTTGGAGGAAAAAACTAAAAGCCATGATAGAGTTTTTATAAGATGCGGGCTCCAACTAGTTTTAAATACATATAACAAAAACACGTATGCATACAATATCTGATATAAAAGAGTTATTTATTACTTTTATGATTTGTTTCTAGATTTATTTGTCTCATAATATTTACGGCGACATCAATTGTGGTTAACTTGTGTAAATTCATTTCAGCACAATAGTATTAACGTGTAGCAATAACTTATCTTGGGACCTATTGATTGTAGGATTGACTTTAAATACGCAATATTGATGTTTTTTACTGCCCATGCAGCATATAACTTTTATGGAATTTCTTAGAGATACTTGTGGTATATTGTTAATACTGCATTATGCCATACGCCTGCTAAGGTAAACTTTTCAAGAGCAAGATAAATGTTAATTACTTTTTCTTTATACTTACTTTAAATTTATTGAATTTACTATATTATGACTATTACGGGCGCCCGGAATTCGACCTAATATGTATAAAATAATATAACGATAATTCAATACATTTTGTAAAAACCCTGTCATCATTTGCTTGGCATTAAATTGACAATGAATCTCTACTTCATTTATGTATGTCAACCGTGAGGTACCGGCATAGAAGAATAGTACCTCCCCTTGTACCAGGGATGGCGGTATACCTCGGTAGCTATACCGCCAGATAATCGGACGACTTGGTGAAGGTTTCGGGGTTTGGCCGTTGGTTCCAAGCAGCACAAAACCGCACGCTGTGGCATACATTTGGTGGGGCTTATTATAGCAGTGGGCCACTGTAAGCTGATATCGTGATGATAAATTTGATAAATTACAACAAAGTTAATAAATTAGAATTGCCTCCTGAAGAGTTTACTTCAGCTTTATGAGACATATCGCATTATCAATAAAGATATGTGTAAGATTTAGTAACGACTTAGGCGAACATGTCTTACCTGCTAGAAGAGGTATTAAAGATGGGCCAGGTCAGAAGTATCAAAAATAAATGAGCGTATATGAAAGGACTAACGCAAGTAAGGGAAGCAAGAGAGGTATGCCTAGATTGTAGCAAGTAGAGATGCATACTCTATGGCTACTCCGATGGGACTCAGGCGTGATGTATGTATGTAGTGACGTATAATGATTTAGTGACACCCATGTACATGCATGATTTTTCTAAACGTACTATATTTCGATACTTAACTGTATTTTTTTAATAAGTAAACATGTAATTGAATTGCTTACAAAGGAAATCATGACGTTGTTAAGTACTTTCTGTACGTTATAATTAGGTTTTATAATGTATAGTGATGTCAAAATCTAAAGATAAGTTACCGAAACCAATTATAGCATTCATGTATTCATAGTTTGGCCTCCTTTGTCGATCCTACTGAGCTCCTAATTGCGTCACTGTCATCAATAACGTCTCTAATAATGCAACAGTCATTGTACTACACGACGTCATAGGTCGCTCTTGTCTGGTGGCCCGTTCGCGCGGCCAGTATAGCGAGAGCTTTCTAATTGCTCGTAGTCACGTCCGGGTGTATGGGTATTTGGGTGGATGAGGGCGGTGAGGTGGTTCAAGATAGAGTGGTGGGCGGGAGCAGTTCCGGGCGAGCTCAGCGCGCAGCCTCCGCTGTATCGAGCGGCCGCGCCCGCACCCACGTGCTTCATTCACCAGTGCAGGACCACGTGCGGTTAGCACATCGCTTTCTTTTTTTTATTACTGTTACAGTTCTCGATAGCTAATGGTGATGCTATATGGTCGTTTTGTGTATGAGAGAATTACTTGGCGCCCAACGTGTGGCAGAATTTGATTAGTTACAATTATCACACATCGTTATGTTTTGTTATACATATTAATTCGAAGGATGTAGTATCATTGATGCCTCGCTCTAATTGATCCTAGCGTGATATTACAACGCCTACGTCGGTCAGTGGACGAGCTAATCTTCCGTAAGATTAGCTCGTTCAATTAAAAAAAAACCCTTTAGTTATAGTCTTCTTCATAATATAAGTATAAACTACTAGAGTGTCTGTTTGTATAGTATTGTTAATCTCTTCACGAGGCGAGCTTATTGATACAAAGTAATAACGAATAAGACAATAGACTAATTACAAAGAAACAGAATGTTTAGGAAGATGTTACTAAAACAATTTCCAAGCATCGTTAAGGCGATTTCCTTTGAAAGGGCACCTCGAACCCGACCGTGTTTAGCGAGTTGGTTACGCATGCGCCCGTGCTAAGCGGTGTGTTATTAATTCTTCCGTGCCCATTAAAATATTAGCTGCTTCTCAAACTCAAATATACTTTATTCAAGTAGGCCCATTACAAGAACTTTCAAATCGTCAATATAACATATAATATTAATAAAACTAGTGATAATATTAACATTACTATTTCAAATAAGGAAGTGATTAAATGCATGATTACAATAATAATAATAAATGTGCAGAACATCTCATATATTGATCTGACTACGTGATAAGTCGCTTAAAGCACTTGTGTTACGGGCATCAGATAACAGAAGAATCTTAAATACATATAATGAACATCCCAGATACAGAACAAACACAAATATCATCATATAAATATTTGTCCCGGGTGGGTATCGAACACACGATCTTTGGTGCACAATATAGGATCACTACCTATTTACACGAGGTAGATCTCATGTATAGGTCGTCTGCATTGGTATCTCAGTATCACCTATTTTTACAGCCAAATAGCAGTGCTCGTATTGGTGTGTTATTGTGTGAAGGGCAAGTTAGTACAAGTTTGGCAAAGCGCTGATGATATCCTTTTGATATTAAGAAGACTACGGTGACGCTTACTATCATTTAGATAGTGTGTTTGTTTGTCGAACAGGAATAATAAAAAATATATCTGCGCCATAAGGCCCATTGGTAATACAGACGACCTTGATGACCCGAGGGATCATAGAAGTTATCTAACACATAAATAATAATTAGGCCCACTGTAGCAAGTCTGCCGGCACCAGACGCCTCAACACTGAGTTTACTGCAAGTTCATTACGCGACCCAACAGATGGGAACCTGCAAGAAAAACTGGTAGTAATTCAGATTAATTAATAAGTTACTTTCTGTTTTAACTCGTGAGTCAGCCGGCTCGGTGAGGCTGTGCTGCAAGTTGTTATGTGTTGGAGGGGAGTAACAAAGAACCTTTGTAATCAGGGCACGGTTAGGAATGCGGAGCCTTGGCTGGGTTTTCCTGCAGACGGTTGGACGTTAGAGCGTATTTGTTCTGACCCTCTGTCTATCAGCCCTGGTTAAGGTGAGGAATGAATGAAGATATTGACAGAATTGAAAGAATCAATGTCTATTCTAAATGGTTTTAGGTAGATTAATACGACAGTCATTGATGATTATTTCTTTTTACGTATACAATCAAGTAAATTTCCACTACATCTTATACTTAGGTCTGATTGCAGGATAAGTTCCTTAAAGCACCTGTGTTACTAATAAATAAAGGAAATGCAAATATATTACTTAAATGAAATATTTTACACCAGACACCGAACAAATACAAATATTCATCATATAATTGTTAGTCACGGAAGAGTTTCGATCAAAGGTAGCGTACAAATATTGTTGTTATTAACTTATATGAAAACATATATTGGTTAAGATATTTATTATTGCCAAGTTTATAGTTAAGAGGATAAGCTACGTTTAAGTTTGTATTTTTTATGATCTTCACTAGAAAATTACATGACATGTCCGCTAAATTCTCAGTAGTACAACGGTAGTATAGTCCTCAGGCTCGGGAAAGGTGCATGTTTGAGTCCCGCCGGAAACCTGAGACAAGTTGATTTTTTTTTAGTAAATATCATGTTAAATATAATCCAGCATTTTCTATGCATAAAACCTATCAAAGTAACTATATTTTTATTGAATGTCGAAAATAGCTCCTGAAGTACGAAGACGAGGCGAAATAAGCTCCTGTAGTATTTACAGGATGCAGAATTTGTTTTCTCGGGCGTTCTGCCCTCACCTCTATCAGTTTTGTAGTTAAACAGATATATCAGAATGTTAAATATTTACAAACAGACGTATACCTTCGAAAAATTGTCTGCGTGGGTACCTGCTGTCCCTAATTACCTACATACCTCTCTATTAAGTAACTTCAGGACAAGTACCTATCATTTTGACATGTTAAGATAAATAAGTCCATTTAATGTTTTTTATTGTTTTTTATTGTTTTTATATTATCATAAAATTTATGAATATCTTTTCTTTTCAGTTACCTTTGATTTAACATTTTTCATGCGGTAAATATTTTTTACTTAACAACATTTTATGGGAATGATAGTTGTAGGTATTAGTGTAACATTTGTTGTTGAACGTTTAAAAAATGCTTCAGGTGGTAAATGTAGCTTGCTAACTTTATAATATGTTGATATTATATAGTTAGCAGGCTATAGTGGAGTAGTTGTACTCCACTACAGTAAATCTCCTCTCCCAGTATATACTTTCTTATGCATTTAGTTAAAAGCTGTTAATTTGGAATTACAAATAGACCCTTTAGTTTTTTTTATGGATAGCTTTGTATTTATATGTTCGATGATATGAAACTTTAGGTGAGTGTAAAGTTCATTTTAATAATGATTTGTTTATTTCCGCTATGGAAAATTAATAAAAGCTATAGTTATCAACATCAATGCGACACTACGCGGTATTCTGTCATCTATCGGGAAAAATATCGTAGCGATCTTGGCAAGTCTCCATATTGCAAACTGCCAGTCGTATGAAGTCGCAGTTTGTCAGCGACATGTATGCCGCGGGTCGTTGACCTATCATCAGCTGGCTTACGCGATATTCGATATTTAATGGGCCCGATGGTACTGATCCTATCTTGTTCGCCAAAGGTCGTGGGTGAAATCCACATTCAGGCCATATATTTATATGATAGATATTTGTATTTGTTCTGTGTCTAGGTGTTATTTATGTGTATTAAAGTGTTGTATTTGTAATTAATATGTTGGTTAATATCTGTAACACAAGTGCTTTAAGCTACTTATATCGGAGTCATTTCAATGTATGAAATGAGGTGTGAATTAATGATATTTATATTTTCTTCTGATTATTTCACGCATTAAATTAAAAAAAAAGGAAACGAAAAAATGAATACCAAGCCGTATAGTACAGGCAGAGTAGAAATAGTACCCTGTGCCAGGTGTTGTAGAAACGTCTGTGGTACCTACCGGAACCATAAAAGAGCCGCTTAAATGTAACAGGACAGAGATGAGCAGCAGTCCCGTCGCGAAGATAGCCACCACGAAAGCCCAGCGCGGAAATTATAAGTAAAATTTTCTCTTTTTTGAGGTCTATGTCCAGCAGTAGACGTTCTACATCTGGAAATTAGTGGTTAATGTGGAAATAGTGTTAAAGTGGAATAATCAACAGAGAGAAATCAGTTGAATTCCTAATTAGATTAAATTTTAAACTGTCTAGACGGCCTGGTGTGTTACCTAGATCATACAATTAGGTTGCCTTGGATATGCGCTTAAATTTTTATTGGTCACTTCCCTTCAATTCATACTGAAGTTGTGTACTGTCTATTTAAGATTTTACTATTTAAAGTAACTAATTTGAATTTCCTACACTTATTGCACATGTGATACCTGTAGCAGATGTCTTAAGAAGCGATTTAGGTACCGGAACTGGTTGATGATGGTATATCTCTACATTTAGTAGACCTTTATGAGGTACCGGCAGAGTATCCATGCCATGAGCTATATGGGCAGAGTAAATTAGTACCTCCCTCTATATCAGGTGTCGTACGCGATTAAGGTCGCGACGCGTCGGAGGCGACTAAGGAACCGGAACCGAAAGATGGTGGTATATCCATCCGAGGCAGTGTAGCTGAAATGCAAAGGGTGAGAATGGGCAGCAGCATCTTCGTCGTGAATTCTCGTAAAATCAAAGAGACTGAATGTTTTTTTGTCGGCCTGGACATAAATAATAAAAAAAAGACATCAGTATCGTTATACTGTCATGATTATTAAAATCATCAACGCAAGTGTTGTCTAAAATCAAGGATGTGAAGTTGCTTACCAACAATGAGTTGTTACTGAACTAGATTTAAATTTATCGCCATTATTGTGTCCCGTTAACCTAATTTGGTTTCGCAGAAATCGTTGAGTTAAATAGGTTTAATTGGTATGATATTATGCATATGACAGCTTTATTGTAGAACTCGTCTAGTGCTATGGTCTTGAATGCGGGTTCAGACCCAACAATCGATGCCCATCTCGAACCAACCTTGCTTTTGAATCGGGACATTAATTTTTTATCATTTGACATTAATTGTCTTATATATAAGCGTCGTCGGTTTTTCCTGTATAGTTCTCGTTTTCTTAAGAATACGGAAACAAAAAATAGCTAATGTTATTTGCTGATAATGCAGTTTTGTATTAGTGAAAGATTTTTCAAGAACAGTTCATAATTTGTTGAGTTCTCCCTTTACAAAAATACAAATCTTGTTACATTATTCCATTTTAGGTTGTGGACCCCGTTTTTTTTAAAATATAGATACTGTAGTCTTATTTTTCTACAAAAAGTAGCAGCTCTCATGGATAAAGAAGTTTCTAATTATATCAAATAGAATTTATACACCCGAGTCCTGAACCTTTCGTCTACAGGTGAAGTAGGTAGTTTAAAAGGACTTCATACGATCAATTCAACGAATAGCACTGTTCAAAAACCTATAATATTGTATTTTAATCCAGAAGATAAAAGGCACACTAGCGTTACTACACTACCTTCTGTGATAGTGAAGGTAGTGTTTACATCGTTTTTTTTAATGGCATTCATATTACACTTATATATAAAAAGCTTACTGAATACATAAGACTTAAAAACTTAAGACTTACTGAATGATTAATTGACTGACTGACTGACTAACTGACGTAATCAACGCAGGGCCTAATCTATACGGGATAGAAACTTCAAATTTTGTCAGAGATTCCTTTTATAACGTAAGATTTCATTAAGAAAGGATTCACCTCAAGGGGGTGCAAAGTTAGTATGAAACTTTGCTGCTTTTGAGGTTATTCGAATGAAATTCAGTATAAAGATTCTTAATTGAAAGTTATAAGACACATTTTAATATTTTTTGCAAAAACCATTCATTATGGGTTGAAAAGGGGTGCAAAGTGCAAAGGGGTGGATGTTCTACAAGTAAACGCGGATGAAACCGCAAGGCACTGCTAGTATTTCAATACAAAAAATACCTAAAAATCCGTGCGCTAGTCTTTTAGTAAATCGCATTCAGCCAGATAGACGCGGCGGGAGGCCTCTTATTACTAATGACTCGAATTTATCACTCTTGTAGTCCGCTGGTTAACCTAATTCGGCCTCGGGAGTGCGTTGGACAGTTAAGAGGACATTATTCATAATGTCATATTCAGTGACCAGATTCTAGATTTAGGTACATATATTATTTAGTGCATACAGGTTATTTGTGTGCGCTTTGCCCGATCAAAAGTAGCTAATGTAAGTTAAGGACTTGGGTTATAAATGTCTACTAGAAAAATTTCATTGGACAGACAGACAATCTTTCGCATTTAGTATTAGTTCCATGGATCTGGCTGCTGATATACCATGGCTGTTGGCATTCACACAATCGACACTTTGCTAGCTCATCTAGACCATCCTTGAGGGGGGGGGGGGGGCACACTTCACTCAATACACGCCTATGATTAGTATGGATTAAAGGATCAGTTGGTTGCAGACCACAAACTAGATAGACTAAATCGGGATACTCTAGCATCAAATGATGAGTGAATATGGTGAAAAGAAAATAAACCTAGATCACATATATATGCGTGTTTGTATGTAATATCTATAACTTTAATATGCGTCAGTATATATCTCTTAAAGATCTATTTGTAACGGTTGTGATCAGGTAAATATTTCTTGCACAGCGGGAACCTAAGAAAGTTGATGTGGTTGCTTTTTAATTAATTTACTTCTATCACAAATTTGATTTAGTGTCTAATTTTATTTACGACTTCATAATATGAAATTAATATGATGGGCCCGATGGCGCAGATGGTAATGGGCCTGTTTTATGCGCCAAAGGTCGTGGGTTCGATCCCCAACCAGGACAAATATTTACATGATGACCTTTATGTCTGTTCTGTGAGTCCTCTGTTTTCTGATATTCGTAATACAATTGCTTTAAGCGATTTATCACGGAATCAGGTTAATGTATGAGATGTTATAAGAATGTACTTATATTTATTTAAAAGAAACTAAATGTTAGACATAGTCCACGTAGCCCAATCTACACAAGAAACGAGAATTCATTTTACCCTGAATTCAATAATAACAACTAACAAAAATCAGCGTGCATACATTACACACTAGACAGAAGAACTTAAAAAAAATGGCAAAAAAGTGCAGATGATAAGAAACTCTAATTGCGAGTTATTGAGTTCAAAATTGGTTTAAATTTGATAGATTATCTAAAAATATGTGATACTGTAAATCAATTTAATAAATGTAAACTTATCGAACCATTACGTTGTTTTAATAAACTAAGCATACATAAAGACAGCGGGAAGTGACCATGTTTTATATTATATAGTGATAAAACATTAGAGTGATCCTAATCAATATTGTCTCTGACAGCTATTTATGTTCATGTTCCCTTTCATACATGAATATTGGGGATCGTAAAATTAATTACATTGGCATAATAGTGTACAAACTCTATTATGTCTGAGCTTCTATGCCATGGTTTTATTAAATTTTTAGTGCCTCCCCTCTCGCACGCTGAGAGGGCCCTTACTCCCATGGCGTGCCGAATGCACTATCCCATTTACGGGAGGGAAGCTGGCTCATTAGTCTAGCGGGCTCTGAAGCTGGTGGTATTTATTACCGTCCGGCACTTTTCAGATATTTCGTCCAACAAAGGTTAATTTTTTGTACAGGAATTCAGATGCTTTTATTCTTGTCTATTTTTATTTTGTGTCGTTTTTTTATTAGACTAGGTTGATAAACAAATATACAATCCGCGTTATAGTAAGCGTCACTTCAGCCTTAAGATGCTCTTATTATCTAAAGTATATCACTAGCGTGATGCCAAACTTGTGACTTAAAGATATTATGTCACATTACCCAGTCATTTCACTGCCTCTCTCACCCTTCAAACTGGAACAAAGCAATGCAAACACTGCTGTTTGGCGGTAGAAAAGGTAAGTGTGATGTACCAATGCCGACGACTTTCGTATGAGGTCTATCTCATGTCGTTGTTTTCTCGCGAAACGAAACAAAGCGAAGGCCATCCGTCGGTTACGGCCTCTTACGACACCTGGTACCGGAGAAGTACTATTCTACTCTGCCGGTACCTCACGGCATACGTACTAGGCATACATTAGCAGTATGTTATCGAATATTTTGCCTACATCCGTCTAGTAAATGTGTTTCTAATAGGCAGGACCTAGCGACTCGTCCCCCTCTACGCTAGGATGTGTGGCCTAAAAAGTACCAGGAAATTGGAGCGATTCGTTGCGATCGGTGGCGACTCTTACAAATTAAATTTTTACTTTAGGATTGACATGTTTTTTTATTTATATTCTTTTCTGTCGTCTGACCATTTGTTATTTGTAAAAATATATGTAATAGAACAATTTAGTGGCAGCCATTCTTGATTTGTAGATTTGTCGATGAGCATTTAATGAATTATTTTATATTTAGTTATATTTTTGTTGTGATAGCATCATATTTTTATTTCTGGATTAACAGTTTTTAAGCACTGTGCTATTCCATTCTGCCAGTAATTCACAGCAACTCTGTCTTTCTGTACGCTTTTGGCTTGACAGGTGAATTGATTTTGACGGTAGTGACATTTGGATAGCGCAAAGTCTTGGAAAGATGATAATTTACTTTTGACTAATCGGAAAAATGAATATAAGGAAATGATTTATACAGATATATCCATCTGGCGTAATGTAGCTAGAAAGTATGGGGCGGGAATTGGCAGCAAGAAGCATCCCTGTCGTGAAAGTATGCTTTGCAATTGCCACCTTATTCGCCCAGTACGGAAATATGGGAAATATTTCCTCTTTGTTGGGCAGGCCTATGACCCACAGTAGAATTCCAATAGCTGACTCTGACTGAATAGGTCACAGTGTCATATGTAACAGTGACCTAGTAGCTGCAAGATAGTTTTATTGATTAGCAATGCCGCGCTGCCGGTTGTACCGGAAGTTCGGATCCGTTGCGGATATTGGTTCCAGGCGACGCTGTGGTACCGGCACCTAGATCTATGTTACGTCATTTGTGTGTATTACAAATATTAGTACATTCCTAATAGATGCTTAATCCTACTAATATAAAATGTGGAACTTTGTTTGTCATGTTTGTTTTAAATGGTAGAAAACATTTCTAAAAGAGATTGTTCATTACCTGAGTTAACATTTATTTTAATAAACTTACACAATTTCTCATATGTTGACCTGACCTGATATGTAATTTAAAATACTTGTGTTATAGACATCCGATAACATAGGAATGAGAAATATAGTACGTATAAACCAATATTTGTCCTGGTTGGGGATTGCAGACACGAACTCTGGTGTACCAAATGGGGGCGCTACGGTTGGCACTATCAGACCCGTCATACGTTTATCCCGAAAAGTATTTAGAAGTCTCTAGGATTATTAAGAACAAACCACGAATCATTGGACTATAAATTTAGTATAGAGGCTATTATCCAGGACAAATGGTATCCATTAGCTTTATTCTATTCCAATAGGATCTCATGGGGGATAGAGAATAGGTATCTTAAATATCAATTATCCAGGCAAGCTCTAGTAGCTTGTAAGTCAAATATTATTATACAAGTGAAACCGCGGCAAACGATTGTTTATTTATAAAGGATGCTAAAACCCGTGCGGTTAGACCCGCGTTAAATTGTAAAGCAAACCTAGCATCCCTTTTATTGATCCCAGCTTGATGTTGTATAGTCGATAGCCTTCCTCGATAATTGGACTATCCAAAAATGAAAGGATTTTTCAAATCGGATCAGCGGTTCCTTAGATTATCGCGTTTAAACAAACAAGCAAACTTAAGCTTAATAATATTCGTTTAGATTTACATTTTAACAGTGACCCAGTTGCTCACTGATTGATTGTCGAAGCCGCGCCGCGTCGGGTGAGACGTGAATTGGCGTCCGATGCGGATATTGCCTCGCAGCAAGGGCTGATTTATACTAGTATATATGACTGTTGAAATAAAATCTGTTTTCATACGGTTTTCACCAATGGACTGCTGGTCTTTTAAGGAAGGTTTAGATAAACATGTTTCGTGTGAATAGGCTGAAATATGGACATGATTGGTGAAGATTAAAAAAATCCTAAAGTTTTTGAACTACATATATGTCCAATATATTTATAATAAACCAGGGATCGGATGGCTGCAGCCCATCCGCCCATGCCCGTCGCCAAGTTACGTCCTGCGATTGCCGCAACGTTTGCTCAGCGCGGCAATAATGGGCTTTTTCCCCCCTTAATAATAAAAACAAAAAAATAAACGTCTGGTCTCTGAAAAAAAAAATCAGCTTGTCAAGCTTGAAGTTGATTGTTTTCTATTATAATAAAATGTAAAAGTTTAATAAACCACGTGATAAACACGTAAAATATAAATAATTCAAGACGCCTTGGTGACCACACACCCAACATGATTCATAAGATATTTCTTGTTAAACTATTGTTAACATTTCGATAAGCCAAGAGATTGATATGTCGTTATATTTTTTTTATCAGTTTAACGACAGGAAAAACAATGTATCTATCTGTAAATCAAAAGTGTGTTTCATGATGTGTCACTATGTGCTTGCCCCGACTTTGCCCGGTTTGCTCACCATGAGTATATCATGTTACCTTACACCGCCATCTGTTAGAATCTCATGCCACATACAGATAATTATAACTCTGTCATATCAAATAATTTGCAATAAAAAATATATTGCGACTATGAATTTACATCATACATACATATATCTCAACTATGTCCCAGAGTCTGTCTAGGTAGGCTGAGACTATAGATTTTCATCTGCTACGATCTTGGCATACCTCTCTCGCTTTCTTTACATACGCATTAGTCCTTTTATACACGCTTGTTTATTTGTGGTACTTTTGACCTGGCCCTTCTTTAATTGTTCTTTTGTTGCGGCTATAAATTAAGATATAAACTATCCTATATTTTAAGTTAGATCAAACTGCACACAGTAAGCAACATTTTCTTAAAATCGGTTCAGTTGTTTGAAAGTTCTTAGAACTTCTAAAGCGATGAATCTCGGACAAACAATCTGACTAGAAATAATTATATATTAAGTTTAGGTGACCCGACAGACTTTGTATCGTCTATATACTTATATATTTATGTAGAAAAAATAATATATATTGCGACTATAAATTGAGATATAAACTATTCTATCTCTCAAGTTGGTTCAAACAGTAAGTACACAGTAAGCAAAGATGTATTAAAATTAGTTCAGTATTTAGTATCGAACTTTTTCCCAGACAAACATCGTTGGGAACTTGTAAATTAGATTATATAAATTGGATATATTTTAACTGTGAGGCACCGGCACAGCGGGTATTGGATACGAATAGTGAGTTCTTATATATTTCAATGCCCTTGCAGGGCGTCACATGAAACTATATTTTGTCTACCATGTTCAATGTTCATGTAATGTGACAAGCATAAATTAATTTGAAATTAACGTGAGACGTATTTTTATTATATAAAGATTCTAATGTGATGTTCTAGTAGAGCCGAAATGTTCAGTAATTGAATTGCCAGCGCCGATACGGACGAACCGATTGATGTCGGTGTCCGGTGCGGATATTGGGGCGGTCCGCGATAGCCCCTTTGCTGTCAGGCCTCCACGCTGCAAATGTTCAACATTCAGTCGGCTGCCACATTATGACATTATAAAATTGCGATATAACGCATGTCAGTGGCGTGGTTCGCTGTGAGTCCGGCAGACGGAAGATTTTTTATTATATATGTATTGAAAATAAAATAAGTCTCTTGATCGAGGATTCACGCGTGAACGGCTAGACCAATTTCGCTTATTCTGTTGGTATTTGTTTTGTTAAGGTTCTTGTTTCGGTAAAATGAAACAAAACAATAATTGAACATTTAAGAATACTCAACAACCATAAAACTAGAAACCTTTTATGTAACCTTATAGCGTTTGACTTAACTGTCAAAAATTTGACAATTGGGCGACAGTTTCGATAGTCGGAATTACATTTTTTTTATTGTTAAGATAGGATAACTTATATCAGGTTAGATTGTGAATTATAAAATACTGGCTGTGCCCGCGACTTCGTCTGCGTAGAATAGTTTTTTGGGTACCATACCTCTTTACCTTAACTTATATAAACTTTGAATGTCATGTTTATTCATATAAAATAAGTTTCAAGTTTCTAGCTCCAAAAATAGCAACATACAACTTTTTATCCCCCATTTCGACTCCTTACAACCCGTTTTTCGAATTATAAATAACCTATGTCCTTTCTCAGGGTCTAAAGATTGTCTGTGCCAAATTTCATCAAAATCGGTTTAGAGGTATAAGCGGGAAAGCGTCACAGACAGACAGACAGAGTTACTTTCGCATCTATAATATTAGTAACGATGCTGTGCTCTATATCTGACGAAAATTTCGGTCATTAATTCTGGCCATGGTGATGGCGAGAGTCACGTTACGTCAAGTTCCGGTACGCATTTATTGCCGCAGACACTATGTAGATTACTAGAAGTAGACCTCTTTCGAAGGTCGTCTGCATTGGTACCTCACTTTCTATTTGTACCGCCAAATTGCAGTGTTCATATTGCTGTGTTCCGGTTCGAAGGTAGTGAAACTACTGGGTTCGAAGACGCAGTAAATCTGACTGTATACTATACTAAATGTGACTGTATCTTCAGTTCACAAGTTAGGCGACATCCTAGTGATATCTTTGTGATGACACGAGCGTCTATAGGCTGCGGCCACGTTTATCATCAAGCGGACCGTTGTTTGCTGGATTCATAAAAAAAAAAGATTTTTGACATTTATCGTCTGTTACTGTATATTTAATCGCATACTATAAAATTATAAATTTGTTGCCGTCCGCAAACGTCGAAGTATGCAATCATCGATACGGATGAACTGACGGACACCGGTGTCCGGTTCGGATATTGGAACAGACAGCGATAGCCTCGTTTTTCATTGAATGCCCGACTAGATCGGATATTTAATGTCATATTATTAGAGAGTAATTACGCCTTTGAATTAATTAATGTGCAAATCTTTAATAATATGTAATCAATTTCCACAACAAACCTGATTCCATGATAAGTCGCTTAAAGCACTTTTGTATGGACATCAAACAACAGAATCACAAATATACTAATTAAATACATATATTTAACACCCAGACACAAAACAAACATAACTATGATCATATACTTGTCCTGGAGGGGGATTGAACCCACGACCTTTAGCGCACAAGACAGGATCACTACCATCTGCGCCATCGGGCCCTTGGGTCGACGGTTAACGGTTCCCAACGTAGGCAAACGTAGGCAGAGAGCAGCTTTCGCGACAGGGATGCTGCTGCACATCCCAACCCTGTCCCTTTGAGCTCCACTGTTTCGGATGGATATACCCCCATCTGTCGGTTCTGTTACCTTAGTCGCCTCTTATTGCACCTGGTGCAGCGGGAGGTACTATTCTACTCTGCTGGTACCTACCTCGTGAGGTATATACCTATATAGTTGTAGTTGATAATAGGTATATTTCCTCCTCTAGTTATATGACATCGGTGTACGCTAGAAAGTTATTTAATTACATCTTATTTGGTTATGTCCAAAGCTTCCAATTGCCCAACCGAGAGTTTAATATCAGATTTGTTAGCCCGTGAAGTGTGCCAGCAACTCTGTGGTTAGACAAGTTTTTATTAAAAGAGTTGGAGTGTGAAACGAGGAGCGTTTATAAAGCGGACAGTTTTTGTTGTGCTTTATTGTCAACTGTCTGACATTGAGGCCGGGTGTCTGTATTATTTAAGACGTTAACGAAATACTTTGTTGAAGTTAAGTTGAAGAAAATTTGCGCTACGAAAATGTCTTTACAAATGATCAACTCACGCATTTGTTATGAATTTAATAATTTAAAGGCTGTGGTGCCGAGTATAGTGACTTCCTCTGTACCAGGGGCCGTAATCGGCGAATGAGGTACCGGAACCGATAGATGGCGGTATATCCATCCGAAACAGTGTAGCTCAAATGCATAAAGCGGGGATGGGCAGCAGCACACTTGTGCTCCACAAATTTGTAAAAATATTGCAAAATTCAAATTATTTTTATTCTGACGAGCCCGATGGCGCTGATAGTAGTGATCCTATCTTGTGCGTCATAGGTCGTGGGTTTGATCCCCACCCAGAGCAAATATTTCTATGTTGACATTTGTATTTGTTCTGTGTCGGGGTGTTAAAACATGTATTTAGGTATTATAATTGTGATTCCTCTGTTGTCTGATGTCCGTAACACAAATTAAGCGACTTATCATAGAGTCAGGTCAATGTATGAGATGTTGTGGGAATTTATTATTATTAAAGTTAGATTCGCTAATCGAAATTTAATCAAAGCCTACAAAGCTAGCCTGTTGTGGTCCGCTCGCATAATACAAATATCAATGTGTGGCCTAACAAAACGCTTTCAACAAGTTCGTTTGTACAAAAGTTATTTTCGATGTGCAACTGTCACAATGGGCTAATCTACCTCGCATCGTCCCGCCACAATACAGCCGCCATACAAAGCTATCAGCGCTGGTGACACCTTTTGAGGCGACGCGTTTGGACTAACGTTTGGCATTGTATACCCAATTTTAGATGTATTGTGTCAATGCCAAATATAACTTGACGTCCGCAACTGACATGATATATCGTGGTTCCTGTGACTTTTGTCTGCATGAATCGGAACTTATACAAAGGTCGTCTGCATTGCTCACCTATTTCTACCGCCAAATAGCAATGTTCGCATGTGAGACAGGCAGTGAAATTACTGGGTAATGGACATAATGTCTTTTAAGTCACAAGCTTGGCAACGCGCTAGTGATATCCTTGTGATATTACGAACGTCTATAGGCTACGGTGACGGACTGTATGCTTGTTTGACGACCAACTGGCGTATACTCTTAGTATAAGCAATTCGAATAATAATTCTTAAGAGTTATACAGACGCGTAAAGGATGGGAAGAAAAAAAATACAATTATGGTATGAAAAACGTACGAGTAGATTAGATTGGATGGGACGTAAGAGACGAGTTTTGTATTGTATAGCATAACTCAAATGTATACTAAATGTGTAAATGTAATAGTATCTAAAATATTAATATGATTAACATTGTAATGAGGAAAGATTTGTTATTATATTTTTAAAGCAATTTATTGCAAAAACTACATTAAAAAATTCTGACACCAGCTTTTTTTAATCCACTGCTGGACATAGGTTTCTCCAGGAATTCTGCCCATAATTGCCGCGCTCGGTAAGCGTGTTGGCAATCGCAAAGTGCATCTTTCGCAACAGGGATGCTGCTGCCTATCCCGATCCTGTGTGTTTGAGCTGTACTGTTTCGGATGGATATACCACCATCTGTCGCTTCTGGTACCTTAGTCGACTTTTACGACACCTGGTACAGTGTGTAGACCCTATACATATATGTGTGTGTACCTTGTACCAGTAATATATAAGATATGTATATCTTAATCTTATATCTTATCCTAATCCTATATATATATATATATATATATATATATGACAGGAAATTCATATTAAAAGGTATATGAAAAAAGGTCAAATTTCGACCACAAAGGGAATTTTAGTATACTTGTGATTAAGTAGATAGGTGCTAGTTATACACAAAAAGCGGTATATTATTTACCTATTTACCAACTGCCTAGATATATAAAAGACAATTAAACGTGTCTGAATTAATGTTGGTTCAGCTGTCTTACTCTCTCTAGCTTCTTATTTATTCATGAAATAGAAGAAGACACAATGCATAATATCTAGATATTAACACAACCTCGAATTTAACAAGCATAGTTTACGAGGATTGCTACGCTATTGTCTTTCTTTGCCAGATATTAATTTGAATGTTGTCCGTCAAGTTTAGTGAGCTAGAAAGTGGGGCCAGTACGCGGACAATGGTTGGTAATGAGCCTCTTGAATCGGTGCTGTTTGATTATAAAGTGCCCTATAGTAAACTGCTTAAGGGAATTCCATTGTTCTGGAGTTGGTATTAATGGTTGTATCTTGGTATGTTAGTTAATGCAATGCTTTAATGTATTAGATGATTATAGTATATTAATATTTAAGATAACAGAATGTTCATATAGAGGTCCGGCACAGCAGAACAGTACTCACCTTCGTACTAGGTATCGTAATAAGCGAGGTACCAGAAAAAAAAAATGGTATATAGTATAAAAACACTAATAATTTTAAGAGTTTTTTAATATGATGTTGTGAATAAACCAATTTTTTTTGGGTTATATTGCAAATGTTGGTTAAACTCGACGGGATAGATCAAAATATTGTACTCCCATAAAAGTTCTACAAAAATGTTCGTAATGGTATATGTCCATCTCTTAGGGATAACTTACCATTTTGTTTATTTATGAAACTTAACAGCTATCCTTACAGGCTAAACCTAATATGATAGTGTGGCATTACAATCATATAACAAAAAACACACACACTTTACATACAATATTACAATTAACTTCAATAACTAACGATATATAAAATTAGTTTTGCAAGTTAACTCAAACTAACCGAAAATATTTCAGTCTATTCATGCAAAGTGTTTACCACTTATCCTCATTTTTCCTCATCGCTAGTTTATAATATTAGTAAGGATTATTCTCACGAGCACGGCAACTGCGGGGGTGCAACCGCGGGGCGCAGCTGGTCAGCAATAAATGTGACCGTTGCAAAAATATTATAAACGCAGTCGACGGATGTTATCGAATTATGGTCGATGTTATCGACCCACCTTGAAATGGCTGACATTGTTCTTTTCATTTATGTATTGTGTTACCACAATTCGTCTCGGTCCAGAAATTGAAATTAGTTTCATTGAACCTATTTAAATGAGGTATCACCGCGAACTCCTAAGCTCATATATCCGACTGGTTTGTCGAGAGTAAACAATCGACTCTTAAGAATGGAGTCCGCGCATTTGTAACTACGTTGGTTCAGACCCTGCTGTCTTCATTCATAATCCGGTGTCAATTTACATATGTGTGAAGGTGTTTCAATCAAGCGCATATTGTTACGTGCTTTGAGACGTAACTGCGAATTTATTGAATATAGGTACTCGTAAACTTGAGGTACCGGCAGAGTAGAATAGTACCTTCTACCGTACCAGGGTGTCGTATAAGGTGACTAAAGCAACAGAACCGACCGATGGCGGTATATTTATCCAAAACTGCAGCTTCAATGAACGGGTGGGGATGGTCAGTAGCATTCCACAGCGTTTTGCCCAACTTGCAATTATAGGCGAAATTCCAGTAGTTTGCAGGTGGACGATATATCAACTGATAAATCAAAGGCGTCGCAGTACCTAAGTGCGACAGAATAAAAGATTCCAAATCTTACAAAAAAGAAGGTAATTATGGTATGTACCTCACTCTCAATTATATCTACCGTCAAACAGCAATGTTCGCATTGATGTTTTCCGGTCTGAGAGGTGAGAGAGGCAGTGAAATTAGTAGGTTATGTCACGTCACAAGTTAGGCGATATCCTTCTAATCTGACATTTTGTAAAAGTGCCTTTTTACAAAATGTCTAAAATGTTTTTATTTTCAATACGCTGGTATGTGGACTTTTCAACTATATATGTACAACATACATATCAAACGAAATAGATTATCTCAATGGATTACCCATAGTGCTAGGCGTGGTTCTTCGGCTATTGGGAGTGGGAGGTTATCGAACCTCGGGTTATTTTTGACAAATGCCAGTAATTAGTTGCCAAATATAAGTGGCCATGTACCGGTTCATTGCACTAACTACAAAGCCGTGCAATCGAGATCGTCTAACGGTATGGGCTGCGCTTGCGCAACGTTCTCTTTCTCCTAATATGGCGTTGTTTTGATTACAATTTAAATTATGACTGACGTAACATCCATATACTGGTAAATTAGACGTTTTTAGTTAAAGTTTTGTTCTAATTAAGGTCGAGTCTTGCTCGTCTCTTATAACGATTTAAAAATATTTTTAAATAATATTAACTGACTTGATAAAAAGTTTTAAACACTTGTGTTGCAGACATCAGGAAACAAAAGAATTAAAAATATAATACTTAAATACATATACTAGACACAGAACAAATACAAATATTTATCATATAAATATTTGTACTGTGTGTGTATCAAATCCACGACCTATGGCGCACAAGATGGGGTCACTACTATCTGCGCTATCGGCACGTCATAGTCGCAAACGTAGTTTTATTATCTGATTTGCCTTCTTTCTCCAATTATGGTACTTAATGGGAACTAGTAAACGTTCTTTAAGCTCTATGCTACGTTTTATCAAAATTATGCACTTTTACCAACTGACAACTTTCGCATTCATTGTATTAGTATAAGATTATTTTATTTTAATTATATTATTTATATTCATCATAATGGCAGCCTTAAAAATGTCCTCTTGTGAATATCGGCCTCCACATGAAACCGTGGTAGCAATCGTAGAACGTAGCTTCGAGACGGGCGCCCTGTTGCATTATTTACATAAACTGGTAACTTTTATTACGTCATATTATCAAGTATCTCAATTGATCTAGCTATATACACTTAAGGGTAGTTAAAATATATATAACATTACCTACTTGTAACTAGCTAAATAGCAAAATTCTAACTCATAGATTTGTGTTCTCACACTCACACTAGTTCATCCATTAGTATTCTATTGGAAGTCCACTGCTGTTCTGGGGAATTTTGCTTATAACTGCCGCGCTGGGCAAGCTTATTGGCAATCGCAGAGCGTAGCTTCTGCGACGGGGATGCTGCTGCTCATCCCCGTTCTGTGCATTTGAGCTACACTGTTTTAGGTAGTTCTGTTGGTTCTTGTACCTCAGTCGCCTCTTAAGATACCTGGTACAGGAGAGGTACTATTCTACTCTGCCGGTACCTCACGACAAGTATATTTTTATACTTACTTAAATGTATATGTTTGAATGTGTCCTGGAGGAGACATAGACATAGACACATCGCGTCCCGTTAAAAGTTTCCTTTATCTCGTCCTCAAAATGGGAAGTATCTCGCAGCGTTTCAGGTTTGTCGCCACAAAACTGGGTAATAATTTTTTTTCATCTGTCTCACGGCCGAGATCGCGGCGCTGATAAAGAACTTATTTATCGTCCAACGCCTCGAATTTACAGTCGGAGAGTGGTGTAGGTCGCACCGATAACCTTATTGCTCCGCCGTGACTCGAATACGATTTCATATTTCCGAATGGTTTCGCTCGTACCTGTCGCCCCGAGGTTTCCGTTGGTGTATTAACTCAGTATTAAGCTTAATCAGCGCGTCTACGCGGTATAATAATGTCGGAGATTATTGCTTACATAGTTATTTACAAGCTTGAAGTAGACAATTCAAGTGAACAGAATTGTGTACATCCTACATCTTTTATTATGATCATTCGGCTATAGGACACTGTTGGACATAAACTACCTCGAGATTCACCTCTGCCACCTTTTTTTTCATTCAACCAGGGTGATATACAAGCTTACAGTCCACGTGATAGTTAGCATCCCAGCAGCCTATAGAAGCCCGTAATAACACAGGGGTATAACTATGGCGTTGCCAAATTGTAACTTGAAGATATGTCACATTACTTCTGATAGAGTGAGACTTTTTATTCTTTCCGGGATCAAAGTCAGCCTTATGTCATTCCCTAAAGTGCCGTCAGTTTCGTCATTCGAGTCCAATACTTGAAGGCGTTACATACGACAGACGCATTGATAAATATTAGTTGCTATGTATTTGGACGGCAGAATTCGCTGAGCGTTCAATTAAATTTTATGAACCTGATCATTACAAGAATAAAATACTTTTATTTTGTAGTCGTCATTCTAAAATGGTCTTTGTGACAAATGTGGTACTGTTGTTTATTCTATTCCACAAAATAAGCGGACGGGTCTCGTTAATCAATTTGACTTTTTGCTGTGATATCAATGATGCGAATTAATGGCCGTGAATTGGTACGTATAAAGTTCTGTTAAAAAAACATTTATGCTGACAGCTTCCACGTCTTAAATCATTTGTGTTTATAGTATAGCAAGCATTCGTACTGTGATTTAATTTGAACTAACATTAATTCGTTATAAACGCCGTAGGATGTCCACCGTTGGATGTAGGTATCCATTATAATTATAATTCGCAATCGCAACGTGTAGTTTCGCGAAGAGGATGCTGCTTTTATTCCTCGCCAATTGCGGTTTGTATGCGCTGATTCGGAGGTATTTATTACGGATAACTTTCAGTTCCAGTACCTCAATCTCCCCGTTAGACTTGACACAGAACAAGACACTATTCTTTTGTACGGGTAATTTTAACATTGGACAATTTGGTGTCGCCGTATGTTCGCTGTGGGGTATCGGCAGAGTAGTATATTGTGGGTAAAGTAATGGAATAGAAAAGTGGCTGTATATCCATACAGACAGCGTGGTTGAAATGCTAGAAGGCCGGGATGGGCAGCAGCATTCCCGTCGCGTAGTGATGCTCTGTGATGCACTACGCCAGCCTATCGCGGCAAATAGGCGGTAAACGTTTTGCGGTTGCTATGATAATAATAATAAATTCACTAAACATCTCTTACATTGATGTGACACCAAGAAAACTTTGATTCGCTTAAAGCACTTGTGTTATGGACATCAGACAACAGAGGAATCACAAATATAATACTTACGAGTATATTTATCGTATATAATTTTTGTCCTAGGCGGCAATCGAACCAATGACCTCTACCGCACTATATAGGAACATTACTGAATACGTCAAATAATGATGATAATTTGTATTGATACCTAGAGTTGGTGGTTCTAGAACTCCAATGTGATAGTCCTCGTTTGCTATTATAGAAAAGTCAAGTTTCTAATGTTGATCCAGTTTTAAATACCTAGAAGATGCTTGCTCGCGTGCTATTTCTTGTGAAAGGTTGAACCAGTCCAGCGTTGAGTCATTTCATAGCTTTTCTGCTAATTTGGATTACATTGATCTGCCTTGACGCGCGTACAAGCGCGCAATGGATGCATTTACCGACGCACGCGTTACTGCGCGTAGTGCCGGCTTGGCATACAGTGGTACCAGGACGAGGAAATCCAGGTTTCTTTATTACTCTATTACGAAGTAAACAGAAATAATAATGCATTGTAGCTAAGTTTAATTGGCTTAAGCAATAAGACCTCGAGTAGTGATAGTGATATCCTTGTTAATTAATGATCAAGCTAATATTAACAATCCCTTAGGTAAATAAAACATCTCTGTATATTGTAAATGAGTTTTGCATTTTATGTAATAATAATAATAATTATTAAATAAAATAAGTTGTAAATAATTTAAAGGCTTGTTAAATTTTGACTTAATTTATTTTCAGAAATTGAACTCTAATCTTGGATACAGTTTTGATTGGGGTTAAAAATTATCAGTCTGTATATTAATATGCCGTGGTTTACCGGCGGAGTGGAATAGTACCTCTCGCTATACCAGGTGTCGTAAGTGGCAACTGAGGTACCAGATACGACAGATGGCGGTATAACCATCCGAAACAGCTTGAATACATCATGATAAGGATGTGCAGCAGCATTCTTGTTGCAAAGTTGCGCTTTGCGATTATATATACAATAGTCATCTTGGGGAGGCCTATGTCCAGGAGTGGACTTCCAATGGCTGGTATGATATGAGGTTTTAGGTGATCTGCAGTACAGAAATGAACGCACTAACGTTCGATTGCTGCCATCAAATGCAGTATAATACACGCGGCAATTTCTGCGAAATAAAATTTATATAAGGAATTACTTGAACTACGGCATGTATGGGACACACTCTGCTAATCCTCTCGTAAAGAAATACTGTGCAATTTCTCGATTAAAACAGTTGCGAGGATCGTACATTTTAATATTCGTTGAACGTGTGCGTTCAATTTCAATAATGTCATTGTACAAAAAAGTAAAACTTTAAGATCACATTATTGATATAGAATGATCACATTTTAGGAAGAACTTGTTTTCTGATCTGTATTTACGATATTTGGTTTTGTCTATGATTATTGCTATAGAGCGATTACAGAATAAGCCTAAAAACCTGGTTAAAATTTCCAGTTAATTTATTAAGTATTATATAGGCGCTATTTAGCGCTTCGTGATTTAAGTTCGTTATATAATAATAAATTCTAGAAAAAAAATAACGGCCTCTTTTGACTCCCCTATCCCCTACCTCCAAATACACCTAATTCGCCCCTTTTGTGGTTAGTGAAATTTATAAATCTGCTTGAAACTTCTATTTAAAAATAGGCTAGCAAAATTCTGTATAAAGAGAAAACACCCTCTTGATTATATATATATATACTGTACATAATGTACTGTATCCACATTTTGTTCACCGTCAATCCCTTGTCACCTCGACGCCCGCAGTAAATCTTCCTCGAGCGTGTTTTAACAGAGCTTAATTGATATTTCACATGGAGTGACTCGTCGCCGAATAAAGAGGTGTGTTGCGACTGGGTTGAATGCCGAGTGGTTTGAGACGTGAATAAATGAAATATGTACGTACAGACACCCTGCGTATACATCGATGTTCCCATCTTGTGCTTATTTAGATTGTAAATGTGAAAGCGATCTGTGTTAATGTGAGGCTACATTTTAACTACACGCGCTCGTGGCCATATCAGGCTCGGCTGCACAATGAACGAGTTAATTTACGCGGGTGATGTGGTGCGAGCCATCTGTATCAATTAGATTTTCGTTGATGTTACATTCATTTGTTTTTATTGTGATGCCAATTACGTTAGACGCATTTAGAGGATCTAAAAAATCAAATATACTTAGAAATATTTAATTATAAAAATTATATTTGCACTTGTATTATATTTTGCAGTAAGTCGTTAAATGTAGGCAGTATGTAGTTAATATGCTGGCGTTGAGATGGTCGGTCTCGGTTGTAGATTAAATGGTCTATCTAAAGTAGGTCGTATATAACCAACCATCTGTATTTATCTGGTTATATGTGTGACGTTCCTCATGTCACTCACGCTGCGTATGCCAGCGAATGTTATTGTTTTCATGCACTATGTCATTAAATGTAGGCAGAATGTAGTAACCAACTAATATGCTGGCACTAGGGTTGGTGGGTCACAGTTGCAGATTAAATGGTTTGTCAAAAGCGTCGTTTAGAACCAACCATCGTATTTATCTTGTTTTATGCGTCACACATGTCACTCACGCTAGGATTTCAGCAAATGTTATGGAGTTAACTGTAGGCAGTATGTAGTGAACAACTAATATGTAGACGTTAGCCTAGGATAGTAGGTCTTAGTTGCAGATAGAATGAGTTAACAAAAGTGGGTGGTACAAAACTAATCTACTGTATTTGTTTGGTCTTTCGCGTTACGTCACAGGACGTCTCATGTAGTTAGAGATATAAACTATCCTATCCCTAGGGTGCACGCACCCTGCCAAGCTATTAAGTGTTATTGCTATAATGTTTTATGTAGTTAATTAACGTCTGGTGACCGTTAAACGTTCAAGTGGCGTGTTAAGTGCATTTAAAGTTCAGATTTAAAGTAACTATTTAAAGTTTTACTAACAGCGCGCCGCGGTTTTACTCGCGTTAAATTGTAGAATTTTAATACTGACTTTGCGCCCCCGTTTTACCCATTTAGGGGGTGAATTTTGGAAAATCCTTCCTTAGTGCTCAGTCAGTCAGTCAACTATTCCTTTTATATATTAGACGGGCCCGATGGCGCATATGGTAGTGATCTGCTTGTGCGCCAAAAGTCGTGGATTCGATTCCCGCCCAGTACAAATATTTATATGATGATATTTATGTGTGTTCTGTGTCTGGGTGTTAAATATATATTTAAGTAGCATATTTGTGGTGTCTCTGTTGTCTGATGTCCGTTACACAAGTGCTTTAAGCGACTTGTCACGGAATCAGGCCAATATATGAGATGTTGTGGAAAAAAAGATAACTAAACTAATAACGGCGAGCAATCACGTAATACGAAATGTTCATGAATAGAAAGTAATATGGTGAATCAATTCATTCGTACTGGATCGATTTCTATTGTGTTGGTTTCCTTGAATATGCCATTACCTCATCGCGTTTTAAACTGTTTGAAGAAAAATGTAAACGCCTCTTGATGGGTAGCTTAATATTTGTGTTATTCATTTCAGTGGAATTTTATAAATGTATGTTTATTGCCTTTGCTGTGTCCATTGAGTTTTATGGTTTAGCTAGCGGAAACCAACGACTTTATCCGTATCCTTTTTATACATTACAGCGTTTATATATATTTTATATATAACTAGTTGAGCCCGCGACTTCCATACCTACGGAACCTTACCTCATTAACATGACTTATATAAATTTTGAATGTCATGTTTATTTATATCGAATCAATGGACTGAAAAATATGTTTCTTGCTCTCAAAATTGCGATACTTCCATACTTACAACTTTTCATCCCCCTTTTCGACCCCTTACCCTTATTTAGAATTAAAAAAATAGCCTATGTCCTTTCTCAGGGTCTAAAGATTGTCTGATTGATTGCGGGAAAGCGTTACAGACAGACAGACAGAGTTACTTTCGCATTTATAACACTAGTAGGGATAATAAATCCGATGAATGTGTTGAATTGTTATTATTATTATTAGCAACAATTTTGTGTGAAAGAGATACAAACATCCATTCATTCGTTTCTATATCTTCCTATTTATGGATATTGTTCCCGGTAGTCTGGTTAACAAAAATGAATGAACACCATTTCATTCTAATTTATTATTTATTTAGTCATATATTTCAATTGCATATTCGAGCCGGTAGCTGCGTTGGCTCTTCATCCTCATTGCGACGTAGTTGAATCCAATGCCTCCTTCAGTAATGTTCACGGAAGCCTCGCTGTTCTGGTAGTCGTAACAGGATATGGCCTGGAATGGCATAGCGGGAATTTAATGTTGACTTTATAGATCCTGAACACATTCTATTCGTTTGTTTTACGTCTCTTTTTCTCGAGGTCAATGGAATAGAACTCTTTGTACCGAATGTTGTTAAAGGCGAGTGAGTTACCAGATCCGATAGATGGCGGTATATCCACTCGAATGTCGTAACTTGAATCATCATCGTCATGAAGGCCACTGCTGGACATAGGCATCCCCAAGATAGGGAAATTTTGCCCATAATTGTTGCACTGGGCAAGCGTGTCAGCAATGGTAAAGCGCAGCCTTAGCGACGAGGATGCTGCTGCCCATCCCCACCTAGTGCATTGAACTTGTTTCTTACAAAACCTAGTACAGAGTGATACTATTTTACTTTGCCGGTATATATATATAACATATAACATAACATATAACATAACATCTCATAAATTTACCTGTGCATACTACAACCGACATACATAAGTTGCAAACTCAAAAAGCATTTGTATTATCAAATCAGACGACACTTATCAAATCAGACGAACTTCTGGCAGTATGACCAGTCAGACACCCACACACAGGACAAACATAAATATTCATTATATAAATTTTTGTCCTGGGCGAGGATCGAACCCACGACCTATGGCGCACAAGATAGAATCACTACCATCCGCGCCCTCGTGCCTGTTGAATATATTCGTCTGCCTTTTAATTATTTCTGTGCAATCAACCATGTTGTTTTGTTTTAAGATACATATTTTGCGGTCGACAGTAAATTTTTACATTTGCGATTAATTAATCGTAATGATGTGGTTTGGATGTTAATTGGTGGTATTATGTAAATAATAGGCCGGCAGCGTTTATACATAATAATGTTCGTTATTTATAGTATAGTTGGTAGTGAGCAATAAAATTTTATCGTTTACTCGATGCAGTTTCTATGTATGTCATAATTCTTGTCCTATTGTACGCGTTTAATTGGAGTATGACAAATTCCTATCAATTTAACATTTTGTGTCATGATATCGAATTATTTATGATTAAATCAATGTAAAGTGGACAGACATTTATATGTATAAGACTCGCGGAGGGTCGAGACATCTCGTGAGACCTGGGAACCTAATCTAATACTAACTCGATGTTTCTAGATGGCTTATTGGATTGAGCCGGCTCAATACGCCGATGTAAGTTATTTAAAAGATTTTCATACTGAAGAAATTAATTCGTTGTTCTGAACTAAATTGTATGTAGACTTTAATTTAATTATTTATGATTAGACTTAATTATTTATTCCCTAGCCGTGCCTCGCAGTTTTTCCCCGCTAATTTGAACTAAAATATATTATATTGATGTTGAGCCTCTATTCATTGTCATCAAGTTCACTGCTGCCTCCCCAAGAAAGAGGAAATTTTGCCCATAATTGCCGCGCTGGGCAATCGTGTTGGCAATAGCAGAGCCCATATGCATTTGAGCTACCCTGATTCGGATGGATATGCTGCCATCTGTCGGTTCTGGTGCCTGACTGCACTCTGCTCTGCCGGAGTTCAAAGTTCCTTAGCGTCCGAATAAACTTTTAGCTTTATAATATCTTTCTTCATTTATAAGAATTTCATGCCACCTTGTTTGTCCGGTATGTACTTCTAAACTACAGAACCGATTTCAAACAATTTTTGCTTAGTGTGTAAAGGTTCATGCAACTTGAGAGATTATTTAGAAATATCTCAATTTGTAATCGTAATATTTCTTTCATGCTAAATGTATATAGTTAAAACAAGACAACATCTGTTGGGTTACCTAGTCAGTATATAAATGTTTCGATAAGTACATACATACACCACGCCATACCACCTTTAGGGTAAGCAGAAACTATGGTACTCCACTCCGCTTGTTCGAAACTTGGCATACCTCTTTTGCTTCCCTTACTTGCATTAGTCCTTTTATACACGCTCGTTTATTCTTGGTACTTCTGGCTTGGCCCCTCTTTAATACCTCTTCTACATGGTTAAGGTATGTTCGCCTAGGTCATTCTATACCAACTCTTCAATTCACTTCCGTTGTATATATTTGTGCAGTCATTCTACTTTTATTTATCCTTTCTACATGTCCAAACCATCTCAACATTCCTTTCTCTATAATTATCACAACATCACCGTTTACACAACATTGATATCTTATCACACTATTCTTTAATCTATCTCTTAAACTCACACCATACATACTTCGAAGTGCTCTCATTTAAACAGCATTTATTCTGCTCGCGTGTTTCTTTTTTTATTTCTTTCTTCTGTACCTTGATAAATTGTTAAAGCGCTTTTGTTAAAGACATGAGACGAAAGAGGAATCTTTAATATACTACTTACATACATATTTCAACATCCAGATACAAAACAAACAGTCTTCATACAATTATTTGTCCTATGTAGGGATCGAACCCACCGCCATTGCGTTAATATTTTAAAAGTATTGTATTACCTTTATTTCCAAGCCAGCTGTTCCGTTGTACTGGTAGTATTTGACCCGTTTCTTCCAGGGTATAGCTTCGTAGAACACCTTCTCGCGTCTCACAAGCTTCGATGACGGCGACTTCTCTCCGAAATGGTAGTTCGTGCAGCACACAAACGCCACGAGATAAAAGACGAATAAATACGTGGGCCACTTCATCTTTGTATTTAAATACGACAATTGTATTAGATATTTATATTAGATATTCGGTCGGTTCTTGTTTATGCCGCAACGAAACACTGACTGAGTTGATTTCTTCATACGTAAAGGTCAAGATGTCTTTGCTTGATAAAGATTGTAACGAACTTAATGGAGTGACGCTGCATTGTAGTGTTTACTCAAGTTTTGTTTGCAATGTGGAAATCGTTTATCGTCTCCACAAATTGAGTGTTGTCTGTCGGGCTAACGATCTGGAAATTAGGGCTTGCGGTAGGTAATGGTAATTAATGTTATATATTAAATTCTAGTTTGACAGCGTTAGTTAATATACCTACTCGTCCAAAACGGCTTGACCAATTATTATAAATTTTGTATGCATATTCTGTAGGTGTGAGAATCGGCTACTATTTATTTTTCATACCCCTAAGTTTTTGAATTTTTCGAATAATTTCACCCATCTATCACCAATCCCTATTTTTATAGTTATTTTAGTAACGTAATCTTAATAAATAAAATAATAGCTTATTAATAAACATATTAAATTTACGGTACTTGTGACAAGATTTTAATAACAAAAATAAGTTTTTTTTTTGTTTATCTGTCTGTTTGAGGTAAACTCCGAAACGACATTATTTTTTCTCGGACGAACCTATTGCTGTACTACTCAGACGTCAATTCCAGCGCCACCGAAAAAAGAGGGCGAGGCCTCTCATAGATGAGAGGTCCGATGTCCGTGTCTACGTGTATTTATCCTACGTGCCCCGCGGCCGCGACGGAGCGGACCGACGGCGCGCCCGAGGGCACCTCTAGACGCTCGACCTAGACTCGCCGTCGTTGGGGTTGAGTTTATTATGAAATTTAGCAAAAGACGACGGGCAGATTGAGCCCGACAGCTCTAGGGCTGTCGGTTATCGCTCGTGGGGGCAGGGACTGCACGCGTTCGCCGGCGAACACGGTGTACTGCTCTGTTGTACGAATGCATGTGGAGTGTTAATGATCGTGTTGTGCCAGTAAGAGAGCGAGGAAGAGCTGCGATTTTAGCGGTTATACTATCGGAAGGGCCAAAACGACTGGACTGACTAATTAAATAGGCCTATCACAGGCGCTTTTATATCGTCAAAAAATAACCAAAAAAAATCTATGAATATAGATTTGCTAATTATAATTTTACACAAATGACCGATGCGTCTGACCACCAGTGTTATAAGAGCCATTTAAACAAATAGTTCATTATGTATTCTAATTTAATACTAGTCTGCCGGCACACGACGGGTCTTATAACTAAGTTTATAGCAGGCTCATTACGTGAGTTACCAGAAAAGGATATAATAATTATAAGGAGTAACTAGGCTAGTTTTAATTATTTATTATTCCCACGAAAACGAGATCCACTCGTGTAAAACCGCAGGGCGCTGCTTTTTTAAAATAAACACGCCATGTCAAGCAATAAGTTGCTTGTGGTCAATATTTAGTCATCATCATCATCATCATACCAGCCATTTAAAGTTTACTGCCGGACATTGGCCTCCCCAAGAAAGGGGGAATGTTGACCATAATTGCCGCGCTGGGCAAGCGTGTTGGCAATTGCAGAGCGCAGTTATTGCGACGGGGATGCTGCTGCCCATCGTCGCCCTTTGCATTTGAGCTGCACTGTTTATCGCCATCTGTCGGTTCTGGTACCTTAGTCACCTCTTACGACACCTGGTGCATTGGGAGGTACCGGCAGAATAGAAAAGTGCCATTTCTGCCGGTACCTCGCGGCCTATCATAATTTATATTTATATTACACAAATATATAGAATGGAAGTGGATGGAAGAGTTGGGATAGGATGAATTAGGCGAACATATCTTAACCAGGTATTAGAGCTATTAAAGAAGGGCCAGGTCAAAAGTACCAAGAATAAACAATCTTGTACGATAGGACTTATGCAAGTCAAGGAAGAGAGAGGTATGCCAAGATCGTAACATCTATGTCTATCCCTATGGGACACAGGCTTTTGATTGTCCCTAGAGAACTCTGGTTTTCCAGGGATCAGGACTACGGGGTTTAAACCATATGCCTATATTAAATAAAATCGGTTTTCCGACTAAGGCGTGAAATGAGTGTTTAATAAACTTATATTCGTACGTTACGTTCTGATATTTTTATCTATATATAAAGAACACATGTCTCGGTATTAGTGCGGGATAAACGTCTCACTACTGGGCCGATTTTAATATTTTTTTCTTATTGGATACAGTTTGAACCAACTTGAGTAGGGTTGTTTATATTTTAATTTATAGTTGCAATATTTTTTTTTTCATGACAGTACTGCTAGTATAGTTTAAGTATGTCCAGTTTAATTGATATCAATTTTTTTTTCGGCACAATTTCTTTTACTTTAATTTGATTCTGTGTAAGTCGCTTAAAGCACTTATGTTACGGACTTCAGACAACAAAGGAATCACAAATATAATTAAACTTACATTTAACACTATATATATTATCATATAAATATTTGTCCTGTGTGGGGATCGACCTTACGATCTTTGGCGCACAAGACAGGATCACCACCATCTGCGCCATCGTGCCCGTCACTAGGTTTTCTACGACAGAGTAATTAAGAGTAGATTAATGCATCACCATTGATTCGAAGTGTCGTAACATTGGCAATGTTTCTGAGACGATGCTCTAAAGTTCTGCGTTTCTATCAATTTTTCCTGCCTACACGTGTTTGCTTAAAATAACAGTTCATTATGTTGACGTGTGGACGCAATATACGAGTGGTCTAGATCAATATGAATTACGGAAAAACCCTGCAATTGTAGCTCACAATTGTCGAGTTCGCGTTACCTACAAGGTAAGTTGTTACAAAGAAATTGTTATGTTTGCAGCGGGCCATTTATATTAATTAAAGTTGCGAGTTGAGCGAGTCATCGTAACGTATATATTTAAACACAAATTCATATTATTTGTGTATATATACATATGTATGACGTATAGCACTGACAGATTGCAAGATGCTGACAGCATCTAATACGTTAATGGGTCTTGAACGTTTCGATTTTAAAACGTTCAAGACAAGAATTTTTAAAGGTAATCTATATTGGTACCTTACTCTCACCTATTTCTACCGCCAAACAGCAGGTTCATATTGCTGTGTTCCGGTTTAAAGGGTGGGAAAGGCAGTGAAATTACTGGGTACTGTGACATAGTACCTTCAAGTCACAAGGTTAGGCTGCTGCGACGCTTACTGCAGACTGTATGCTTGTTCGTCGATAAATAATAAAAAAAAATAGTAATAAAAAGAAATGTGTAATCACTATTATATATGCAATTTGGTTAAAAGGAGTATACAAAATAGTTATAGTGGGATAGACATATGACAAGATGGACTTTTCACCTTTTTAAGGTGTACAGAATTGTAGTAGGTAGGTACATTATTTTGATCTATCTCGTCGGGTACAGCCCGCGTTTGTAATGTAAGCGTGTTTGTTTCTCTTCTATATTATCTATGTATAGTATATATATATATATACACACACACACACACACACACACACACATATATATATATTGATTTTATGGCTCACAGGAAAGCTTGTAACATAATTCGACAAATAAAAGTACTCTTAACGGCTTAAAACGCGGTTTATTTAATGTTTTACATTTGTTGATCGATGTTTCGGATAACTTGCGATAACCATTCTTAAAATTCGAAAATATTATAATACTACATACTAGATCTCGAGAAATATCTCGCTCAATCTCCGATCTCGCCGGATTTCGGATAGTCTTTGTCTAATAACGCTAATTGACGAATAATTGACGGACAGAATAATGCGTTGCCTTAAGTGAAGCATTCAAGCGCTGTCAGACACCGAAATCGAATGTTTATTTGGATTATCTCAATAATTCATTTATTGATACTACTATATTGGTATACAACAATAAGATTTGCGTGAATCGACGCCTGTGTCAAGGCTACTGAGTTACGGGAACAGACAGGTGGCAGTATATCAATCTAAAAGTGTAGTTCAAATGTATAACGGGATAGGATTAGGCAGCAGTATCCCTGTCGTTTTTCAACGTACTGCAATTGCCACCACGCCTGCTCAGCGTAGCAGTTAAAAAAGTAAACCTTTTTGGCGAGGTCTATTGCCAATAGTGGACATCCTATGGTTGAAGGTATGATGTGGTCTCAGTACGAATTATTTAAAGAAAAAATTGCAAATAAGATGGCCTGCTAATGTCAAATATTGTAACGGAATTACCACCATGATAGAGTATTTTAATTTTATTGAATTCAGCTCACTTATCATGTAAAATTTGTGGTAATTTGTGGTAATTTACTTCATGTTATTAATAAATAAAAACAATTATGACACGGCACGCAATCGAAATTATTGCCTACGATAATATCTTTTACCCTTTAGTTCCCTGAATAATCACCGCTCGTCGACCGCGGCTAGAGGTCACTTACAATCCTTCTTAACTTTTGTTTGTCATTGTTGTTGAATAACGTCTATAAGCCAACCAACCATATTGGATTATTCACTTTCACTCAATATTTGAATATTGAACCTTTTTTGGAACACTATTATCTTATTATTTTTAATATGCCAGTAATATCGTGCTGACAAAAATATACATGTTGTAGTCTATGTGTAGAAGTATTGAACTGAAGGTAGTTGAGAATGTAAGCGTGCATCTGTCATTTTGCTGCCGGCGCAAAGTTGTAAACATTGTGCCGTAGAGATGATACGAGGTTGAGCGTTATCGATAAACAAAATATAAATAAAATTATCGACTATATACACGCAAAATACTAAGTATAAATCATAGCAACCAAAATATTATGGAACTTATTTAAGTTCATAGAAATTAAAAAGCTAAATTATAAATTTAAACAATGAAATTACTCTGAAATTGACTAAACTACACATTATAAAATCAGCCGTACAACATATTTTGGGGAGGTCTATGTCCAACATTGATTATGAAGAGATTATTTATAGTCGGAGATTTTTTGCCAATTATTGCCAGGGCTGGCGTGGTGGCAGTCGCAGAGCGTTGTTTCGAACTGAAATGCTTTAATTCTACACTATTTGGGATGGATTTACCGCCATCTGTCTGTTTATAGAGTAATAAAAATAAATGAATGTTACCTTATCAATTTAACATAATTCAAGTGTAATATTAGTGTTTGTGGTCTGCGCACTATCGGCTATCTTAAAAGCTATTTGACATTTAAACATCGCTATCAATAGATATCCTTGCTAAACATTAATTTCGCAATATCTTATCGGTATGGTTATGCAATGCAGACATACAAGGTGACTCAGTGCATTGTAAAAAAATAACATGCATTTGCACTATCCAATAATGATAAAAAAAAACAATTTTTAAATTCGCTGAAACATAGTTTCATCAGTTCTTGTACAGAAACCGATATATCTACAATAAACATAATGATGAATCGAAGTTCAAACGTATATAAGAATAATATTTTTTATTAACATAACAATTTGACAATATTTTAATTATTGTTATCGGCTATAACTTATTAGCTAAGTATTAATTCATCATATAAGCCATAAAAAGTCCACTGTTAGGCATAAGCCTACCCAAGATTGGGGGATTTTAGCCCGTAATTGCCGCGCTGGGCAGGCGTGGTGGCAATTGCAGAGCGCACTTCGTTACGAAGATGCTGCTGACCTTTCTACTTCTGTAGTATTTAAACTGCGCTCTTTCGGATAGATATACCGCCATCTGTCGGTTTCTGTACCTCAGTCGCCTCTTACGACACCTAGTACAGACGGATGTACTATTCTAATCCATGGCCAAGTATTCATTATTACAATTAATGCAAATATATACAAGACAAAATTGCTTTAGTAGGCCGATAAATAAAATTTTGCAAAATCACACTTTGAAGGTCTTGAAAAATATCGATTAATCTAATCGATTCTTGAAACGACTGACGTGTGAAAAGTATTGATGTTCTGCATTCACTGCTTACTAGGGCGACGCGACCGTTCCCAGCCCGAGCTGTAATTAAAGCAATTAACATGGCATCGAGTCGCCGCTGATTGCTGCCAATTTGTGGACCGCAGTTGATCATGTTGCACGATGCTCTTCATTAGTTGCACGAGATTTTATGTTATGATTGCGTGCCGGATGCACCGTTTGACCCGTGCATTGATGTGCGCGCTATAAGATGCCAATTGGTTACCGGCTTGAACCGACATAGTGGCTTTCACTGTGGTATTTGCTGTGACTTGCGATTTGTCTACTTATTTTGTTGTGTTGATGCGATAGATGTCGCTGGTGGGCTGATGGTCTCTATTGTCTGGTGTCCGTAAAACAAGTGCTCGAAGCGACTTACCTCGGAGTCAGGATTTAAAAATAAAAACATAATAAATTTGCTGCGTGGTATTTAGAAAGAAGAATGTGGTAGACTCACATAAAGTATACTTCATACAAAAGTCTGCATTTGTACCTCACTCTCACATATTTCTACCACCAAATATGTAGCAGTTTTCGCATTGCTGTATTCCGGTCTGAAGGGTGGGAGAGGCAGTGAATTTACTGAGTAAAGTGGCATACTATCAAGTCATAAGGTTGGCAATGTGTTAGTGATATCCATGTGATATTACGAGCTTCTATAGGCTACAGTGACGTTTACTATCACGGGGGCTGTATGCTTGTTTGTCGACCTGGTGTAATAAATAAAAAATGCTTTTAAAATACATTTTAGATGTACGAGTATTTAATGATTTTTAACGTCGCCCGTGATACAAATATTGTCTCCCCTACCCTGTATTGGGATCGTGTTATTGGTTCTGGGTGTTTGTGGTATTCGTCGATGTATGTGGTTTTATCTATGATTAATAAACATATGTATTTGTATCATTTTATTCTAAAATAGTTTTATTGCGAATTTTGCATATAATTTTAATTGGCCTACATGCTGCAGATAAACATTTTATAATGCTTCAGATATAATTTAATAAAGTTCTCAACTGTTGTCAAATTGAGATGAGGCCTTCGTCGACAAACTAAACGTCACATCACTTAAAGTAGTTGCGAGCTACTTAAGACCCAAGGTTTAACTTTGGCTAGTCACTTTTTCAATTTGTAGATGAGATAGACTTTTTACAAAGGTCCGACAAATAGCAGTGTTTGCATTGCTGTGTTACAGTTAGAAGGGTGAGAGAGGCCGTAAAATTACTGGGTTAATGTGACATAACTTCAATCCACACGGTTAGCGACACGCTAGTAATATTACTAGCAGTAATTATATCTTTATGATACAAGTGTCTATTGGCTATGTGCAAAGCGAGTAGCGGCGGACAGATAACGACCGCAGCGCATAACACGGCAGAAATTGAAAACAAATGCGGATGATCAGCTGTCAAAAGTTTTAATTGCAGTACAAAATCAAAGCAAAGAAATGGGCCATGACTGTTGTTGCGTTGTTAACTGCAAAAATAACGGCCTCAGTAGCAAATGTAAATTTGCTATAATCTCAATAGCGTCCTATGAATGAATTTATTCAACCCCAACAGCTTGTGATCCATAAAAGATGCCAAGCCCATATGTTTTCGTATTGTAGAGTTGGTATTAAAAGGAACAACATTTACATGCAATCGATACATCTATAATTGATCACAGTGATGATGAAATCCAAGTAGATATTGCGTCTATTTCGAGAGTCATAGCAACAAATACTTCAAAGAATAATGACAGTAGCTGTTGCACATGGTCAAGAATTTGTTGGTATATTATCAATAAAAGTAGATCAACAACTCTTAGATCTTGCGGGTGTGCCATTTAATAACCTCGAGTTCTTGTTGTTCTTTAAGCTAATGTTGTAAACGCTACGCGTCGCCACAGTCACGCACATAGGCTGCGGTCACGTTCATCAGCAAGCGGACCGTATGTTTGATTACTGACATCATAATATAAATAAATATATAGGTAATCATTATGTATTTTATTAAATACTCTTAATATAATTTTATACGTAAAATTAAAGAAATATTCAATATAAACTGGATACATTTTCTGTTATGAATGTTATTAAAATATTTTATTTGGATTCAGATTACAACTCACCTCACTTTACCATTTTGACACATAGCAGTAATGAAATCAAACCGCTCGTTGCCTTGGAAACTCGCCTGAATTTTGCACACGTGTTGCAAATCAGTTAAAAAGACCAACAACGAAATTTAAGTATAGTTTTTCTTTTTCAGTGCGTTAAAGTAAACCCCTCATGGTTCACCCTGAGTTTATTACCACGTTTTCCCAGTAGAGTCTGTAATGCTGCCTATATTTCGGACGCATCGCAAAATCTGTAAAAATACCTACAACGAAATTGAAATACAGTTGCACTGTTTCGAATTCGCTACAGTTACCCTATACTGTGAATTTAACATATGTTTAAAGTTCCATTTGGAGTTGTGCCTATATTTTGGAAACGTGTTGCAACAGCTGGAAAAATATCATAAAATGGAGCTCGAATACTTTCCGTTTCACGTATTAAGCGATAAGGCCTTCAATTGTATTCTAATTTATAAATTTTTCTTTATGTATTTTTCTGTGTACTATAAAAAGTATATTATTGTTATGGATTTTTTAAATTGAATTTCTCATGTTGCCCTGGATGACTATATACTTAAAATACACAGGTATGCGTCTAATGTATTTTTGTATTTATACGCTGGCTGATAAGTATCTCATAGTTGTAAATTTTTTCTTAAAAAGAAATGATTTCAAGCTTGCTGTTTTTTGGAGTAGAATGTTATACATACATATTATATTTTGATAGATTAATAATAATAATCGCTTAAAGCACTTGTGTTACGGACGCCAGACAACAAAGGCATCATTAATATACTACTTAAATACATATATTTAACACCCAGGCACAGAACAAAAACAAATAACACACGAGATTATTACCTGAATTCTCCCTTTCTCGGGGAGGTCTATGTCCAGCAGTGGACTTCAAATCACTGATAGATGACATGTAATAATTTATTCAAAATAATTCTCCTTGTATTTCTGCGCGACAGCCGCGATAATTGTGCGATAGTTGTTAATGCGTCTATTCGGCCGTCCGAACGTGTAATGTATGTATGTATGATATTTAAAGGTCAGCAATGCCGACGCCGCCGACGGGAGCGACATCTTCGTGTGCGGGCGTAACCCAGCCATTTATAATAATAATAGTATATATCTTAATATAAATAAATCTCCTGTCACGATGTTTGTCCTCGATAGACTCCTAAACTACTGAACTGATTAGTATAAAATTTTCACACCATATGTCCATATATAGTCGCAATTTTGTTTAATTGCAAATTATTTGTCTATAATTAATTGACAGTTACAATTGTCTGTTAACTTCAAAAGATTCTAACAGATGTCGACACTTTTCGACTGGATTGAGTTAGTACTAGAATTAGCCACCATATTTTTTTACAATTACCATCTACGTAAAAAGCATGGTGGTCCCCGTGACTGATGTTCTCCTACCGTTCCTCTTAAATTGTATACTTCAATGTAATATAACAATAACTTTAGCCACAGCGACGCGTGGCCGGGTCTTAAATAATATGTATATATTAATAGTAAATATAGTGGAGTCAAGTCACGAGATGTCGTAGGAATATTATTATAAAATATACCTTAATTTTTTTTGTCTATATACAAAATAATACATAGCCTTTAAGCTTTAAGGCGATATAAGTAACAGATAGGCGAAAATATGTACTCATAAACTATTTTACGTCGCAAGGAACTTTAGGATCCAGTTTCACTTTAATGCGCGTTTACTTAACTACCGCTTTCGTTAGTTTTAGTGTTACCCGAGCCAAAAGCACATAGGCGTATTTAATGTTCGTCAAGCGTATCTTTGTGTTTAAAATAAAACAAAACGCTATCATATAGTGGCTTGACGAAAATTGTATCCTGGTCTATGTTTTGGGAATAGCTGATTATTATTAGCTATTGGTGATCTTCCTATTGGTTGTAGGAGATGAAACTGGTTGTATGCGATACTAGCTTTTACCCGCGGCTTGGCCCGCAAATTTCCTCATGAAACCAGTAGTACTCTTCGCAATGATTGTGAACTATTATATTATACATAATTGTCGAATTTTACGAGGGGTAACGTATAAACTTTAACATTTAAAATTTTAGTTAGTTCATATTGCAAAAAAATTTAATCGGATTGAGATGGTCCGATTAGCTTTTACCCGATAGTTTTAAAATCGTAAGCGTCATCTATTAATATTTTAGTAGTACTGAAATTGTCGTTTATCGCAAATTCCGTGGAAATAGTAGGAGCTTACTTTCGCATTTAGAATCCCTATTATAATATTATAATTGCGAAAGTAACCCTGTCTGTCTGTCTGTCTGTTACGCTTTCCCGTAAACCTCTGAATCGATTTTGATGAAATTTGGCACAGACTATCTTTAGACCCTGAGAAAGGGCATAGGATATTTTTTTTATTCAAAATAAGGGTTGTAAGGGGACAAATGGAGGGATGATAAGTTGTATGGAAGTATCGCTATATTTGGAGCTAGAAACTTGAAACTTATTTTTCAGGCCATTAGTTCGATATAAATAAACGTGCCATTCAAAGTTTATATAAGTTAAGGTAAAGAGGTATGGTACCCAAAAAAGTGTTCGTATTGCTGTGTTCCGATTGGTAGCGGCAGTAACTAGGTAATGTGACATAGTGTCTTCAAGTCGCAAGGTTGGCAACGCGCTAGTGATATTTCCTGCGGTGACGCTAACTATCACGCGGGCTGCATGCTTGTTAAACGACCTGGTCTAATAAAAATAAATAATAATTACTAGTTGATATTGGGTGCATTTAATGCGATTCCTCAGTTCAGGTCTTCACGCAACGCTTGCTGGTGTGTGGTCTTTATTGCAGAACCTTACCCCGTCGGCCCTTGTTCTTGGACGGATCTTCTTATTCCTCATTCCGGCGTGCACTCCGAGCATTTGCTCTCCTCTACGTAGCTCGTCTATATGGTTGTTGGCTATCGTTATCATCACACCAGCCGTAGCAAGTCCACGGCTGGACATAGCTATAATTACCGCGCTGGGCAAGCGTGATGGCAATCAGTGGGCGTAGCTTCACGATGAATGCTACGCTTGCGAGCTACGCTGTTTCGGGTGGAAGGGTTATAAAGTTATAGAAGCAGCATCAGTATATAAAGTACGGAGACAGCGTTTCAGGATAAATTTGTTTGTTCGTGTCTTTCTGTTTGTAAATATATATATATATATATATATTTATATGTGTATTTTATATCATATGCATTTATTGCGTTTATTTATGTATGCCTCGTTTATCTATTTTGTATATATATTGTCTGCACCACTATATATATATTATTTTCTGTTTTGTGTAATGTTTGACTGGGAGATAATGCCATCTGGTATTAAGTCCGCCATTTGTACATTTTGTGCAATAAAGTTAAATAAATAAATAAAAAAAATGAAACATTTATGATACCATTTTAATTAACAAGTACAATAATTATTGTTAATTTTGTTGCAGATGTGTTCCCGGTGAGGGTGTAGTCTTGACATCAGTGGAGGGGATGGCGTCGTAGGCACACTGAATATTGGAATTTCGAGGTTTGTACTATTCGAGTATACATGGTAGACCACTGAAACTCGTCTTCAATTTGCACTTAAACATATTAATCATTCTCTTTATCAGGTGTAGTAAGAGGCGTAAGAGGTATCGCAACAGACAGATGGCGGTACATCCACTCGAAGCAGTGTAGCTTAAATGAAACAGGGCGTAGATGAGGAGCAGCATTCTCGTCGCACATAGAAGACTTTGATGACCCCAAGAATTATAAAAGTCATATCTAACATATATAATTTCATAAGGCCTACCTTAACTAGCCTACCGGCACCAGACGCGTCTTCAAACTAAGTTTACAGCGGGTTCATTACGCGACCTACCAGAAAGACTGCAAGAAAAACTGGTGGAGATAAAGGTTCACCACCTATGTCGTTATATTTCTTGAATTTATTCAGAGGCATAGCTGTCATTCTACATAGGAATTTTATTGTAAAATCTGACAATACGCAATTAAGTACATAACTCTGAATGACTGCATCAAATCTGCACCTAAACACGCGTGCCTCGCACGAATCAATCGAGTCTTCTAATTCATGAATACAGTTACTGAGCCATGAGAAGAAAATTATAATTTGTTATGAAAAAGGTTCATATCGTGTTCCGCTTTTTTATACTCGGACAACGTAACTGCTTTACACAATAAATCTATTCTCGATTACATTCTTTGCCGTAACGTTTAGACGGATCTTACCTATATCAAGGATGTTACGAAGGTACATACATATATTTAATTGCATATACATATATGTATGCCAAGTTATTACGTCCATATGTATATATAACTAGATTTCCGCCTGCGAATTCGTTTGTGTAAATATTTTATAGTAGTGTTTAAAACTGTACACTTGTCAGATTTTATCAAGATTCTTTCAGATGTTTACTCGTAAAAAGTGGCAAATGAACAGACAGACAGGCTGACGTGATTTATATATCTAAAAAAGTGTAGCTTTTGTTACTCGCTGATGATGTAGCTTTGTATAGGTAAATAAATTTTAAACATCAATTTAGATATTTGAGTTTATCCTGTTCAAATATATTCTTTTTCTCCCTATAATATAACTAGCAAGACCCCGCGGGTTTACGCGTGTTGTTCAAATTACCATCACATTACAGGAATAAAATCAGTTTGAAATCAGTCGATTAGTTTTTTGAGTTCGTTCGTTACATACACACAATAATATAAATCTGTTTCGTTACATTAAATGTTGGGTGTTATAGTTTAATTATATGAAATGTAATATAGCTTGCTCGATAAAGATGTTGTAAGCTTATAATGTTGAATAAATTTTGAGTTAAATCGTACCAAAAAAACAAAAAATTAAATATTTCCTTTGTATAATATTAATATAGTATAGATAATTAGACAAATCAGAAACTTTTCTTTTCCTGAAATAAACATTTGCACTTTCTCTCAAGTTGTGAAAATATACAAACATATATTTTATAATATTCTAATGATTTGAAACAATCTGTCTTCGATCGATCGTCCCATTCAACTTGACTTGGTCGTGTGGCCCCATCTGGCCTATGAAGCGTCTCGCCAGATGTGACCAAGCATCGCGTATTGGCCATTTTGAATGCAGTTCACACTCTCCCCGACATGTGTCTTGTGTTTGTCGGCATTTGTTTGTTTCAACTCGAAATTTCACACTTCTAAATTAAAACTGTATGAAGTTAAAATAACGTGTTTGCTGCAGTTCTGGAAACATCCTTTTATTCTCATTAACACAATATGTCTGAGAGTTTTCTAAGATTGATAGGGATTTACGTTATTTTCATAGGGTCTTGTCTGAGGTAGACCTCTTCATACCTTTTACCTATTTCTTCCGCCAAATATCAGTGTTCACATTGCAGTTTTCCGGTTTGAGGGCCGTTAAAGTTACTGTGTAATATGACATTATGACCTCAAGTCACAAAGCTGGCAACGCGTTAGTGATATCCTTGTGATATTCCGAGATGTCTATAAGCTGCGGTGACACTTACTATTACGCGGATTGTATGCTTGTTTGCCGACCTGGTATATAAATAAATCTATATGAATTAGTCATGAGGTACCGGCAGATTAGAATAGTACCTCACCCTTTACCAGGTGTCGTGAGATGCCACTCAGGTACCAGAACCGACAGATGACGCTATATCCGTCCGAAACCGTGCAGCTCAAATGCATAGGGCGGGAGGGCGGGGCTTGCCTGCCGACGGCAGGGCTAAATCACCTCTTTCTTGGGGAGGCTTATGTCCAGCAGGGGACTTCCAATGGCTGTTATGCTGATGATGATTGTTTGGTTGCAGGTGTAAGAGTGTGTGGTCGCGATGGGCGCGTCGGGGGTCTCTGACGAGTTCACGCCGCCGCGTCTCTCGCGGCTCCTCCATGCACTGCCGCACGTCAATGTGACGTTGCACCGCGTCAACGACACCTTCGCGCCAGACTCGCCCGTCTACCTTGAGGTAATCTCCTTTGTAGTTCGGCAGCATCCTCGCCAGGTGCTGATAAGTTGTTTTATATGTATTACTAGCTGTCCCGGTAAACGTTATTTACCATATAAATTATATAAAATGATTAAATTACTAAAACAACTATTCAAAAATAGGTGTTGGGGTGATAGAATGGTGAAAATTTAAGGTTGTATGTATTTTCTAACGCCACTTTATAAAAAATTAAAGTAAAGATATATTGCCCAAAAAATTTAAACGAAAAGGTTAGGGTTGGGTACCCATAATAATAGGTAGTAGCCGATTCTCAGATCTACAGAATATGCATGTAAAATTTCATAAGAATCGGTCAAGCCGTTTCGGAGGAGTATGGTAACTCTGTGACACGAGAATTTTATATATTAGATATGGTGGTGTTATTTATATAGCCTTATTTTTAACTTTATATTTATATAACCTTATGACCTAAAACTATTGTGGGAATAACTGTACAAACTTCTTATTACGTAGTGTCTTGTGAAATTTAAGCATGTGACGTCGTGTTCCCCCAATGATTCTTTTTCTATTTGTCCTTGGCCTGGAACCGCAATCATCCGTCTGGTGTCAAAATTATATTTGAAGTGCTATATTTAGTTTCCCTGTCGAGGTTTCAGTTCGCTGTCGCGAGGCGAGACAAGTGTGTAAACATGTGTTGGTGTTTTATTAAAAACACACATTAAGTATAGTAATTTGTTTGCTTTAACATTGCGGTTGATTGACAGTTGAAAGTGACTGGTTTGTTACAGACACACCTACTGTACCATCTTTAAAATATTAACATCATCTGAGTAATAAATATCTTAGGTATAACTACGATTTGAAATCTGGCTTCTTGGCATCCAACAAAACTATAATGCAAAAAGAGCTTGATTTTTATTTTAAAAAATCTACACAATTGATTTTAGTTTTTTTAATATAAATTAGATTGATTATACATTAAGAAGACCCATAGTGAAAGTTTGTAATAAAAAGTTCATTATTGTTTGAACTCGTTTCCTCAGTGAGGCACTGGTAGTGGAAAAAAGTACCTCTCTCTGCACTAGGTAGGTCTCTGCTAGTAAGAGATGACGGAAGTACCGTACCCAACAGATGGCGGTATATCCACCGAAAACAGTATAACTCAAATGCAACGGAGCATGTACGGACAATGGCCACCACACCTGCCCAGTCTCCCTTGTGATGGGGAGGCTATTTTCAGCAGTGGACGTTCTACAGCAGCTGTGATGATGACGAGAACTCGTTCTTCATGTGAATGTTCTGGTTTCAGAGCTTGGGTATCCTCGGCTCACTGCCCGGCGCTTGGCTCATCCTGACACTACTTGTGCTGCTCATATACCTACTCACGAGATGCTGCGATCGGAAGCCCAGGCCGCCGAGGAGTATCACCGCTTTGAAGGTAAAGATATTTTTTAATACGTTACTGTCAGAGATTTATTGTGTGGCGTCAAATTGCTATGTTAGGTCATATAATTTTTTGCGGGAATGGGCAGCAGCATCTCTGTCGCGAAAGCTGCGCTCAGCGATTGCCAACATGTTTGCCCAGTGCGGCAATAATGGACAAAATTCCCCCTTTCTTGGGGAGGCATATGTCCAGCTTTGGACTTTCAATGGCTGTAATGAAGATATATATTATTATGTTTTGACGATGATAAATTATTTGACTGAACCGATAGCGCAGATGGTAGAGATATCCAAGGACAAACATTTATATGATGAATATTTGTATTTTTTCTGTGCCTGGGTGTTATTTCTATATATTTAAGTATTATATTTGTAATTCCTTTATTGTCTGATATCCGTAACACAAGTGCTTTAAGCTACTTATCTCGTAGTCAACGTATCAGATGTGTGAAATTAATTATTGTTTATCTTAATTGGTTATATGTTTCTGATTTGCAATTATAATAATAATAATAACTTTATTCAACATCAAAAGGAAACTTAAACTAATTATACAATGTAATTGCATTTGCATGGTTAGGTTTCTGTTAACATTATAGTGTCGTTACTCTACCAGAATTTTGGGAGGTCTCTGAAAATCCAGAAGTTGTTTAATATGGTTACTCGATTTAAATTATTTCTGCTTATGTATTCTTGTTTTTGTATTCGACTTTTTTGATATTTCATATGTTTTGTGTTTAGCCATAGTATATATATTTATTTAAGTTTTCAGTGTTTAATAAAAACTTTTTTTGTTATTATTATTATTTTTACAAGCTGTTTTCTCCTCAAATGTTTGCTACATTTAGTCCCTAGTTTTAGTGTTGTAAATTATACTACTGCATGAATCTAAATAAACGCTGGTGAACTTAAATAAATAAATAAATTTAATAAACACTTAAGGATGTACACCGTTCAGTGTTGCGCACAATCTGTTGGAATTATCGTTTGTGGGAACCAGGCGCCATCACATCTGGAAAAGGAATAAATAAAGGCCTATAAAGCTCCCATAATAATTAAGACGTATATGGCTTCCTCCAATCACCTCCCGCCAGCTGGTATTTTACTTTTGTTATTGTTGCAGAAGTAAGGAAGGAAGCTTTTATCAGACAGATACATATAGGGAATTTTTTTGAGGATGTTCAAACTAAACCACAAATTGTTGAACCACTAACAATACAAAGTTATTTTATTTAACGCTTATTACAATATTACAACAAATATTCAGTTATCCTAATAACATATTTATCATGACTGAAAATACAAAGAAGTTTAAAAGAATGACATTTAAAAGTTTTCATGTATCGCCTCTTAATTATAACCTTTATTTTAACAGAATATTAAAACACATATCTAAACTTCAATCCGCCATTGAATCTCGTGATGCTCTTCGATGCACTCTTTATTAGCTTTCAATTTTTTTTTGTCTAAAATAATCAAATGAAAAACATAAGGTCTGTTACTAAGGAAATATTATTTAAATATATATATATATATATATATATATATATATATATATATATATTGCGTTTATTTTGTAAAAAAGTTGTATTTTTATTGGTATGTAATTTTATTATTATATGGACATATATAGTATTTGTATTAATTTAATTTATTGTATTTTTATAAAACAATAGTACACATCGAACTGTCCTATCGTATTTTCTTCGTTTATGTCCATCCAAAGGAAGAAATCGCTATGAGCGATGAGGTCGCCAATTGTATTGTAATTTAAGTTATATTTTTTTATGTAATTATCTTTTTACAATAATTTGTATTACCTTACGAAAACAGGCTGGGACTAATTCACGGCCAAGAGTTGATACGAGCTAACCATCGTAAAGCGACGTTATCTAAAGCTGTAAAATAGGTGGCGCCCGTTTTATTGGGTGTGTATAAATCATTAACCGTTGAAGAGGGCACCGGCCTAAAAATAGACAGTCTGCGAACAGAATCGGATCGTATCTCACACGGCTGTGGTTCGAGCACCACGTGTCCGCGTGGTCGGCTGCTGAAAGCCCGTGTGGTTTCTGGAACGATGCGTTTGGATCGTGTCATAAGACTGACGATCATGCTGTCTCCGATTCCGCTTATTTGTTATTTGTAATCTAGTAGAGTAGATTAGTACCTCCTCCCTCCCTCCTCCCTTTGTACCAGGTGTAGTAAGAGGCGACTAAAGTATCAGAATCGAAAAATGCCCCAAGGGGCAGTTTTGCTCATATAATTGCCGTGCTGGGCAAGCGTGTTGGCAATTGCAGAGCGAAACTTCGCGTTGGGGATACTGATGCCCAACCCCGTCCTGTGCATTTAAGCTACACTTGAGTCACGGTTGGATATACCGCCATCTGTCGGTTCAGGTACCTTAGTATTACATGCGGTATAAGGAAAGGTACTTACGTACTCTGCACCTCGCGGTTTTTCAAGTATGCTATTAGGAAAAACGAATCAATTGTGTTAATAGAGCCATTTTATGACGCATTTATTCCTCATCTTAAGGTATATATGTTGAGTTTAAATTGCTTGCAGTATTTTCTAATATCGCCTAGTTAACTGCCAACGGATTTTCCAATAAAATGTTTGCTTCAGTTTCCTTCTGTCGTTAAACTGCAGGACATGACGTCACCGAATAACCCAATCAATTAGTTTGGTTCAAGTTTCTCTGCATCGTACGTTGAATTATCGCAAACATTACTCGATCCATTAGCAAATATAAATAAACCACCGAGGTGAGTCTTAAGGACATCTGATAACCGAGGAGTAACAAATATGATAGATATTATGACTCCTTGATACAAAACAAAAACAATTAATTATAATTTCTCCTGGTCCTGGTAAATTGAACTCACGACCCTTGGCACACAAGATAGATTCACTACCTTTAGCGTCAACGGCAGATGACGAATCTGTTGATGAGACACGTTAAATTCTATTGATGTTTGTTTTTCATTTCATCGTAGAACAGAAGCCAGACACACGAAACTCCTTCAGACAGACGAAAGTCTTATGTTGGTCACAATAGTCTACCTTGAGGCTACCTTTTATCCCGGAAAAAATAACAGCTCCTGTATTATTTTTAGTGGAGATTGGTAACTCAGGCGTAGGTAACAACTTTGATCAAGGAATGGAAGAGAATCCGGGGACATGATACTCATTGGAGTTAAAAACCGACTGAGGAGAATAAAGAAATATGTTTGTGTTTCAGATAACATTAATGATCTTATCGGTGCTGTGTTGCGGCGCGATCGGTGTGGGGCTCTTCGGCAACGACGACCTGCACAACGCTATGCTGCAGAGCATTCAGGCGGGAAACCAGCTCGCCTCACTTGTCAACACTGTTAAGAATCAGGTATATATCAATTGAGTTATGTGGGGTACCAGGGGCAGAATTGCCCCTGTACTGTATGGTGTTGTATAAGGTGATTCCGGTACCGGAATCAACAGATAGTGGTAGATCCAATCAAAACATCGTAGCGCAAATAAACTGGGATAGACGACAGCTAAGCTTTGCGATTTGCGATTTGCGAAATATGAAAGTAGGTAGTTGTCTATACTCGGATTCTATATTCTCACTAGTTTCTTAAACAGTAATCTAGCCTAATTAATTTATGTAAAACAATTAGTGCAACGCAAAAAGTCCTCATTCATATCCAATTGTGGTAATAATTCCTTTGAAGTAGAGAAATTTATGAAAATAACGATACAGAAACAGGAATGATTTTCTTGCGGACAAAGTTGCCAGAACAAGCTAGTGTTAAATAAATTGATTCAATTACTAGTCACTAGTTCACGGTTGGTTGTAATCAATGACTAATCCTCGTATTATCATAGTAGGATTAAGAACGTCTAAGGAAAAAACTATTAGATAGGCTTTCCCAAGCTAGCAGCTAGTCGCCTCTTACGACACCCAGTACAGTGGGAGGTTCTATTGTACTTTGCCTTGTATTGTATACCACGGTTGACTTATTATTTATGAATACATATATGTAGATTAGCTGTTTGATGAGATTGTCCAGCACCTAAATGCGCCATTCTCACTTTCAGTCGAGTATCCTAGAAGAAGCAATGGGATCGCGCGCCCGTGCGCCGCTAGCGCGTCTAGCGGACGCTTTAGACGCGCCCATAGCTAACCAAACAGCGCTGGGAACGCTGCTTCGAGCGCTGTCTGCGTTGCGCAACAACGCGAGCGCCGCTGCCTCGGCCGCTGACAACCTCAAGCGGCCGCTGGCTACGCTGCATTTGGATGCTTTCATGAAGGTATGTTGCAGTGTTTAGTTAATCTGTAGTGTTCCTGCAGCGTAAAGCGTGAATCTAGCGTAACCTTAAGTATCAGACACGCTTCGTTTGGAATTTGTTTTGAAAATGCAGTGTATATTGCTGTCGAGAGTGGTGGTTGCTGGAAACAGCGTTATTTGAAGCGATTCCAGCTAGATGCAGCCCTATTTATTTTACTTAAGGTCTAATCTAAGGGCATTTATTGCACTCTTGCTAGGTCACTAGGTTGGCTATGCGCTAGAGATATCCTTGTGATATTACGAGCGTCAATAGGCTACAGTGACACTTGCTATCTCGTGGACTGTATGCTTGTTTGTCGACCTGATCGGTTGAAAAATTAGGTCTTAATATAATTGTTTGTTTTTTTACTGTCTGCTAAAATTATGAAAAAGATAGATGGTTGTAGGATTTTTGTTGTCCGTGAAGTTATCTGTAAAGTATAATGCTACAGTTCACAAGGCTAATACATGCAAGTGGCCGCAAATTTCAATGAACTCAATTTACGTAATGACTAGTTCTACTGACTTTACTATAATCATTTTTTTATATTTCGAAGTCAGCAAACAAGAATACGATCCGCTTGATGGTAAACGTGATCGCAGCCTGTAGATGTTCGTGTCACGTGATCACAAAGATATCACTAGCGTGTCACCAACCTTGAGATTGAACTGGAGATACTCTGTCACATTTACTCAGTAATATCACTGCCTCTCTCACGCTTCAACTGCTATATGGCGGGAGAAATAGATGAGAGTGAGGTATCATGAGACGACCTTTGTAAGAGGTCTACCTGTTGTAAAATCTACTTCAAGTGAATGGTAATGTCTGACCAACAGCGTCTGTGGATCTGGGAGGCGGCGAGATGGGCTGGCGGAATGGCGGGCTGGTGCCTGGGAGGCGCCGTGTGCGTCGCCTTACTGGCTGCAGCGGCGAGGCGTAGTCGGCGCGCGCTTCTGCTGCTTTGCGTGAGTCATGACTGCGGGATTCGATCAGATAATGATTTCTGAGGATCTAAGGCAGTTTCTGCCTGCGAGGGATCGAACCTACAACTCTTCGTGTATAGGATAGCGACAAAACTGAATGTGCCATCGGGACCGTCTAACACGTAACATACAAGCTAATTAAGAATTTCGATGCCATAAAAGCTAGAAGGACGTATCTTGCATCTATTATTTAGGATTAATAGGAGTTATTCGATATATTGGAAAGTAATATTCTATATTTGATATATGGTAAGATCGAACGAAAATGTTTTGATCAATCACTCCTAAATAAGTCTGGTTCCTCTAGTTACAGGGTTAATATTGGCAGTCCAGCTTCTAGGTGGGCTAATACTTAATGTCTTGATTTGATTTGTGACATTTAATAATTATTCTTGTGCGATTTAAGTGAAAATAAATTTGTAGTTTTTTATTTGATTAAACATAATTGAATGCTGTTACATACAAAAACAACTTCGTGCCATGCTCAAGACAACTGGGCGAGATAATGAGTAATTTGGGGGTGGGCTAACACGAGGGTCAGCAACGTGCTAGCGATGCCTCGGCGTTGTAAATCCATAGGCTGTGGTGATCATTGTATCGCTACATAGTATAAAAAAATCACGCTGTCTGTATGTATGGTTAGATCTTTAAATCATCGCAACATATTTTATGCAGGGTTTGAAAATAGATCGAGTGATATAAGAGAAAGGTTTATATATGTAATCATCTTACCAGCCATTAAAAGTCCACTGTTGGACATAGGCCTCCCCAAGAATATGGGGTATGTTGACCATAATTGCCGCGCTGGGCAAGAGTGTTGGCAATCGCAGAGCGCAGCTTTAGCAACGGGAAAGCTGCTGCCCATCCTCGCCCTGAACATTTGAGCTGACTTTTTTGCCGCCTTCTGTCGGTTCTGGTACCTTAGTCACTACGACATCTGGTACAGGGGGAGGTACTATTCTACTCTACCTTACGGCCCGAAAAACATTGATAATTTTAAAGGTTTCTAATGTGATGTCGTAAATAAACATATTTTTTGCGCTTATTTTGCAAACGCTGGCTGAACCCAACGACATAGTTCAAAAAAATATACTACAGTATTGTACACCTTAAAAAGTTGTACAAAAAAGTCCGCGATAGCGTATCGTCAGTGATATTTCAATACTGCGTGTGTAGCTTTTGTCCATAAGGTCCATATTCCATCGTTTCTTATTGAACTTTCAACTTTATTTGCAACTGCTACTTACGCGGTATTGCACTATCATTGCTAGACGATATATCTATCTCTTAGTGATAATCAACTATACCCATCTTTTTATCCTCATTGCACCCTGGTATCGTACATACCAGGGCGGGTCGCTAATGAAAATATTAAAAAGGGATGATAAATACGTCTCCTGCCCTATAACAGACGAGTGACCTTGGTGTGTGGGCAGGTGGGCGCGCTGGCGGCGCTGGTGGCGTGCTGGGCGGCGGCGGCCGTGCTGACGGCGGCGGCGGTGGCGGCGGCCGACGCCTGCCAGGAGCCCGCCGCTGCGCTGGCGCACCACGCGCCGCACCGCCTGCCGCCTGACGTAAGTCCCCTACCTCACATGACGCTCTCACTTACAAAATATATTTTTTTTTGTTGACGACCACTAATTTCATGTTGTGAGGGTCACTTCTTTTAAATTTGATAAACCTGTATTAGAAGAGACCCCTCTCTCTGCTTTACAATAATATAGTGGTAGTTACATAGGTAGGGACTTATACCATCATCATTATACCAGCCGTTAAAAGTCCATTGCTGGACATATGCCTCTCCAAGTGAGGAGGTTTTTTGCCCATAATTGCCGCACTGGCCAAGCGTATTCGCAATCGCAGAGTGCAGCTTTCGCAACGGGGATGCTGCTGCCCACCTCCGCCCTGTGCATTTGAGCTGCATTGTGGATGGATATACTGCCATCTGTCGGTTCTGGTACCTTAGTCGCTTCTTACTACTCTTACGGTGCAGTGGGAGGTACTATTCTACTCTGCTAGTACCTCACAACAATAGGGACTTATATATACTATTTAAATATGTAAAGTAAAATGTATATACTTCATCTTAGTTGTTTAATGTATATAATCTCATTTGAACCTTCATATCGTGAAGTGCGTCACACTAATTTCATGATTTTTTTATCAAGGTCACCTCCCCGAATCCTCTCCTGGAGACGTCTCGTATTTCTATTTATAATAATAATAACTTATTTCAACAAAAGAAAATTTAAACTATAATATATACCTATTTGATACTTAAGTACCTAGACTAGGTCTAACCTAAACAATTATTACATTGAAACAGTAGATTTGAAATTAGTTTTATTTCCATATATTTTTTTTATAAATTAACAATAAAAAAAATCGTAAAACACATTTTTATATAATCATTTGAATTCTCTTATTACAATAAATAACAGGCATAGGCTCAATGCATATTATATTAGATTTTGAAGTGTAATGTCACGAAACATGACTCGCGACATCACGCCTGTGTCCCATCGGGGTAGGCAGAATACTATGGATCTCCACTTTCTACGATCTTGGACATCCTCTTTCACTTCCATTACTCTCATAAGTCCTTTCACACACGCTCGTTTATTCTTGGTACTTTTGACCTGGCCCTTCATTAATACCTGGTTAAGATATGTTCGCCTAGGTCGTCTAGGTCGTCCTATACTAACACTTCCATTCACTTCCGACCTATATATTTGAGCGGCTTTCTACTTTGGTAAATCATTTTCAAACTATCTCAACTTTCCTTTCTCAATTGCTGTCAATTAAATAATTTTTATTATACTTCTAGATGGTCCACTACTACCTGTCGTGCAAAGTGTCGCGGGAGAACGTGCTGACGGCCGAGTTGAGGAATGCTCAGAGGGCGGTGGTGGCTGTGCGACAAGCGCTCGCCGTTCTGTCTAGAGGCGCGCCGCAGCTGTTCACAGATCCCGGTGAGTGCCGTATTGTGACGGAATAAAGTTGAAATCGGATTGGGATCATCATCATATTATTTCCACGACGTATTGTATTCATGAATAGATTGTATTCACACCTAATAATAATCTATATAAATAAAAATATTTGAAAAAGACTGACTGAATGTCAACGCAGGGCCTAAACGATAAGTGTTAGAAACTTTTGCATATGAGATTCTATTATAAGGTAGGGGAGCACTTAAAAAGGGTTTTTAAAATTCACCCTCTAGAGGGATTAAACGGGGTTGCATAGTTAGTATGAAACTTTGCTGTTGAATAAGATTTAGTATAAAGGTTCATTATTGCAATTTATGAAACACGTGTAAAATATATAATCGAAAATCATCCCTTAGAGAGTAAAAGGGGGATGCAATTAGTGTGAAAGTTCTACAATTTAACGCGGGCGGGTTAAAAAAAATCGTGGACTGGTGTCAGTTTTATATGTTTCTACTTGCCTCGAACAAAACTAAACTTTTCTTTCTGTCAAAGAGTTCACGTAAATTGTCAACGTTAATCTAAACAAAACAAAACAAAACTCGCTACAAACGGGTCCAAGAGGATAACCTGGACGGCGTGGGCGGGCCGCTAGTGCATGATTTGTATTTCCACCAGGATTGCAACCCGCACTGGGCGCCTTAGGAGCAGGCACGGCTGAAGCGGAGCGCGCTCTGGTCTCGCTGAGCAGCGCGCTGGAGTGCCGGATGGCGCGCGCGTACTTCGTGGCCGGCGCGCGCGCCGCCTGCGACGGGGGCCTGCAGGTATAGCGCGAGATCGCCGGTGGTCGTATGACTTCACATATCAACTTCATACTTTAACCTGACTTCGAGTTAAATCGCTTAAAGTGACAAATATATTATTCAAATACATATTTAACCTGAGATAGATCTCATATAACAGTGTTCGCATAGCTGTGTTCCAGTTAGAAAGGGGAGTGAGGCAGTGAAATTACTGAGTTATGTGTCATAGTATCTTCAGTTCACAAGGTTGGAAACGGTTGGCAACGCGATATCCTAGTGATGATCCTGCTGCGGTGACGCTTACTATCACGCTGACTGTATGTTTGTTTGTCGACCTGGTCAAATAAATAAATATATATATAAGTTGTATATTGCATATATATAAGTATATTGTCGCATAAGTTCTAACACCGCGTATGTCAAAATGTTAAAACTTTGCACAATTGGGAAAACATTGCTCACGTTTCATAAAATCATTTTAAAACTAATTGCTTGTGCATTTAGTTGGTGCATAATAGATTTCGTTTAAACAATACACGGTATAAAACGTTTACTGCAGCGTTAGAAATGTAATATCGTGTGTATTGGGCTTAATTATTAAATTGACATACGCGGTGTTAGAACTTATGCGGTGACATAAAGATTGTAAAATATACAATAAGTTGTGTGGATCTATTTGTGTATATACAAATTTGATTGATGAACACGAAGATTTGTTTAAACGAAATTAACTACTGATGGTCCTTCGAGCGGGATAATTATGAGCGTTACCAATGTAATTTATTTTCGAATCATGTCAGTTAATGCTGTAATATTTTCTATGCAGGCGCTATCACTGCAATTGTTAGCTGCTGTCGCAGCCGGGTTCCTTTTCACCGCCATAGTGTTGGTCGACTCGCACGCCTGGATTTATATAAATACAAAGTGAGTTCAGCATTATTATTATTGGTGTGTTAAATTAAGAGTTACTTAAGTGTCCGCGAGGGATCGGCAGAGTAAAGTATTATCTACCACTAAGGTATCAGAACCGACAGGTGGCGGTATGGCTAGCGGTTACATGTCGCGAATTGCGATTGCCTATACGCTTGCCTAGCGCGGCAGTTATGGGCAAAATTCTTTCTTTCTTGGGGTGGCATATGACTAGAAGTGGACTTCCAATGACGGAGTGATCACTCGACAGCGCCTCTGTGGCTCGGCTCATGTAGCCGTCGTTGGGCATTTGAATGTTAACAAAAGATGACTGTGTGTGGTCGGTATTCGTTCGGGGCGACTACATAATGTTCTAGGATAATAATGCGTGTATATTGTTTGTGATTGAGGAATGCGGTGGGAGTGCTTTATGAGGTTAAATGCCTTATGTACTATCTAGTTCTTTCAGTTTAGTTCATGATCACCATGAGTTTCACCTGATACAAAATGCCGTCTGCATTGGTACCTCACTCGTACCTATTTCTATTGCCAAACAGCTGTGTTCGCATTGCTGCGTTCCAGCTTGAAGGGTGAGAGTAGCAGTGAAATTACAGGGTTATGTGACATCTTCAAGTCACAGGGTTGGCAACGCGCTATTGATATCTTTGTGGTATTACGAGCGTCTATAGGCTGCGATGACGCTTACTATCACGCTGATTGTACGCGTGTTTGTCGACCCCTAGTGCAAAAAAAGGTTTTAGCTTTAAGCTGTTTTCAATTGTTGAAAATTCCACATTTCTTATAGATGGATGTTCTACGGAAATGCTGGAAGTATTCAGGGTTTGAACCAAAATATTGGCTAATGTGTCGGATTTTGTTTGCAGGCGTAGCGGCACTGGTGAAGAGCAGGCGCCGTTCCTGTCGAGTGGGGGTAGTAGCGCGGCCAGCCGCACTCTGCCTCGACCCGCGCCCTTCCCCAACGGCAAACCGCCCTCGTACAGCGCCGCCGTGCAGCTCATGGACCTCGACCGCGAGCGGCCCAGGTACGAGCCGCTTGTTGGCTGCACCGTTGGGAGTTCAGCCCTGACGAACGAAAGCGACTTCAGCGCTGAGCGCTCTTATCGCGGTAGCAAATCGGCGCGGGAAAATAATCGCGCGGTATTTTGGGGTAAATTATTGTTTCCCTATCCTCTCCTGTTGTCGTTGGATATGATCGCAAGAAGCTAGGGCCTTCTTTAGCACGGGCCGCGTTGTCCAGTCTTGGATTCGAGGAGGTTATTTCGGTGCCCAGTCTGTAAATTGTAGGACTCATTCTAAGTCTGAGTAGACCTCACTGCATATGTGAGGTTAGGTTGTTGGCACTGCAGACAAAGTATTTGGATGGATTTATCAAGTTGAGATAGTTCGAGGCTTGTGGCACAAAGTCGACTTTGCGTAGAAGTTTGTTTGTCCGCGTAAAGTTTCGTCACAATCGGTCTAGCCGTTAACAATGTTACAAGTGGGTTTCCGCCAAAAAAAAACTGCACGTAACGGGTCGTGAAGTATATGTTATACCGCTAGGTGATGGAAGGATGTTCTTATCCTTATTATTTTTATTTTTACAAATAATCAGATTATCTAGAAAATGCTAGAATTTTGTCTAGTCTATTGGAAAGTACGCGAACCCCAGAGGGAGGAGAGAGGGAGTCGAGGGCGTACGGACCGCGAATTCTTCGAAATCATGCCACAATCATTGCGAATCTTAACCGATGCATTTTCGCGGGGCTTGGTCTTAGCAGGCGAGGATCGGACGGTAAAACTTAATCAAACCGCCATATAAAGCCCATGAACAAGTAGTGTCTTCACAACTGAGTATGTTTAAAAACCATCCCCCTCAAATGCCCGTGCTAGCGGGCTATCTGTGACGGTGTGGGCGGGCTGGCAGGTCGCGCA
>JACJUM010004390.1:15786952-15846071 GCA_020976665.1 Heortia vitessoides
TATCAGCAAAAGATCTGTAATTTATATTGAAAATAGTTATTTTGGCAATTGAAAAATATTACAATCGTATCAGAAGCTTTTCCAATACTTTAAGCATATACAAAACACTGTATTTGTATTTTTCTACCTATTCCCAGGTCAAGGGGGCCGAGCTAGCAGCCTGAACCGCTTCGACCCGAAGTACGCATCGTTCGGGCCCCGCGCGCCCCGCCCGCGCCCCGCCGCGCCCCCGCCGTCGCTCGCCACCTTCTCCGCGCCCGCGCCCGCTCCCGCCACCGCCTCCGCGGCCGCGCCCGCGCCCGACAAGTACGCGACAGTGCGCGCCCCGCGCCGCGCCGAGCCGCAACCGCTGTCCGCCGCTGCTCTGGAATACCGCTCGCTCCAACGTCCCCGCCGGCAGCAGCACCCGCCCAACACCAACACCACGCACCGCCGCCGCCCCGACCGCCAGCAGCACCAAGCGCACCAAGCGCACCCAGCGCACCAAGTGCACCAGGCGCACCAGCACGACCAGAGAGACTTGTACGCCGTCACGGAACTCTAGGACGAGATTAAGTACGTCACGATTTTGAGCGACCCGAGCAGGAGGGATCCGAACCGCCAGCGACGCGTCGGCTTCGAACTATAGACCAGTGATGTACTAGTGACTCAGTGATGTGACTATGTGTTAGTTTACCGACGTGACTTATCGGTGTTTTAGATTAAACGATAACGGGAAACGGTGAAGCAGAGTGGTTGCAAAATTGTGATTTAAAACGATTATACTCCGAAGAACTGTTGAGGAGATATTCGATTGAAAGGCCTGGGAGGTTAGTGGGTGTGATCGCAATAACATAAGCATAATTGTGGAACAAATTTGGATTGTAAGATCCGATATAGATATGTCTGTTTAAAGACAATATGCAATCGAATTAAAGTTCTGGTCTCATGTAACATGAGTTGAGTGAAATGTTATAAATAAAAATTGTTTGTACGAACTTTTTTCATAGCATTGAAATTACTTCTATGAGTAACGCTTCCGAAAAAGTTCGTATAGACAAGTTTACCTTATTTTTTTTTTTATTATTCAATGCAAGTCGAGATTTGGGTTTTAAGATCGAATCATTCAATCATTGTCTGTTTCCATCACGATTCTGTTGCATGGACCAAAACCTTGATATATTTGATGCCTAGAGTTAACAAATCAACTCTACCAATCTCACTGGAGCATTCGCTATGCATATCATAGTGGAATAGGAGAGTGAGTTTATAAAAAAATATGGGATCGGGGAGTCATGAAAGTGATCCCTGGTCTAGGTCAAGACAATCGGGGGTTGTAAGCTTAGAAGACCTAGACCTAGACACATGACATTAAATCTCTTGAAGACCTAGGTCTCATTTCAAATACGTGAATTTAGACCCTAATAAACATAACCCAAAGTGACAAGAGACCAACAAACACCACAGGAAATCAAATGTGAAGTTGCAGGAATTTTTCTTTGTTGTGTTGAGTTTGTGCAAGTGCTATTATATTATATTCATTATCCATATGTGTTTGCCCTTGCAAATATTTTCTCATGTTAACGCTTTAAACGGCTTTGAAACGCGGTTTATTTACCTTTATTGATTTTTCGGCTACCTTTTGGTAACCGGGATTATATATATATATACCCCTATAAAAGACCATTTTTTAAAGTCGTAAACAGTGTTTTACAGTGCTGGCTCTGTAATTCATATTAGAATATTCAAGTTAAGGCTTACCACATTTTATTATTTGTGCATTATGATTGTGTATGAGTCAAAGAAAAATTAATATCCATCTTTATTTTTGAATTATAAATCAAATAAAAGCAAATCTTAATTACATAACAGCGGATTTAGATTTAAATATACAGAGTAACACAGAATTATAGTTACTCTGTTAATTTTTCTCAAACAAATTCAAAAAAGACGTTAAACAACCTTTCAAAGTGTAGTCTCAAATTATGTGCTATCTAATTTGGAATGCAATGTCTGTATGGTTTGCATAATATACATAAATAATTTTTCTACTAAAGTAAAGTAACGTAGAGATTGCTCAAAAAATGTTTGAGATGGTCCGTTCCATACAATATATATCTACAAAAAAAAAATCGCCTGATAGATCTATATTGAAAGAGAGGACTGTCTGTAATTTTTACTTTTGTTAATTTTTAGAATACCTTCTCTCACTTAAATTAAAGTGCTGAAGATTCGCGTTGAAATTATTCAAAAGTAATGAACATTTAATTTTCTAGTACTGAGTGTTTTCTTTTTAGGGAAATTATCTATAAATTGGTCCGCAGATGCATGGGGCCTACTAAGATAATTTTAATCTAGTAAAAGACAATTAACTATTGTGTCGCCTAGAACAATTTTAAGTGAATTTGATTTTAAATGAAAATTGATCTTTCTAAATAAATGTCCATACTGAAGGCTGTGTTTAAAAACACTAAGTTACTGACCAATTAAGCCCAAATTTTTCGTAACAATAAAAAAATGTAGACTAATGTTTTCTGACTCTGTTTTCGCTCAACGTAGGTTAAGGCCTCAATGATGGATTTTTAATAACTATAACGTTAAAAATAACGTTATAAGTTGTAACACTCCTGTAGGTGAACTTAGTATCGAGGATGCCAAATCTTAGAACTTATAGTTTTTTTGGCATTTTCTTATACAAGTAACTTAGTAGGCTTGGAGCCTCACGTAGACCTCGTATTGTATTTCCATGCAATGTACGTGTATATAGTAATAAATACGGTTTATGTATAAATAATTTGATAGTATTTCTGTGTGATTAAACTTTTTAAATACTTGTACATTGAAGTCAGAACGAAATATTAAGTGGATAAGGAAATTTTAATAGAATCTCGATTCCTTAAATAGTGCTTAAATTTTCTTTATGTAAAAATCGTACACGGCTCAATGCGATTAAAACAATGCAATAGTATGGACCTTTTGTATATAATTAAATATTAATTAACTCTAACATTAATATTTACTAATTTATTTTATTTACAGCTAATTTATTCGGTTAATTGTAAATGAAGTAACTAAATTTAATCATTCCATCGTGTGTGAATTAGGGAATTGGAATTGTTAGTAAGCAATCGTTCGAGATGTAACTTTAATTATTTGAACGTAAGGTGCAAATCTGTACTGCCATTTGACGAGCAAAACGTGGAGAATCTATTGTTATAGTTTACCTGTAGTTTATATTAATCTACGGAAAGTACTGCTCTCTTTATAACACCACAACGTAATTTTAAATCTATTGTCTAGTTATACGATCTTGAACGTTACGGCATAAGGTAGATGAACTGTTTCTATAATTTTTTATACCTTTTATATTTTCCTCGGGTGTGTCTAAGACGTGTGGGTGAATTGATGTTATTCCATCAGAATGCGCTTTGTCGTCTAACCTTCGATGTCGCATTGAGTCGGTTGGATGTCAGCGGGGTGGGTTGGACCCTGAGCAACTTTAAATTATTAAAGTTGTGATCGATCATTCCGGTAACTCTTGCTTTTGTTGTTTTTACAAACTGGAAGTGCCTGGAGCTGGGATCCGATAGACCTTACGCGATAATGCAGATGATTTGGCAACTAACTTAAAAGTTTAAGGTTATGTTTGTAAATATTCGGGACAATAGCGAATATCGACTCTTATGCTCTTAATGTATTGTTTGTTGGAATAACATTGCGTTCGTAAACCCATGTGTGTAAAAAAAGATTTATTTTAAGGTGGGGTATTTATAAAAGAGATAAATCTCTTTGAAACCCTCATATGAATCGTCGCTGTTGCTTGTACTTCTACGTAAAGCCAGGCACACAAAGTATAGCAATTTTGTTATAAATAGTGCTTGTGCAATATAATTTATCGAGTTTATATAATAAGGTTCAAATTCCACCTTGAATTTTGAACTTTATTTACAACGCGGCTGATACACCTAGCCTATGTTAAAAACTAAGTTAATTTATTTTTCTAGTTAGCGACGGCGTACATATAAGTCAAGCATTTCATCTAGACTGTAATAATGGCGCTTTATGTCTTTCGACAATTTATTGAGAACGCTTTTAAGTAATGGTGATAAAAAAAGTTGACATAAAATCCCTTAGTGTGCTTGGTTTTTGACGTGGAGTGTAAGTTTGTTATGGAATTTGCTTTGAAGTTAATCTTTCTGATGTAACAAATAATCTTCTAGCTGTACGTAAATGTAGTCTAAATTTAAGTGTAACGGTACCCTTCTAAGCGCGAACAGTTTTCTAACGCAGTATTTAAAAAAAACATAGCAATATTTGTGACAATTTACAACGAGGTTCGTAAGTTTTCGTTTTATGTGCAGGTAGATTTATTTTTCTCTTATATGTTCGTGGAAAAAGCAGTGTAATCGCCAAAGATAATGCATAATTTAAATTAAGTATGCCTAGTTAGCGTTAAGGTTGTTTTAGGGTGATCTAGATTACCTATGTCAGGCATATTGCATAGAATATCGTTGCGTAACGACCCGTCGTTACGTTATTTGCTAGCACTGTAATAGATATATCGTTGTAACTGTAACTTTTATATTTTTATTTATTACAAGTTATGCCTGTGCAGGTGATATTTTTTAATTTCGTTTATTATGAATGCAATATGCCTGTATTTAACTTAATAATTAGGACCTGTCTATGGTTAAAATGAAAAGAATTGAACTGTTTGATAGAAAATAATGTTTTATTTTCTACATATATTAGTTTCAAAGTTGGTTTGGATTTTACGTATGAATGTAAACTTTTTAATCTATTCTACACTTGTGTCATTGATTAAGAAATGGTAGAGGCATGTGTTTCAAGTATCTAAGTATACTCTTTGATGTATCAGTTCTATATTTGACGCTGTATCCGTAGACAGTTGTCTATGAAATAAATTTCATCGAGTGACACAGTGTAGACATAATAATCAGCATGCAAAACAAAATTATGATATCTTTAAATTGTAAGTAACACAATTTTTTCAATGTAATTATCTCGCACACTATTTGTAATCGTATTGTAACAAACACAAATTGTATAACATGTTATGGTTAACGAAATGTCGGTTCTTATTTTACGGGCTAATTGTAAAATTTCCGTAGGACATATAGTGGTTTTGTACTTTTTCATATTCTGTTCTCATTTGTATATGTATGTATACATTTTGATGTGGTGATTTTAAGTATGTGTGGACTAAGTCGCTTGCAAGGTTTTATGGGAAAATTATCTTTATTATAATATATTTTTTTATTTATTTTAAAACAAGAATGTACCCATATATTGACATATTGGGCATGATGTTTTTATATAATTTCTATACATTTTGCTTATATCTAGTTGCGAAATCTTTTTCTTTTATAACCTCTCTTAATTTTTTTTTCTTGTTTGTTTCACCGCTTTTATTTCTCGTGTACATGATATTTTTATTACATGTGTTTGATATTAATTTATTCCTAATTATAGTTCCTTTGGATATATCAAATATATGCTCACACTTTGATGGTATATCTGAATGATATCATGAATGACAATGATTATTGTAAAAATCGAACTAATAACCGAGTTACCATAGTGTGGGTACATTAAATGTTGATTTAGTCATGTTTAGAGTTTCTTTGGAAATAAATGCGTGCCATACTTTTATTGTTGATTGTACAGGTGCGAAGTCGAAATTGATGAATGGTATTATCAAGATTTGTTTTTATCTATATTTATTTTAGAAGAGTAATGGTTTTATTTGTTGTTTTGCTTTTTCGAGTCAATTATGGTGCGCCCGTATATGGTAAATCTAATTCTGTTCAGTTTTTGTGCATTGTGAGGTGGTGACCGCTTGCTTTTTGCCCCAGTAAAATGGCGGGCAAGATATATGTAAACATCAAAGTGTGCACACCTTACAATGTGTGAAGCTCTAGTAATAAGTCTCATTTCGTGATGTATGACGTGTATAACGTAAATTATAAACGGTTGATGAATAGATCAAGTGTATGAGTTTACAATGAAACTAATAAATGGATAAAAATATACTGGTTTTTCTTCATAACGACATAACTTTGATCACAAACTATTTGATGAATACAGCAGCGATTGATATCTCATATATCTCTAATAGTATCTTATTTAAACCTTAGTACAAAAACTCAGTTGTGAAAATTTTATTAAAAAAAATAAATAACTGGATATAGCAGAATTATTTGACAACTCCGTGTTCGGTGTTATTATTCATATTTTTCTTTGACATATAAGTAACCTAGATATTTAAAATATGTGTGTAGTTCTTTTTAATATTTTACTATTTATATATTGCCAAGAAATACTACATCTTATGACATATTAGGCGTGCCCTGGGGTAGTATACTCGGTCACTTTAAATATACCTGTACTAAGCGACTATTGTTCATTAGTGTCGTAGCTAATACAAATACAAATAAATACAGACTTGAACATATATTTATTTATTTATTGGTGAACCAACAATTGTTACACCGTGATAATATGTATGCAAAAGCTAGAAATTAAAACTAAGTGTAATAAGTAGGTTCACACATCACGCGTAGTGCGATCAGATGACATTAAACATTTGTTATTCTTCTAATTGAAACTAATTTAATCTATGTTTAATTGATAGATTTGGCGCTTAACTCTATAAGGGGAGGAATGTAAGTCAATCGTGTTATTATACTTATTGTAAAGTCTACACAGTCTAGGAATCGGGCAATTAGAACCAGAAACTGTCCTTAGTAAGGGAGGGGAGAGAAGATTAAGATGCACTCGGGAATATCTGAGAGGAAGCTTAAATTCTATTTTCGAAAGTAATTCGGGACAATTTATGTAACCATTCCGTATTTAAATTAAAATATTTAATTATATGCATTTCTATTACTATTAAGTGAGTCAATTTTAAAATAATTTTGACGCGAAGTATTTGCTTTAATGTCTATCTTACGATACCAGACTTGTACGCTAAATGATTCAAGAACCGTTTTTGTATACGCAGAAGAAGACTGTGTTGCATATTGTGGACGCCACTTGACTCCGCAATACTCAGGCACACTACGGACTAAAGAGTTGAAAAGCATGATTCTGATTGTTGTTCTCCGAAACGATTGGTATTTCTGACAATAAAGCCGAGAGACATAGAATCCTTCTGGACAATTGAATCGATGTGTGGGGTGAAAGTACTTTTTATCAATAAGTACCCCTAGGTCCCAGACAGCATCCACAGCCTCCAAATTAGCACCGCGCATAGAGTAGCTAAAAGCAATTGGTTGAAATTTACGGGTCAAAGTAATCTGCGAACACTTTCCAACATTATCTCCATGTGATTCATTATACACCAATTCATCAACTTATCGATATCACACTGCAGTAGGTGTGTATCATTTATGCTTTAAATAGCACGTCCAATTTTTAGAACATCGGCAAACATATAAGACATATAGTATGTCAAACATGTTGACGGGTCGTTAATAAACAAGATGAAAATTATTGGGCCCAAATGCGATCCTTGTGGTACTCCTGAGGTGGTGTAATAGACATCAGATTTATATCCACTTGCAACTACATAAAAACATCTATATGTAAAATAAGAGTTAAATCACATAAAGGGGACCTGTAGAACCGTACACTGAAAGCTTTTGAATCAATATCCCATGTGAAACTCTAACCTCACTAAAGTCGGTGTATATCACATCCATTTGCTTGTTAGTGTCTATCAAAAAGTTATATTCTCAATTAAGTTACAAGATTACTTGCTGTTGATCTTGCAGCAATACATCCAAAGATGGGTTAAAAATTATATTCAGAGGAATGCCAGCCTGTTTGCACACATAGAAATAAAAATTGGAGGTATATTATCGGAACCTGACCCTTTGGATACGTCCAATGTTTAAAGTGCAGATTTGATAGTGGTATCTTCTGTCTGTAATGAAGAAAAGCAATCCGAGCTATTGACCAATGAACTCAGATATTATATACGCTAATTTCTTTCGGTGGCTTCGACTAAATACTGATTAACATATATTTTACCCATTCGCAGCAGATTTGCTAAAGATGGCGCTCGACTAGGGATGTACTTTGACGTCAACACTTTAATAGTTTTATAACTGCCTAATATACCTAATTTAGTTAATGTCGTTAATTAGAATTTCCGAAAGTGAAGAACTAAGTAATGTATTCATTATAAGCAATTTACTCGATAACGTATATGATAGAAACCTAGAAGCTTTGTCAGCCAGCTTTATCAGCAATATTCATCCAATTTTATTCATAATTATATGATTTAATTATTGATATTTATATATATGTGACTAATTTATTTATAAATTTGAAAATGTGTTTTCAGTACATGCATAACTACAATAAGATACACAAAAAAGTCGTACCATAATTATAAAATTAAAAGGATTAAGTAAAATATTTTGAAAATTTTAAAATACTTTTTTTTATTGTTCTTAGTAGTTTGTTTATCGATTAGTTCTAAATAAGCATTTTTATACTCATCTAAATTATCTACTGAAAAGTGCACAAGGTACCAGAAAATAAGTATCATAGTTATTGCATGTGCGTCGGAAAATGTCTCTTAGGTACTGAGTAGACGAAATTGAATCTTACCTTCCATTGAGCTAACTATAAAATCACTAGATATTTTCTGTTTGCCAATTATTTTCCGGTTTGCCTATGGTTACAAAAGTTCCTATTTTTTATAGTAGAAAAGAGTCTAAATGAAAGGAGGAATAAATTTAAAAACAAAAAAATCGCATCTATTGACCTGTCACCAATAAGACACGATAACTTAAACGTATTTTTATATAAGACTAGCCGCCGCCATGACTTTGTCCGGGCAGTACCCAATCCCGTTACCGCGATTATTATAAAGCACAGAAAGCAATTTTACTTTGTTCTATTAAAAATTTTCACCAAGTTTTTGTTTATGTATCCCCGGCCACCGCATGTGGGAGTCCTGAAATACAGTATTGACCTAGTTTATGCTTCATTTCACCCGAATAATGTTATATTTCTTAGTATTAAGTGGTTAAATCCCACTTCGGTAAAAATATTTATTTTTCATTTTCATTATATTAGTAGTATTGGGTACTTATTCAATCACCTTACTCTACTATATTGACAGTGAGATATTCAATTGGCGTAAGGGATAATGTGCAAGTTTACAGGAAGAACAAGAACAAAATAAATATAATTAATTCGTTATAACTTTATAATGTGTAAAGCTATTGTTAATGATGTTTACGCTGTTTTAAACAAATATTATTTAAATTAAATTATATTTTTTACTATAAACTATTAACAAAAGTCAGAAATAAATAAATTAAAAAAATGTTGGTATGTCTCTTACGCCATTTGAATTGTTGATGTCCATCGTCCACCGGAGACACGCACCTTCGTTACTGTAACCATACTTATATGGTCTGTACCATTTTATTCTAACACCTAAAGGATGAACTAGTTTAGCGTAAACCGAACGAAGTCTCCAACATGGTCCATACTATCGAATAAAATGTTGGACAATAAATTGAAATAGCATTTAATCAGTTCTTACGTATAATTTATAAAAAGAGAATTGTTCAAAAGATTCTTTATTTAAATAAATAATTAACTAGAACTACTTGATTCGAAAGTGCTTGTAATGGGTCTACCATAAAAAATAAAAGTTTTATTTTAGAAATATGTAGTACTAAATACTATTATACTCATAGTATTGATGACCCCGATGACCCCACGGGATCTTAAGAGTCATCTAATCATTCATACTAAATATTTAGTGTCAATGAAACCCCTACCTGCGCCAGCGCTAACAAACCGTTGTCTTAAAGCTAAGTTAGATCAATTCAATCCCAGGCAGTTTTATCATTAATATAATCTTCAACACTAGAATATGCTTTAGAAAAAAGATTACTCTTGCTAACAGCGATATTCAGTGTCTACATTTTATAAAGCGAGATAGAGTAAACGTTGCCGGCCCGTTTGCCGACCGATTACGGCTGTAGGCAAGAGTTAATTCGATAGCATCAAGTATTCAAGTGTTGTTGGGGCAAGGCAAGCGCTCGCCAGGTGGTATTCGAACTAGATATGGCATATTTGGAGTTTCTAGAACTTTCTAAAAGCTTAAGAGCAAAGAGTAAGAACTCTCAAGAACCAAAAATATTGTGAAAACTGGAACATCTCATACCAGCTACTGAAAGTACACTGCTGGATATAGATAGGCCTACCCAAGAAAGAAAGAATTTTGCCCATAATTCCCCCGCTGGGCAAGCGATGCTGCTGCCCATCCCCGTCCTGTACAATTGAGCTAAACTGTTTTAGATGGATATAACGCCATCTGTCGGTTCTGTTACCTTAGTATCATTTACAATACCTGGTGCGGTAGGAGGTTCTACTCTGAAGGTGCAACTTCGTCAGAACATTTGAAAAAATTAAATAAAAATACTTTAAAATATTTTTGACGTGACAACGTCTTATAAATTGGTTTGCCGGGTGACACTTCAAGAAACTGCGTTACGATCCGCCCACGTTACGCGCTCACAATGAGAGCGAGTGAGAGGGACGCGTGCCTCTGTGACGTGTGACGTGACGTGACGTGTGTTACGAAAATGTATTGCAAGTTATTGTATGTATATTTGTATATAAATACGTATGTATGTGTAAAGGTAAAAATAAAATTTTGTTAATATGAAATTCAGTGCGAGATTCTTTGTATAAATTAATGTTTTAAATTGTTACTATTATTTCATCCTTATTCCTACTATACGAATGAATATTCACATTAAAATTATTTTACCACTCAAAGTCGTTGTCACGTAAAACTTTCGCCCGTATACCGACTTTACAGGCAACCAATTTTTTATTTATTTTTATAAAGTAAATTTTGTTACAATTTTCATTTAACACGCCATTAAATATGAAAAATAATGCGTATTATTTTACATAGAAAAATGTAATAGTATCGTTGCATCACTGGAAACTTCACGTAAAGAGAGTTGCATGGACCCAAAGCAAGGACCCGTGGTGTTGGTTACTGTTACAGTGTCCCCCCAGTGTGAAAGCCTTCTCTACTGTTGGATCTCTCAGGTTGGATCAAACTGTACATACAGTAAGCAAATATGAATTAAAATCGGATCAGTAGTTTACAAGGTCATCCCGGACAAACACGATTTTTTTAATATATAATAAACTGTTTCAGAGCCGTCGACTTCGGTTATCCTTAACGACAATTAGGTTAACTAGAAGACTAATTGCAAGATGCTACAAAAATAATGTAACAAATTATCGAATTTCATTAAATATTTATTTACGATTCATCTTACTGTAGCAAGAGTATAGTTTTATATTTGTAATTTTTATATTTGTAAAGCAACATAAAAATTTGTAGCGTATTGTCTACATAAAAAAAATAAGGAGTCATTTCTAGTAGTATTGACTCTGTAATGCCTGTACCTTTTGAAAAATAATTGTCCGTTCTCGAATCGTTTTTTGCAGGAAGAAGAAGCAATTTACTGTTGGCTCCGAATGGGAGTATATTTTTAAAGCTCTCTGATGAAAACAGAATATTAAATATTTCTCGTCGTTACACAAACATTGCTGTATTTTCTAACAAAGAATAAATTTATGATACAGCCGAGTGAAATGGGCTCCTCTAATCGCAACCTGTAGTGTGGATTTAATAAGCGAGAAACATACGAGTAATATGGTTCAACAAGAGATAAACACAATGGAACATTTTTTGTTGCATGGACGAGAATCGACAATTTACGTCAGTCTGTCTTCGTCTTTGTCTTTACTACTTCCGCGTGGGTTTGACGGTGCCCTCTGGATCGTTTCCTTGGATAAAAACCTTCCACAGATATCCATACGCCGAATGTCGAATGATATCTGTGGAAGATTATTCTTGATGACATTCGGCGTATTTCAGCAGGTTTTCAAAGTGAATCTTCTTCTACTTCCTGTTCTTAAAATATAATCTTTGAATATAGCTTCAAACTATAGTGAACCTATTAACTAATGAGTTCACTTTACCCGAAAGGAATCTATAATAAAAACTGACGGTGATAAATATACTATCAATACCTGGTATATTTTTTATTAGACCAGGTCAACAAACTAGCATACAGTAATAATAGATAGAATGCGTTTCCGCAGCCTATAGAAGCTCGTAATATCACAAGGATATCACTAGCGCTTTGCCAACCTTGTGACTTGAAAACATTTTGTCACATTGCCCAGTAATTTCACTGCATCTTTCACCCTTTAAGCCGGAACACAGCAATGAACTATTAATCGAAAATTAATTAATTAATCAAGTAATTACATTAGTACAATTAATTAATTAAGCAATTGCTTCCTAAGAATATAACCGCACTTCACACGTACAACACGTACATCACACATTTAGAAGCAACCTAGCATAGAAATATCATAATAAAATGGAGCAATTAAAATCAAAAATAAATAAATTAATTCTCACAATGTTGATGGAAACTTTCATATATTGACCTGATTCCGTGATAAGTCGCTTAAAGCACTTATGATACGGACATCAGACAACACAGGAATCACAAATATACTACTTTAATACATATATTTTACACCCAGACATAGAACAAACATAAATATCATAATTTAAACATTGGTCCTGGGCGGGGATCGTTATCTGCGACAACGGGCCCGTCGTATGTATTCTTTTTGTTATTTAATCGAGATAATTTTTTAAAGTTAAGGAATCAACCGTGGGGTACCGGCAGAGTAGAATACTAATAGTACCCCCCCTGTACTAAGTGTCGTAAGAGGCGACTAAGGTACCAAAACCGACAGATGGCGGTATATCCATCCAAAAATGTGCAGCTTAAATGCATAGGGAGGGGATGGGCAGCAGCATGTTTTAAGTTTAGTTTCGTAATTCTCGAAACGTCGAACAAAAAAATGTAAAAAGAAATTAATGATAAACAAAACATACTAGAAGTAATCTAAACAAAGCGTGGAGTGCGCTGTGCCCTATTTTTTGTAGACTTAGCAACCCGCGATCATTTCAGGACTAGTACTTTTTGTTCATCATTATTTACTTTTTAGTTTGATGTGTTTTAAAAGCGTGATATTTAGGTTTTTGAAACTATAATTCTTTTTCATTTATCTACTGCACATATAGTATATATTTCATAAAAAATTGTCTTTTTAATATAATCAGGTAATTCAGTTTATCAAATGGTCCGACAAATCGTCAATCCGAAATCGGCTAACTGCACGTCTTTTAAAATTATTGCGTGTCTTCTGTTAGTGAATGAGGGATGAGGGATGGTACCAGACACTTCTACAGCGACAAATTCTTTGACTCCAGCATGGATGAGGTATACCATACCCAGAAACAAGTTTTCTTTAGTGAAATCCTTGTTAAAAGGTGACGAACAAGCAAGCCGTCTCGATACGGTTACCGCAGTCTATGGACGTTTACAACACGTGACGCATCATTCACGCGATGTATTCACTTTAAAAAACCTTTTTACTTCCATTTTATGCATTCTTATTAAACATCAAAAAAATATAGCCGTGTTTACTTTTTCTTATGATAAAAACGTGTGTCTTTCTGTTTGTTACGATTGACATTGGCATGTGTATAGATTAAAGTCTAGGGCTGATCCTCTCTATTTTGCACACGTAATCAGTCGTGTGGTACCGGCAAAGCAGAATAGTACCTCTTCCTGTACCAGATGTAAGAGGCGACTGAGGTACCGGAAGTTTTTAAGCTTTAATACGTAAGAGCGGGGATGGGCTGCAGCATTCCCGTCGCAATGCTACGCTCTGCGATTGCCACGACGCTTGCCCAGCGCGGCAGTTATGAGTGAACTGCCCCTTTCTTGGAGAGGTCTGTGTCTAGTGGTGGGTGCTTTAGGGCTTCAAATTGAAGCCTTCAATGATGATGAATTACGATTAATTTGCAATCAACTTCATTTTATTATTGTTGATACGAGCAATAAACATACTGACGTTTTGGGAAATTGGAAAGCAGTATTTGTACCAATGTATAATTAAATAAGTTACCTTTGAACCCGATGAAGAATTCCTGAGGAAAGGGATATAAAGTTGAGTCCACACTGGCGAAGGTAGTTGTTCTTAAAAGTATGTCACTGGTTAAGATTTCTCAAATAGATAAACGCAAAGTCTGGGTAGGTAAGAACTTTATTACTTCTTAAGATCCGGATATCGCAAGTCGGTCTTCTTGAGATGCTTTTCCATATATTCTTCGGCTTCAACTTTCATTTCGTCATCGAAGTATTGCACCCAGTTTCCAGACTGACCTGAAATAATAGTAATAAATTCACACAACATCTCATAGATTCACTTGACTTTGATATGCGTCGCTTAAACCACTGTGTTACTTTACTTAAATATAAAATTAACACACCCAGACACGGAAGTTTCAATATTTAATATCTCTTTAGTCCTGCGTGGAGATCAAACCTTTGACCCTTGAGCATAAGGTGCGATTACTAAGCCATCGGACCAGTCAAAAAAAGTAACTGCTTGAAACAGGTAACAGTTGTTTGTATTCATGCCTGACATCAACCAGGCATGAAAGCCCAGTGAGTACCTACTTTGAGTTCAAAGTACGCCCTCTCTCTAGCCCTCTAGTGGATTCTTGCCGGGTTATAAGGGCACCACCTATATATTTCGTTTTGGTTTTATATGGTATATAAAAAACAAAACGAAATATACTGCCTGGTTTTACTTAAAGGTTAGACAAAGTCGTGATAAGACTTTTCGCGGTGTAATTTTCAATCCACAATTCACGGCGGGAAAATTGATTTATAACCAATTTTTTTAGATTATTAAGTCTGTCGTAGCTATTTCACTATCCAATATGTCTCGTTATAAAACTCAATTCATTAATATTAATATTTAATTCAAGAGTTATGTCTATAAGCTACTAAGTCTATTATCGTATCATACATTTTTTTGTACATCGGAGATGGTAGGGATCCTATCTTGTGCACCAAAGGTCGTGAGCTCGATTCCCACCCAGAGCAAATATTTTATATGATGGTATTTGTGTTTGCTCTGTGTCTCGGTGATAAATGTATGTATTGTCTGGCGTCCGTAACACGCGTGCTTTAAGCGACTTACCATGGAGTCAGGTCAATATATGAGATGTCGTGGGAATTTGAAAATAGAAGCTGTTATACGTCCACAGCGCGAAACAGGCCTGCCCTAGAAAGGGGCAACTTTGCCTACATTTGCCTACAATAAAGGGGTAAAACAGGGTTTTAAAGTTAGTAAGAAACTTTGCTGTTTTTGAAAACAGTACACAGGCTCTCTGTAGAAAGTTAAAAGAAACACGTGTATAATATTTTTGTCGTAAATCATCCCTTATGAGGGTAAAAGGGGTGAAAAGTTAATATGAAAGTTCGACAACTTAACGCGTGTAACCAAACCGCGAGGCGCTGCTAGTCAAGAGTAGTGAACCGATTTTAATATTGTTTTGATTACTGTATACTTGGATCAAATATAAGAAACAAAATAGCAAGAGCATTGATAGTCGCAATATTTTTTATGATAAACATATTAGTGTAGTTATATGTATATTCTATGAATACTATGTATTACATGTTCCAAACAGACAGAACAAAATCTGTCGGGTAGGCTAGCTGACTTATAAAAAATTGAAAATTGTATTCATAAAAGCAAGAATCAAGTCAATCCTTACCTTTCCTTATGAACTTGACCTCGGTCTGCTCATCTTTGTTCGTGGTAAAGGAGGTGGTAGCCTTCATGTTGTCAAAGCTGAGGTACTGGACCAGCTGTTGTCTGACCTCCAAAGGATACTGCCGGCCGAGGAACGTGCACACCTGGTCGATCACGCTTAGCAGGTTCTGGATGTATTAGTATTTATTAGAGGTAGACCTATTACAAAGGTCGTCTGCATTGGTACCTCACTCTCACCTATTTCTACCGCCAAATTGCTGTGTTCCGGTTTGAAGGGTGAGAGAAGCAGTGGTATTAGCAAATTATAATCAAATGCGACATTGTATTTTCAGTTCACAAGGTTAGTAACACACTGGTAATATCTTTGTGATGGAACAAGCGTCTATAGGCTGTGATCACGTTTACCATCACGTGGACCGTATGTTACCTGACTTGATAAAATAAAAATACATATACGGCTTTCCTGAAAATTGTTTTGCGGTTCTCTCTGGTTGTGAAACAATACAAAAACAATATTGAAATGTATAACGTATTTAAAAGTTTACATATACTTTATGAATTATATAATGAGGAAAGATTAAATTGTCTGTTTGTTGCAATTTAAAAGAAAAACTACTAGACTGTTTTTAATATATTTTTCACGATTAGAAAGCTACATTTCCACCAAAAAACATAAGCTACATTTTGTATCGTATTTTAAAGGAACCGAGCACTATGCGGGTGAAATTGCGGAGCGCTACTAGAATTTTAAATTGTTGGTCTGTCTGTTTACTTCGGTTAATATCCGTATCAGCACGAACTCCTTCAGCGTATTTCACTAGCTGATCTTACAAAAAGTAACTAGACTGTTTAAGGCTAAAAAGAAACACGATAAAGAGCATATTTACAACCGCGATTATTCTAAAGAAAATCTATTAAAATATTAATAAAACAAAGGATAAATATAACTCTTATAACTCGTATGTTTGTTTATTGCCATTAACTTTAACACTTTACTTGTATTTCTGTGGCAAATATAAAGTTAAAATATATTATTAAACATATGCATGTAGTAGAAAATGGTAATTTTAATATTACAAACAGACTCTTTAATTTTATCTATATGTATAGATTAAAAAATTTGTTAACATCTCAGAGAATTAATTAAGCAAATTTCATTCCATATTAAAACCAAAGTAGTCTGCAGCTTCCGGCAGTCCGACGGACATTTGAAATTAAAGAATAACACAGCTCACAGCTGGAGTTAGAGTTAGGCGGGCTTCATATTTGTTCAGGAGCGTAGTACTTACTTTCTGCATGTCCTCGTAGAAGACAAACATCAGGTTTGGGTGACTGCGTTGGCGCCAAGCTTCTTCGACGTGAGCGAATATTGGCATATGCAGAACTGGAAGAGCAGAATACAAATAAATCAATAAATACATTTAAACAACATCTAATACATTAAATTGAAACAAAACATATATAACACTTAATTAGTTTTCATTTTTTTATTTGACCAGTTCGACAAACAAGCGGCGATAGTCCGCGTGATAGTAAGCGTTACAGCAAACAATAGACGATCGTAATATCACAAAGATATCACTAGTGTATTAACAAACTTGTGACTGCAAGATATTTTGTCACACAACGCAGTAATTTAACTGCCTCTTTTACCCTCCAAACCGGAATACAGCAATGCGAACACATAGAAATAGGTGAGGTAACAATGCAATAGACCTTTGTATGAGTTCTAACTCATGTAAATACATATATTTAACACGCAGACAGAACGAGCACAAATGTTTATCATATAAATAGTGTGATCGAATTATTACAGGGGTATCGAACCCACGGCCCTTGGTGCATAAGATACACTACCTTTTTCCATTCATCATAATAGATGCCTTAAATATACTTTATTATATTTACAAAGGTTTTTAGGTTACTTTTTTTCGATGGCAGCGAAACGAGATCTCTTACTATTGGCCTTATTGGCCAATTGAAAATAGCATAACGAGCTATATTGCGGGCAATGCTCAAAGTTTCTTTGTACGATCCAACCAGGAATAAAGAGATTCGTAACAGAAAAAATGTTACCGACATTACCCAGCGGATTTGTAAGTGAAGTGGATTTGGTACGCCAAACCGATGGCCGATTAAGTCGTAAGGTTCGGGACCGGAGACCACGTACCGGCAAGCGCAGCGTAGGGCGTCCAGCCGCAAGATGGACAGACGATCTGACTAAAACCGCAGGATCGCGCTGGACACAGGGCGCATACAACCGGTCCTATCGGAGATTACTTGGGGACGCCAATGTCCAGCAGTGGACGTCTTATGGCTGATATAATGATGATTAAGTTAAGAAGTTTCAATCATTTCAATCACTTTATCTGTTGCAGAACTACAAAACTTAACTTTAAATATTTAGCGTGTAAACACATTATTAGTTAAACTAAATTTAAAAAAGCCATAAACTTAATTTTGTCTACTAGTTTTGCTCTATTTTTTAGATGCTAAAAAACCTTATTTGATATATTGTAGTCGTTGGGGAATGTTCCTCATATGAAGTGTTCACGCGTTGAAATAATGCACTTCACACTTCACAGGTCAAGCAAACATTGCCTTTTAGATCCAATGTGGGGTAACTTTTGTTTTTACACAGGCTTTATTTTAACGAAGTTTTCATGGTATATTTTTGTTGGCGATATTATTTGAACATCCGTTTTTTCTTTCCACGAATAACTAACTATACACATCGTACACGTAGATAGAATTGTTTGTATTTTAAGTAACAAGTCCAATTTGTTTGTGCTGTAATTGTCACGTATTTTTTTGAACGCAAGTCGAGAGTGCGTGTCGATTCTTTATTTAATTGTTGGCGTTATTGCAATATATATCAACCCTGAGGTACCGGCAGAGTAGAATGGTATCTCCTCCTGTATCCTCCTGTCGTAAGAAGTGACTTGGGGAACAGATCCGACAAATGGCAGTATATCCAATCGAAACAGTGTAGCTCAAATGCACAGAACGGAGATGGGCAGCAGCATCCCGGTCGCGAAAGCTGCGCTTTGCGATTGCCACCACGCTTGCCAAGCATGGCAATTATGGGCCTGTGTCCAGCAGTGGACAGTTGGTGAATGCCTGATATAGTGGTGGTGGTTATTGCAATTTAAAATTTCCCGTACAATTGAGCTTAATCAAAGCTTATGTGATGGTTGTTGTTGCGCGAATTCTATTGCTGTGCATTTTCTATTGTTATTTACTAATCATTGCTGATTTTCTTAATATTTGCCGGTTTACTGACATGCACGGATCATAGGCATGTTGTGATTTGTATTCGCATGAGTGGTTCTTTGGGCACACGGCTGTGAAGTGAATCGAGTTGTGGTTTAAATGTAGCTTTCTTGTTCAGTCTCCAAGAATTTTCTGATTAACCTACATGCGTTCAGTACTGCGGCTTTCTGTAGTAGATTTGGAGGTGTTGATAGGTAGATTCAAGGTTGTAATTGATCGAGGTAACTTCTTTATTATCGCACATGAGGCACTTCTATGCATGTTGAGAATATTATTCTCAGTTTTTTTTATATTTACGCACCAAACTATCTGAAATCCATTTCAATAAACATCCTCGTCCCTTGATCGTAACCTTCGCCCCTCTAATAATGACATCGTAGCCTACCCGTTGAGGACTTTAGTTGGAAATGCAATCCAGAATGCACGCGGGAGATGCAAGAGCTATTTAAAAATATGCGGAGCAAAGAAAATCAGGGCTATAGACAACGGATGTTTGCTGCGAAAAATATTCCAATATCACATTACTGAAATTACCAGGCTGCTGAAGATCGTTATTTTTTTTTCTTCCCACTTCGCTTTCAATTTCTATATTAATTATACTATGCTATTTAAACATAGCTTGATTAGAATGACCTCTGTCAAAATAAATTTTGTTCAAATTATTAGGTAATTTAAACTTAGGTAGATTTTATAAAAAACTATATGTGTAAGACATTAATAACAAATTTTGATGCAAAATATAAATAACTCCTGCGACGCTACTACATTGACATCCGTTATAAAGCTATTTTTACAGGAGTATAATAATTATATTGCTGGGAGGAATAAATGAATAAAACAATATTATCTATTCGAAATACGTATTTGAATGCATGACATAAAACCGATAAACGGTTGGATAAATATGCCAACGGGCAACCCTCAAATAAGATTTCACAAGAACATTTTTTTTGGCTTAAAAAGTTGTCACGCTTTTATTCCAGATTACATAGTAAAAAACTATTCAACTCACCTAAATCCCTTTTAAACAGTTCCCAAAAGTCCTTGAAGGTTGTACCCTCGTCGAAATATCGAAATAATTTGTGCATGAAATAGAAGGAGACGGCGACATCCCTCGGGTCCCTCGCGACGTAGAAAACTTTAGAGGTGTCAAGTAGTTTTGGCGGGAGAAGTGACAGGGGTAGATGAGTTTTGACGTAACGTGGCGAAGGCAGGCCGGCTAACGTTCGGAAATCTTCGTAGGTGGCCCGAGGACCATTCGGGTCGCGGGGTTCCTTACGCACTTCAGACTCTTGTGTTGGGTACCTGAATAAAAAACAATTAAATTTTTTATCATGAATTAGCAGCTCCCCGCGGTTAGTTGTAGAACTTTATACTCATTTTGCACCTCTCTTCAACCCCCTTGAGAGATAATTTTTAAAAATATATTTTACACGTGTTTCGTGGTTTTTGATGAAAAACCTCAATACTGAATTTTAATTTATTCCAAATCATCAAAGTTAAATTATTTAGGGGGCTTTAGGGGGTGGATTGTATGTATGTTCATGTGAAATCCTGCTACAAATTTTGAAGCAAATATCTTCAACCGATTGAGCTGAAATTTTGTAAACACATTTAGTTTGGATGACGTTGCATGGCATACTGATGACATCATTGACATTATATGCTAGTGATTAATTATATTTTGATATACATTTGTGTTATACCTGTACATAAGTGTACGCTGTATACATCTATTCAGTCAAATTATGGGTAATTAACTGTAATTTATATTCTTAAACAGTTAAATAAGAAAAATAAGGAATAATGTTTATTAATTTTGTTTCGTTTCAAAACACTTAAATTGTAGCGAAACATTAATCCTCCTTTGTGTAGAAAATGTTTATGCCATACTTATATTTAGACACATGCAAAAAGTTCCAGATTTTAAAATTCGAATTTTAGAACAAATTGTCAATATACTTACTCTATGTAAGCGAATCTTTTAGTTAGTGATGTATGTTTGGCTGCCTCGAAGTCCATGTCGTTAGCTACTAGCCAAACTAGCTCTTGAAGCCAAGTAGTTCCTACGAAAATAACTTGGTATTGTAATAACATAGATGTAAATAAATAGTTCACACAATAGTGGGGAGAGAACCCACAGAGGTGGTGATGAACATTTGTGATTATTCTGTGACTGGTCGTTGAACATTGTCGGTCAGAAATTGAATTAGCGTAAGGGACATATTTTTGTATCCATTTATTTCTTACTTTTGTTTATAGTTTCAAGTAAAAGATTTCAATTTCATTATATTTGTTAAAAACAGCTTAAGCATAATTAAAAATAATAACAAATATGTAGAAATAAAGTTGTAACTAATTAATTGTTTTTATTTTCTTGTTTATTCCTTTACGACAATTGAATTTATGACCGACTGATAGACGCATCTAATTATCATATTTGTAATTCCTTTGTTATCTGATATCCGTAACACAAGTGTTAAAAGTGATATCTCGGAATCAGATATAAAGTATGAGATGTCGTAGGAATGTATTTATTTATGTGTATGTATACTTTTATACAAATACTTTTTAACGACTTTAAAACGTGATTTATGATGTCATTTTGTGTTTGACATTTCGTTAACCTTTCGGTAATCGGTTTCAAGAGTAACGTCCCTAATGTAAAGTAGTTCTATTGTAGTTACTATGTAAATAAAAATAGAAAAACATACAATTTACTCAAGAATATTATGTTACACTTATAGCGTGTGTACCTGATCTGGAAAATGTCACCACCCATATATCATCAGGTCTCGGTTCCAAGTTGCATATGTCAGCGGCATGGTCCGCATACCCTGGTGGGCTTAAGTAGCCTGAGGGTCCAGCGCGGACGCACTTGCGGATGTATCCTGAAATGAGATCAGAATGTCCATTGAATATCCCTATTTATGATTTTGTAGATCCTAGACAAACCCTGGTTTGCAGAGGAATGCATTACATGTTTTATTTACTTATCATCAACCTTTATAATCATCATATCAGCCACTAGAAGACCACTGCTAGACATTGTTGTGTTTGTCTTAAATTATTATGCTAGGTTACTGCGACGGGGATGCTGCTGCCTATCTCCATTGAGCATTTGAACTACACGGTTTCGGATGGATAGACAGCCATCTGTCGGTTCCGGTACCCCAGTCGCATCTATCGATACTTGGTACAGAGGACTGAAGTATCGGAAGCGAAACAATCGTCTCTGTCGACACCTGGTACAAGGGAGGCAGTATTCTCCTGTGGCAGTATCTCACAGCCTACATTAATTAAGTATATTATATATATTTAAGTGTAAATAATTAACTAACCTTTATAATGCTTCTTTAGAAGCCTGTCTTCTTCATCGGTGACGTTTTTCACTTCGAACGGGCAATTCATTATGTTCTTATCTGCAATGTCACACAAAACAAAGTTTGCTCCAATTAACACTTTTGTTATTGTTACCTAAATATTCGAATATCTTAAACAATAGATAAATACGTACACAGTTATCTGTCCTAACACCTTCAGAGTTTGACAACGAATGAGTCTCAACTCCATTCGACTGGGCATGACTCAAAGTCAAACTAACCTCCACCAATTAGTCAGTTCCTTCGGTAAACATTTTGGTGTTTTAAAAATAAATTAAATATCGTAAATATGAGCGAAGAACATAATGAACATCTTTTTGTGTGGTTTGGCGCTATAGAAAAATGAAAGGATTTTAAAAACGGAACGCACGTTTTCATTCATAAATAAAACAGAATGTAGGTACAAATAAATTATTGCTGGCCAATGTCTTATGGTATAAAAACTTTATCGAAATCTTTTTAGAGTAAATGACTGGTAAGTACTATATTTCAATCGACTGTGGTATGAAACCACATAAGAATTTCATGAAGAAAATATGTCCATAACAATGTACCGTCTCCCATTTTTAACATAAATAAATCATATACAATTATTTCACAAACATATTTTTATCTTTGATAATAATGTTTACTGATTATTTATCTATGGTATAAAAACAAAAACATTGCGTGTTCATGATATTTTCATTGTTGTTGTTATGAGGAATATTATGAAGATTATTTATCGTTGGCCAGAACAGTTTTATGCGATTTTAGAATTTAATTATTTATACAGAAGTTGAAGATTCCAAATTAGATTCACTGAAAAGACATGTTTTGATACAATTTTGTAGTGAAGCGTGGAGCCGCTTGGTTTATTCGTTATTCAATAAATTTTAGTAAAAGGCTTTAAGCGACCTTAATCTGATACTAGACAAGAACTTGTCTTGATTAGTTAAGTCTGGATTAGCTTACATTTTGTTATGATTTAAAATTTGAGTGAAATAGTAACTAATTATGTTTTTTACTTAAATTTAAAAAAAATTGTTTGTTTGGGGTTCACTCTGAGCGAGGCTGCCAATTTTACCATATGTATAACTAGCAGCGATCCGCGGTTTTACTTAAATAATTCCCTTTCCCGCGACAATATGAGGATACAATATGTCTCTTATATTACTGGCTGATAATGATTTTTTCTATTCACAAAAGAGTTCTTGAGATGAGTTCAGTAATTTTTGAGTTTATTTGTTACAAACGTACAAAAATTAAAATCCTGTTTACATAGTTCTATTTAAAGTAGCGAGCTCTTACATTTTCGAGAATATAACATAACTTACGTCACTCGGTATAGAAGTAGCTCTCTAATGGTGGCATTTTTTTTTAATCGATTTAGTAGTTTTTGTGTTATACTGTAACAAACACGCAATTAGTTTTTTTTATTTATGATATTAGTATAGATCAGGTTTGTTTTTTGCTTTTTATGTTTTATAGTATTTATAAAGAATAGTAAGGGCCTTAGAGGATTGCAGAGCCTGAAAGGGCTGAAGCTATCACGTCAGGCCTTTGGTACATTTATTGTACCTACTTAAAAGTGGTACATGTACTAGGAGCCGTCTTTGAATGATGCACCTGGGAGATGCACGAGCCGTTGCAAAATATGAAAAATAGAATTATATGAATTAGGGTTTAGATAATTGGTAAACTGGTAAAATTGGCATGCATTATTGTTATTAGATTAACTATCATTAAAGCCGTGAGGTACCGGCAAAGTAGAATAGTACCTCCCACTATACCAAATGTCGTAAGAGGTGACTAAGGTACCAGAACCGACAGATGGCGGTAAATCCATCCGGAACAGTGCAGCTGAAATACACACGGCGGTTTCCGCGACGGGGATGGCCTGAAGCATCCCCGTCGCGATAGCTACGCTCTGCGATTGCCAACACGCTTGCCCAGCGCGGCATGTATGGGCAAAAAATCTCCTTTCTTGGAGAGGCCTATGCCCAGCAGAGGACTTTCAATGGCTGGTATGATGATGATGAATTGTCATCATATCTGCCTCACGTTCCACTTCCAAGAGATGTTCCTGTTGTAAAATGTGGTCTATTCGTTATAAGAACGTCACTGGGCAGATTTGGTATTAACTTCCTAACGGGGGTAGGTACTGCTGCCCACTTCTGCCTAGTTGCATTTGAATTACAATTGTTTTTGCTATTTCGGGTACATCACCATTAGTTGGTGTCAAACCTCAGTGAGTTGGTACAGAGGAAAGAGTTATTCTTTTGTATCCTGCAAACACTTATTGCTTGTAGAGTTTAAATATCAAAAATATTTACTTTATCCCTCAGAAAACAAATTGAAATTTGTTATGAAATTAATATAAAATAATGAGATTCTTCTAAAAACAGTTTTGCCGGTGACACCCGCAATTTTAATTAAAAGAAAGCTTGAATTAAATCGATCCCTCTTAAGATCAAAGTGGATGAGCAACAAAGGTGAAATTGCTTTGAAGTGTCATCGGGGATAATGAGCGCCCGTTAAAGAACGTGGCTGAGGCGGCGTAAGCGAATCTAGACTTTATCGCTTGGATTGCTTAATTGTTAGTGCTCTTGTTCTTGGTGTAATTGCTTTTTCATTAGTGTTCAGTTTGGATCACTAGTGAAAATTGTATTGCAAAAACTATTGTGTTATTCTTTAGCGTTTATTAGTCAAAAAGGGGTTGAACGTTAGTGGAATTGAATAGACGACTCTGTAATTTATCAAATTCAAAAAAAGAACATGGAACTCCATTGCTGAAACAAATGCCACGCGTACAAGAAATTTTTTTGTAAACTACACGAAAGTAGGCACTTACGTTAAATTAAAAATTTGGTGGCTTGGTCACACTTATTTAGAGTAATTTGGAGGCCGACCCTTATAATATAGATTATAAGGATCAAAATTAGTCTTTTTGTAATAAAACTAAAACAAAACACAGACAGAAAGGCACCAAAACACTCGCGTTTATAATAATAAATAAATATATTTACATAGCATTACATATATTGAGCTGACTCCGAGATAAGTAGATTAAAGCACCTGTATTACGGATATTAGACAACAGAAGAATTACACATATAATACATACATACATATAAATGACACCCAGACACAGTACAAATAGAAATATTCATCATATACATATTGTCTCTGGGTGGGATCGAGCCTTCGACCTTTGGCGTTCTATAAAGGATCAATACCATCTGTGCCATTGTAGCCCTATTAAAATGAATATGCATTACAATTGCCTAAAAATGTGTCGTAAGAGGCGACTAAGATACCAGAACCGGCAGATGGCGAATCAAAATTAAATGTTTTCTCATAAAATTTAATAACTATAGATTCATCACGATTATATTATCCAATCGTTTTATACTGTTTTACTATTTTTGAGTAATGTGTGTGTTAAAATGCCAACAAGCGTTGGCAATAACAGATCACAGCTTTCCGGCCCTGTGCATTTGAGCTGCATTGTTCCGGATATACCGCCATCTAACAGTTTTAATACCTTAGTCGCCTCTTACGACACCTGGTACATGGAGAGGTACTATTCTAATCAGCTGGTACCCCACGGCTCATATATATAGATTAAAAAACAAATTATTGATTGCGTTCATGTTGTTGACAAATGATGTAAAGTCTTACACATGTACTTAAATAGGTACTTAAAATCTTCATAAATTCATTATTATTTGCTATCCTAACCGCTACGAGAACATCAATCTATAATTACTTCTTGAAAAACTCCGTCAACAAATAAAAACTAAAAATATTTTTTAGTTAAAGTTTTTGTGGTTTTGAATTATTCGTATTATATTAATAAAAACAGTTACCATATAATCATTAGAATTATTGTAGGCAAACGTGTGAAGCCTTGGGGTAACAGAAGAATAGAATAATACCTCCCCCCATACATAACTTTATTATATAAGAGGCAACATCGGTATCGGACCCGATAGATAGTAGATAAGAGAGTAACTGAAATGCAACAGGTAGGCATGGGCAGCAGCATCGCCGTTACCAATGCCCACGCCTGCCCTGCGAGGCAATTAATATGTAATTTCTCCGAAATATAAATCTCTAGATATAAACATCTTGATTTATATGAGTGTCCTTCACTTGATATTGCTATGCATTTGTTACCTGAATGTTAGTCACCTTTTTATTAATTTGTTTTGTTTTTAAAGGAGAACGAACAAATATATCGGCGCAAATGAAACTTATTGAAACAAATAAATAAATATGTTGGAATATTAAAAATCTTCATTTATTAAAATCCGAATCACGATGTTTGTCCCGAATAACCTTCTAAACTATTTGAATGCTTTTTTGCTTACTGTGTACAGTGTGATCCAACTTGAGAGATATGCTTTGCTTGTGTTAGCTAGATACTCGTATGTTCTAGAGGTAGATCTCATACAAAGTTCATCTGCATTGGTACCTTATTCCTACCTATTTTTATCATCATGTGTACCGAATGCTTTTTTGCTAACTTTATATATCTCTCTTTATATATAAAAGTTACGAAGGGAACACATTATTTTTATAAATAAAGAATGTTTTTATATACAGATAAAGAATTGTTTGAACTTCTTAACTACTGAACCGAGTTAAAGAAATTTGTTAATTGTGTTTTGTTTGATCCATTATGAGAGATAGGATAGTGTATTTGTCAATGTTTATAGTCATAATATTTGATCTATGATAAATTTATAAGTACAGTAAAGACAGGACAATATCTGTCGGGATAGCCAGCGGTTCGTATTTGTCAATCTCAGACACTTTTTTTAAAATCTCCTCCTGCAAAGAAGTCTCGCGGAAATGCAATTTGCATTACATTGCAGTAACCCCGTTTAAAGGGTGACTCCAAGAATAAAATTCTAAATTTTCAACCACCTTATATTAAGCACATTATATATCTTTCTTTATGTAATGGTTGTGTAAGTGTAGAAAAACATAAAACAATATTTAAAATTGCATTTGTTCTGTGTGATAGTTTGCCGAAACATCACAAATAGAAGCACCAATTTTAATTAAAGATCCACAGACATGTTTTATAAGAAAATTATGCTACTCGTACATGTGGTAAAACATTTGCGGATTCGCACAAAAAGTTTAAAGCCCGAATAAAATTCGATTTTAAATGGGGAAAGGGTTAAATTTTATGCGTACGAAGTCGCGATACAATTGATTACAATTGATTTTCTACAAGCCAGTCCGGCTTGTAAAAATCAATTGTAATTTAAGAAGTGGAAAATAGTCATCTTTATTGTAAAATTTGGTTAAGTTTCATGCCATATCCATTCTCATTTGAAACCGATACTTATCTTTCCTACTTCCATTTTGCAATGGATGTAGGTAAGCTACAAAGTCGGGAATAAGGTCGACAGATGGACGACTAGGCTACTAAAATGATGTGTCCCTCGATACACTAGCGGAAGAGGCAGACCTAGTGCTATATTAAACAGCCCATAGTATATACATACATTGTATAACGTTGTTGGCAAACCACAGCCAGCAACAATGGAAAATGGTTTCGCCTGTTGAAGGCTTTTATCTAACGGAGGATCATACATTTATATTTATGTGCTTTATTGATGTGTTCTCTATTTACAATGTTGGTCAATCTGCATTTATTTATTTATTAACTGTGGGGTAACAAATACAGTTTTATTAATAATAATATATAGGTAAAAATGCGGTATCAATACAAATGACTTTTCCATGAGGGTTGCCTTAAGTAAATATCATAATTATCATAACAGGCATAAAACATCCACTGCTGAACATAATCCACCCCAAGTTAACCGAAATTTGACCGTGATTGCCGCGCTGGTGGACAATGGAGTATGGACGTGAATGCTGCTGCGCATTCCTGCCCTGTTGCATTTAAGCTACTAAGTTTCGGATGGATATACCGCCATCTGTCGATTCAGGTATCTCATTCGCCACTTACGACACCTAGTACTATCCTAATCTGCCTCATGGACATATTACAAATATATACATATTTATCTGACCAAGTAAATATTATCACTTAACACCGGTAAGTCGTGTTTTAAGGTTATAAGAGTAGCAATATAATATAAAAATCCTATTTCTACCGCCAAATAATAGTGTTCGTATTGCTGTGTTCTGGATTGAAGGAGAGGCAGAAAATTTACTAGGTATTGTGATATTATTCAATATAATATATTTTTTTATTATTATGTCACATTTAACCATCAATCTTACTATCGCGTGGACCGGTTTTTGAAGATATATTTCGATTTAGTTTTGAAGGCATATTTTGGATGGTGTCTATCCTCCTTCTTCTTTTCCTTTCCTCCTTTTTTATATAAGAATCCTTTTTTATATTTGATCTCTTTTTAACGAAAGCTGTTCCACGATTTTCAAAATATATTCTTTTCAATTAATGGAATAGTAAATCATTGCTGTTTCATATTATAGAAAAACGTTTCTTAAAATAATATTTTAAAAGTTGATAACATAACAAGAAAAACGGTATATCGAACTTACTTATCATAAAAGTATTGAGTTATCGATGCTCTTTAGCGTGCGGGCCGCCTCGCCCCTTCGCGAACTTTTATATTGCACTCTAGAGGTAGGGCAGATACGTGTCTACGTGTAGTCAGGAAAAACGGAGTTCATGTTTATCCCTTTTTTTTAATTCATCATATTTTTTGCTTTAAATAAAATATATCACGCACAGAACTAATTAATTGCATGTCGATGTACATCGATTTGTGAAATAAAAATTGATGTTTCAATTATTTTACCAACTGAAACATACAATAAAACAAACATATAGGTAACAAAACTTCGATTTAACATTGTTTCGATAAAATGTTTAAAAACAAGAAAAAAAATCACAGATAATTAACAAATATTCGAGCAAATGTAATTAAACTTAATTCAAGATTTGTTAAATATTGTACAAAAAGTTCTGCGAATCATTTTATGTGTAATAAAAATCGTTGAAAATAATTGCGATAAAATGCTGGATTACCCTTTGTATGAGATGTGTTCAATTCTTCGTTATAATTTTACCTTATTTTAAAACAACAGCTCGTGACTAAAAACTTGTTTAATATTTTTGTACGCACCAATAATTTTTATTGGACGTCGCGTCGGCGCTTTATTCCAATTTGAATTTAATATTGAATTTAATATTGTACCAGTAAATTGGACTATTTATTAAACTTACCATGAGTGCGCTCTTACATTTTATATCTCTCATATTATTTCTGCAGCCAAATAGGACATTACTGTGTTCAGGAGAGATCGATTTAAATCCAAATTGATGTTATACAGAGATATATATTTTATAATCTTTGTTTTTTATAATTTCACTCTGAAACTACCTAACTGATATTACAAATATTTTCCACTATTAGAAAGCTACATATATATCAAGGAACAATAACGACGGTTAGAATTTCAATTGGCATAAGGGACACATAAGCACAAATGTTTTTGTTTATTTATATCTGACTTTTGTCAATAATATAAGTGAAAAAAGATTAAATTTCAATAATATTTGTTTATAACAGCTTAAAGCTAATTAAAAATAGCTCTTCAAATAATAAAGTTATAAGGCATGAATTGTTTTTAATTTCTTTTTTGTATTATCTGTAAACCTTCACATTGTTACTTACGTCAGTTAAATTTATGAGTGTAGATATTTAAAAAATATATACGTCTACTTAAATAGAACTATGTTTTTAGTTTATGTATTTTTGTAGGTTTGTAACGAATATACTTAAAAAACTGGAAAACTTATTTCACAAACTCTTTCATTTATAAAAAGCTACATAATCAACTAATACAATGATATATATCTAGCTGTTAGTCTAATCGTATCTTTAAAACAACACTGTGTAAAGCAACGCTTTTAGTGGCCATAGAATTGACCCCAGTTTTTGTCTGTGAAATACGAGTATACTCACTTGATTTTCCGCACCGGCTCTTGACTAACACGTCACAGTACTCAATGTGCACTAACAGAAGCAAACAAAGAATTAATGATAGAACTAACATCACACAATCACCAGGAAAAATGTCAGAGACGTGCGCTTTATACTGGTGGACATGGCAACGAGTATCAGAAATGCAAAATGGCAAATCGCCGGATGACGTTCGTGACGACGAATGGTCGCCAACCGGTTTTGTCAGCCGGTATGTTTTGAATTAGAACCTTTCTTATACTCGTATTAGTAGCTGTATATTGATTGATTGAAATGGGAATTAAAAGAATCTAATAATTTTCTATTCAATAATTATTGGATGTTACTTTCAAGTACGGTTGGCATTACATGTATTGCATGATACGATACTTAAATACACAATTAAAACCAACTATGACTAACCAAATCAAGGCGCTTCGTATTTTTCAGAACGATGGAAAAAGAAATTAAATCTAGCCTGGAGCTGTGTTAAAATCTAGCCATTATGAGAGTGGCGCGTCTTCGAGATAGTGGCTCTTGCTTAATTAAGTCGAGTTTAAGTATTTAATCGCATCGGAGGAGACGGGCCAACTATTAAACTAACGGGGCACAATCAGCCGGTCTCTTTATAATGAATACTTTAAATCCGGGAACTTTTTTTTGGGTGGTCCAAGTTTATGGTATCATTGCATTATAATATTTTAGCTGTGAGGTACTGACAGAGTAGAATAGTACCTCCCCTTGTACCACTGAGATAATAGAGCTGGTAGATGGCGCTATATACATCCGATACATTGTAGCTCAAATGCACAGGGCGGGAAAGGCCTGCAGTATCCCCGTCGGGAAGGCTATGATCTACAATTGCCAAGACGCTAAGTAACAGCGCAGCAATTATGGGCAAAATTCCCTCTTTATCGGGGAGTCTTATGTCCAGCAGTGGATTTCCAATAGGTGATATGGACATGATGATAATATTAACGGCTCCACTAATAATAATAAAATTACCTTTTGAACGGCTTTATATGCGGTTTATTTAACTTTTTACATTTTTAATTCCACGTTATATTACAAGATACTATTAATACCTGCATAACTTTTAAATGACCCAAAATATTTTCGTCGAAACGTCAAATTAAGAATCAAAAAGGCAAATAAACCACGTTTTAAAGCCGTTAAAAACGCAGTTTTATTATTATTGTTATATTTGTGTGGCCACATGCAGTTATTCAATTATAATCAGCTATAGTAAGTCCACTGTTGGACATAGGCATTATGTCCGTAATTGCCGCGCTGGGCAGTCGTAGTGGCAATTTCGGTGAGCGAACTTCACAACATACTGCCATTCTCACTCTGTAGTATTTAAGCTGCGCTGTTTTGGATAGATATACCGCCAATTGTCAGTTCCGGTCTTGTCCTTAACCTTAGTCGCTTCCTACGGTACCTGGAAGTGAGAGTAAAAGTGAGAGGTACCAGGTGAGTGAGTGCGTCATCGTATCGGCCATAGCACGTCAGGGATCAGGCTCACCTGGAAATTAACCCAAGATACGCTAATGTCCGTATACAAGAATCCGTCACGAAATGTCAGGGGCCGTGACCATAGACTTGACCATCTGACTTGGCGAAAGACATTCCCTTCGCACCAGTTTAGCGACATATGACCGCTCGTGAACCTTGAACATAGTAGCTATCTTATAATTATTGATTCCCACCACGTTGTAAAGGTACTATTGCGTCGCTAATCCTGAAAACTAAAGGTAGATCTCTAAAAAGGTCGTCTGCGTTGGTACCGCATTCTTGCCTATTTCTAACTCTAAAAAAACTGTGTTCCATTTTAAAGGCTGTGAAATGAAAAAAATTACTGAGTAATGTGACATAGCATCTTCAAGTCACAAGATTGACGACGTGTTAGTGATATCCTTATGATACTACGTCTATAGTTATTTTAATATAAATATCTGTCTGTTATCTGGTATCTGTTTTGCCCGATGGTTCACTAATAGATAATGCCATGTATTTTTGATGTGCAAAAAGTTAAATAAATATATAAATATAGGCTGCGGTGAGGCTTACTATTACACGGACCGTATGGTTGTTGTTTAACTTAAGTCATAAAAAAGGCATGTATACAGATGTCAACTGCGCAAAACTATCAATAAATGGCGTTAGTATTCCTATGCATTAGCATTCCATGTTCATATTAACTCGTCAATCAAAATGACGGCCTCTGTAGCCGAGCTCGTTATATAGTAGCGCTGTCGAGATTGCCTTCAGAATTATTCGGATTTAGTGATTATCAACGAATACTGCTTAGGCATTGGATAGCTTATTAATTGATCGATCATCGGTCTTCTTTTCTCCTTTGGCCCTGTCACTACTGTTAGAGTAGACTAGCTATAAGTTTGTCAAAAATAAAAGGATCTTTTCTTTTGGTATGACTACCGACATTCTCTTAAAAGACTCCTGTGACTTGTACCGACGCGAATTTTTAACTGAACCCGACTGAACTTAGACTCTCTGCATAACATTTTGGAATTTTCAATCTTCGCCGTATTAACGACTAGTTTTCCCATGACTTGGCGTAGTTATACTACATTGTCGTTTTTCATTATAACATTTTCCACCACTTCTAACAAACATGTTTGCATGCAATATCGCAACTTTATCTTCATTACAGCCATTGGAAGTCCACTGCTGGACATAGGCCTGCCTAAGAAAGGGGGAATTATAACCATAATTGGGCAAGGGTGCTGGAGATCGCAGAGCGCAGCTTTCGCGACGGGAAAGCTGCTGCCCATCCCCACTCTATGCATTTGAGCTACACTCTCTTGGATAGTTATACCGATGGATATATCTTACAACACCTGATACAGAGGGAGGTACTATTCTACTCTGCAGGTACCTCACATATTATCGTCAGTCTCAGTCACTCAAGATGTAGCATAAATGTCGTGGCAATTATGAGCAAAAGATTAGGTAGGTAAAGTTTTGAAAGCCTATGTTGACAGATTTGCGAAGTTCAACCTTGATTCTATTCTTAAGAGAGAGAAACTTAGTGACCTTACATCAAATTTTCAACTCCTCTCTTGACTCCGATGTCTTATGCCATGTTACATTAAAACGTTCATCTAAATCCAACCACACATAGCAATATTTATGTGTATTTTTTGACAGAAATAATGTATAGGTAGGCCGTGAGATACCGGCAGAGTAGAAAAGTATTTCCCCATATACCAGGTGTCGTAAAAGGCGACTAAGGTAGCGGAACCGGCTGATGGCGGTACCTATATCCATCCAAAATAGTGTAGTACAAATGCACGGGGCGGAGATGGGCAGAAGCATCCCTGTCGCGTAACATGCGCTTTGCGATTGCCAATATGCTTGCCCAGCGCAGCAATTATGGGCAACATTCCTCTTTTCTTAGGGAGGCCTATGTCTGTATGTATGGACTTCCAATGATGTGAGATGTTGTGTGAATTAATTTATTTATTTACGTTTGTCAGAATAGTATAAATAAAGTAATTCGATCCACGTGAGCTGGCAAACAGCATGTACTACCGATTTTCGACATCGTTAAGTTTACCGCGTCACTGATTAGTGATCAGAGGATATTAAGTCACATTTCCCACATGGTTTCACCCAATCAACGAGAGCGTGGTAGCCCTGGACGAGGCGAAAATGGCCGCGCGATTTGCCGGCACGGAAATCATTGCGTTATGACCGCGCGGCCAGGGCTGTTTGCCGTATCGCAGGTACGCTCTGACTAACATGTGCGTATGCGGTCGATGACGTTGTACCGACTTAGCTTTTCTCAGATGGCAAACCACAATACTTAGGGCTATCTCTGTTTAATATTGAAACGTGCTTTTATGTTTTTTACCTTACTTTCATTGGCCTATGTAGGTTGAATGGCCAAAATAATCAATATTCTATAATAATAATAGATTGACACAAGATCCCTAATATTAACCAGACTCTGAGGTAAGTCATTTAAAGCACTGTAACAAACATCAGACAACAGAGGAATAATAAATATAATGCATAAATACATTTACTCAACAACTAGACACTGAACAATCACAAATATCATCATAAAAATATTTGTCCTGGGTGGGGATTGACTTTTCACGCACAAGATCTCTACTATCAATGGGCCCGTTTAGAAAGAATATTTCTTTATATAAATGTAGATCATCATTATCATCAAAGCGGGAACACATAGGGGAAATTGGGCAAAAATTGCCGCGCTGGGCAATCACAGATTGCCCTGTTGCATTTGAGTTACGCTGAGTCGGATCGATATACCGCCATCTGTCGGTTCCGGTACGTCTACAGTTGCTCTACAGACGAAAAAAATGGAACGTTAAACTTTTTAAAAATTAATCTGCAAATTGTGTTGTGCCATAATTGGAGCGGCAACGCCCGGCGGCTGTATCACCGAACTTTTAGACTATTTTTAATTTTTGCTTTTAGTTTCGTTTTTAGCTGGCGATTAAATTCGATTTTGGTTATGGTTGGGTACCCGCACAAAATCTGCCAAAGCAATTAAAAAATGTTATATTTAAATGTACGATATTAATTTTAGACACTAAAATAAAGGTATATAACAATAAATGCTTTTATAATAATAGTAAAATAAATAAATAATAAAGTCACAGAACATCTCATACATTGACCTTACTCCGAGATGAGTCGCTTTAAACATTTGTGTTAAGGTCTCAGACAACAGAGTAATCACAAAAAGAATACTTGAATACATATATTTAACAACCAGTCGCAGAACAAACACAAATCTCATTTGATGACCCGACTCTAAAAAAGGTGTAAAGCATAGTGTTAGAAATAGACAATTACCAATATAATGTTTAAATACACACATATATATATATGTGTGTGTGTGTTTATAAATATATACATAGAAAAAACCAACAAAAATTTTGATCATATGATTGTCCTGATTTGTCGTTCGATTTTTAGTTATTAATTGTCATTAATTCATCTTAGTAAAATGTTAAAATAATATTGCTGATAGCATAATTAACCTAATTTAGGAAAAACATGTCTTTTTGTTGAAAACAAAAATTTGCGGCATGATTATAGAAACGACTCTCGCTACACTAGTTGTTATGATTCCGTACCCAAAGGTTTCGCTAATCTAGATCGGGAACCTGTTACTTAGAGTCCGCTGTCTGTCCGTCCGCCTGTCTATCACCAAGCTGTATCTTGTGATATGACTTGACGGTGTAAATTTTTACAAATGATGTACATGTTATCGCTCATCATCATAATTTTTACAAATGATGTACTTTAAGTTTATTGTTATTAACATCGTTAGATTTTCGTAACAAATAAAATGAAAATAAAAATGAAATAAATAAAATATTTTAGGAAGGCTCCCATACGACATTGTGATTTTTAGACCGTTTTTTGCTCCATATCAATGACAGCAACAGATAATCGCTTGAAGTACCCACATAATATAAAGTTTTATATGTACATTTAAAAATGCTGAAGAAACACGCAAGTAGAATGGTGTGAGTTTAAGAGATAGATTAAAGAAGTGTGAAAGAATGTGATATGAGATCCTTGTGGTGTAAAAAATTATGTGACAAAAATTGAGGAAGGAATGTTGAGATAGTTTGGACATAAAGGATGGATGAAAGTAGAATGACTGCACGAATATGTTAATGCACAATGAGTCCAATTAGCCCGTGGCCGATTTTTTTATAATTACTGTTTAAATATCTAGACAGGCATTGTCTTTTTCTAACAAGAACACTTTACCTTAGGTCTATAAATTTAAATGCATTATTTGTATATTTCAAAAACCTGCGTAAAATTCACATAGCTTTCTTTCATAAGAACAAATATGAATGATAAATTGTTGATTTAGGGTATTTTATTTAAATGAATCATCTACGATTAATACATTTATTAAAACATAATTGTTTATACTAAAAGATTACGTGTAAATGTACAATCATTTATTAATAAACACATCCTTCACAAAACCAAGAAAGGTAATCCATATTATTAAATCAACATGTGTTATTACTGTGTAACATCTACACGTTAAAAAAACGGCTTTTACAACGGCTCTTAAACGCAGTTTGTTTAACTTTCAAAATGGTTTGTACAACGATTCGGTACATCATCATCATGATACTAGCCACTGGAAGTCCAAAGCTGGACATAAGCCTCTCCAAGAAAGAAGGTTATTTGCCCATAATTGCTGCGCTGGCAATCGCAGAGAGCAGTTATTGCAACGGGGATGCTGCTACCCATCCTCGCCCTGTGCATTTGAGCTGTTTTAGTGCCTCATTCGCCTCTTACGACACCTGGAGCAGTGGTATCCGGTACGGCGGAATTATAACAGTATGAAGACAAGAGTTTCCGGATACAGAAGCATAGAGAGAAAACAAAAAGAAAAAAATATGAGAGGCGTAAAGATATGCTCTAAATAGAAGGTTTTATTTCTACCGCCAATTAGCAGTGTTTGTATTGTAAGGATGAGTGAGGGATTAAAATTACTGGGTAAATGTGACCCGTTTCCTCAGATTTCTGAGTTGGCGACACGCTAGCAATATCTTTGTAATGTTTTTCATCAAGTGGGCCTAAGCTGTGAGGTGCCGGCAGATTAGAATAGTACCTCTCTCTGTACCAGGTGTCGTAAAAAGCGACTAGTGTACCAGAACCGACAGATGGCGGTATCGACAGTAGATCTATCTGAGACAGTGAAGTTCAAATTAACAGGCTAGGGATGGGCAGCAGCATCCCCACCTCGAAAGTTGCGCTCTGCGATTGCCAACACGCGGTAATTATGGGCAATGGTTTGCTGATTTTGTGATATAAACAAATATTAAAGTAGTTTTATCTTCAAGACTACCTCATACTAGAAATTTAGATCTAAAATGATTGACCTTAAGCCTCAAAGTGTTTATGCACTATACAATTACCCGTTCTAACCTTCTTTGTTTTGCTAAAAAAAAGAAATGCGAAGAAAATTTCCTTTAACAGACGGACAAGCAAACATGGATAACTCCCAAATCTCCACAAGTACGCTCACATGACGTGGAATTAATTAATGTGCCTCGGGACGCTAATGAAGACCCATTGTTGAGCCATTTATCACTAAACATGTGTAACGTGACTGCACAGGCTGTATGATAAGATCTCTTTGGTGTGTTTTTGGAGGAGGCAATAATATTAAGAAGTTTATTCAATATAACATAGTTCGAAAAACATAAAATGGCCGATCAAAAAGTATTGTTACGAACACAAAAGAATCTTATAACTACGAGTATTAATTGTAACTGGTGAGAGATTCACATTGTCAGAATGAAGGACAAGAATATCAATTTAAAAGTCAACACAGCCAATTCAGGATATATCACAAATACAAATAAAATATTGTTGCAAAAAAATGTCAAAATTAATAATTAATTTTACCTTGTAAGCTTAAACTAATTCAGATATATATACAATTGGATCACTGGACGTAAAACATTTATTTCTTCATTTTTAAGGACGTGTGCCTACGGTAGTGGGTTCGATTGCCACTCAAGACTAATATTTATATGATGTTATTTATGTTTGTTCTGTCTGGGTGTTTAAAATATGTGTTTAAGTAGTATATTTGTGATAACTTTGTTGTCACGACATTAGGTCAATGTATAAGATGTGGGAATTTCTTATTAATGAGCAATGATACCTAATATACACACTTAAAATAATGCATCTTTTCCTTACTAATATGACAAAATGTCGATGTCTTTTCATTGATCATAGCCACATTAGCCCGTGGATGTCTTCTGGTGACAAGCTTTTGCTAAGTAATTTCCTATAGGGCAGGCTGATGGACGTCTCATATTCCTAAATAATTCCAAAAAAGAAATAAATATTATTTTGAATATTATTTTGATCGTTTGTTGATTTTCTGATTAGTTGGATTGGATCTATTAGCTTATGTAAGTTCAGCCGATTTATACAGAACTGTAACGAAAATAATGTATTTCTATGATATTCTAAAAAAAAATACTGCTGACGAAATAACAAAATTACTATAACCAAAAAAATATATGGTTCATTGACAGTAAAAATGATTAATATATTTTATAAGCAAATATAATATAGGAAAAAAATCACTAGAATTGGGCCCATTAACTAATTATGCAAATGAAGTGTTTTAAAGTGTAACTATGTTAGTTGAATCACATATTTGTCCGGATAAAACCTTTATGCTATGCGCTGTCTTAGTAAAAATCAATTAAGACTCCATGTACTATTTTCCTCTATGCCTACCTATATATTATTACACCTGGCAACACTCACGATATTCTTCTCGTTTGTATTAAACTTGTTAAAAAGTGCTCTCGTTGGTTTAACAGTGGGTTGAAAGTGGCTATCACCTGTCCCACTGTTAACTGGGGATTAACAGAAGGCGCATCCAATACTTCGACCTTCTCTGATTCCTTGTCACAGCTATCTCCAACTAATGCTTCAGTATTGTATGTACAAATTGCAATGTGCTATATGACTCGTCGACAGCTTAACGTTTACTTTTGTTATATTACTAACGGGAATTCAAATTAAATTCTGCTTCTTATGATGATACATACCAAAATAATTGGGTATATAGCTTGGTTAATGTAGATGGAAGATTCTTGAATAATAAAAAAAAACTTCATGGGCAGATGAAATTTTACATGAAGAAGGTAGGCCTTATTGAAAGGTCGTCTGTACTTGTACCTATTTTATCGGCAAATGGCAGTATTAGCATTGCTGTGTGGAATCGGGAGGTTTAAAGGATGAGAGTCAGTGAAATTACTAGGTAATGTGTCATAATATCTTCAATTTTAGTAACGCGCTAGTGATGTTGCACGCGTGAATAGGCTGTGGTAACGCTTACTATCACGCGGACTGAATGTTTGTTTGTCGATTAGTCTTAAAAAAAAACAATTTAGTCGAGATTTAGCCGTTTTTAAACTACCTATTTATTTCTAGACGGATCTTAATTAGAAATTCATACCTAGGCATAGATAAAGCAAACAAGCCCTTAAAGGAAGCTGATCGTTGGAGATTCAATCAAAAGATACATAGCCCACTCTCGAACTGACGTTTCAGCATCATATCAGCCATTGTAAGTCCACTATTAGACAGATCTCCCCAAGAAAGGAAGAATTTCGGCAATAATTGCCACGCTGGGCAAGCGTGTTGGCAATCGCAGGATGCAGATTTTGGAGCGGGGATGCTGCTGTCCAAGCCCGCCTTGTGCATTTGAGCTACACTGTTCCGGATGGGCATACCGCCATGTATCGGTTTTGGTAACTCAGTTCCTTCTTACGACACCTGGTACAAGGGGAGGTACTATTCTACTCCGATGTACTTCTCAGCTATCGTTACCGTTTCGCCAAGACATATTTATTATTCGCTCAACATGCCCTGCCCTTAATCAAATTAATTATAATGAAGCAAGCAAAAAAAGTGCACCAGGAATAAAGAAAAATCGAAATAAATAATCTTTTCATTAAGAAAGTCAAAACTCAAGTAGTTATTAAATTTTATCCGATTCTAATAAATATCTTGAAAGTTAAGAATTAGCCTTTTTTCGGAATAAGTCGAGTGAAGGACCGCTTTATTATATTTCGATGTATTAAAAAGTCCAAGTTTCCTAACTAATTTACCAGCACCGTTACCACTCATCCGATTTAGTACGGAGACCACTCTAAACTTAGGTTTACAATGCAAAATTGATTTGCAATCTTGCTGATTAAAATAGGACTCTATTCCTAGAGCTTAAGTCGAAGGTTAGTGTTGGCAAGTACACGCTGGAAGTTGCGAGTCGGCGTAGGAAGTTTCCAGAAAGTTTGTCGGGTACCTTCTAGAAGTTTAATGACTAATTACCCCCGCCCACAGATCTCTGTCCGGACGGCTCGATCGGGATTGAAATTCTGGATTAAAGTGATTTCATCAGTAGTACTAAATGCAGTGTAGATTTGGTTTCAAAAGTCATCTTATCTCATAGCATCCACTGTTGGGCATAGAGTCTTCCCCTCAAGGGATTTTAAAAAGGACTAGTTGTAAGCGAGTTGCATGCAGCACTAACTTGCGGTTATATTAAATCTAATCTAAACTGCTTGTCTTGAGGGACTTTCGCTGCACTTGGTCACTGCCATAAAACTTTATGAATTTAATAGCCATAAGTGCTGTGTCATCACAACCCGAGAAGATAGGGTTTATAGAGAAACTATGGGTTCAGAGACTGGCCCAACCGCGTGGCAGTTCTTGCCAGAGTTCTGTTACGGTGTTTCTCTGTTAGGGGTTTCTTAGTTATAGGTTAGATTCGCAGTGCCTATATGTAAAGGTGGGAAAATGTTGTGTCTCAAACGATGAGTACGAGGCCCAAGGAGTCTTTATCTCTCATGTCATCTATCATGAAGCACCTCCGGTGTCAGCAACCGATAGCTGGAATTCTCATGAGTGATTACAAGAGTACCTGTTGATGAACATCGAAATGTGAGCGTGCCTTACAACGCCGGCACCTCGGAAGAAGAGGGAATCGGCTTATCTGGTGTCTCGAACGTAGACTCATATCGTGAGTAATCGATTACTACTACGAGTGTTGATTGACTTTACAGCTCCGTTACCTCTCTGGACAAGAGAGACTGGATCATTGTTTATTGTAATGGACCCTGGTAATCAGTAAGACCTACGCATTCAGTGCTTTCACTGATATTGGTCTACTAAAGCGCCGCAAGCACCATAGAGATGGCGGCTCCTTCATATATAACCGTAAGGTTAGTGATGAGTGAACGCCATAAAAAAATAGAGCATTCCATGAGAGACAAGGGTTCACTAAAACTTGCTAAAATCCTTTTAATAGTTTCTTTTAATTTCACCAAAAAAAAGACTCCGAATTATGCCATAGTAAGTTAAGCTATTTTAGTTTCCTAATAAGATATATTTTGAGAGATCAGATGTTAAGAAAAGTTTTGGTGTATTGGCCTTCTCCTAAACTGGGCAGTTGCCATAGGCATTGTATAAAGATCAAGCCGTTCGTGGGGATGTGTATTCGTCAATATTATGTATATTGACGAATACACGTGGTATGTTGTTTTATTAGTAGCTTTATCAAACTATACTAAAAAAACAATCGTCAACAACGTGAGGTCCTGGCAGAGTAGAATAGTACCTCCCACTGCACCAGGTATCGTAAGACGCAACTAAGGCACCAGAACCGACAGATAGCGGTATATCCATCCGGAACTGTGCAGCTCAAATGCACAAGGCGCGGATGGGCAGCAGAATCCCCGTTGCGAATGCTGCGCTCTGCGATTGCCAACACGCTTGCCCAGCGCAGCAATTATGGGCAAAAAACCTCCTTTCTTGGACTTGGAGACCTATGTCCAGCAGTGGACTTTCAATGGCTGGTATGATGAGGATGATGACCAAAAATTCATCAGACAAAACTCATTTTAAGATATTTGTTTCAGAGTTATTATTGACAAAAATCTTTTACTCTTGATGCTGCAGATGATGAAAAAAAATTCGCAATGCTATCTGACTATCTTATACAAATCTATAAAGTTATAGTATTAAATAATAGTATATCAAATAAATTTTATTCTAAATTACTTCTAATTTTGTCACATTTTTAATTGTAACTAGTTGAACCACAAACGGTATCGTGTCTATATATGTTTATCATGAAAAAAATATTGAGATCATAAGAGAGAAATATAAACGAAAATTTATTTTAATCGATTTAGTAGCGAAGAAGGCAGACATATGTATATACAAAGATTCGTCGCTCAATATATCGAAGATACCAATATTTGCCATGAGGTATACTGGCAGAGAAGAATAGTGGTGTCGTAAGATGCAACTGAGGTACCGGAACCGACTGATGGCGAATTATCCACCCGAAACGGCATAGCTTAAACGCAACAAGGCTAGGAACGGCAGCAGCATTCCCGCCGTGAAGCTACGCTCTTTGATTCCTATCACAACTGCCCAGCGTGGTATTTATAGGCAAAATTCCACTTTTAAGGTGGCCATTTGTCCACCTGTTTGTTCTTGTTCAAGATAACCTTTATATGGTTGTATCACGTACAAAAGAAGTTGTTTTGTAAATTACCAATATTTAAAAAAGGTTTGCAAAGGTTCTCTTGGAAAAATAGGAGCGATAAGTTTGAGGAACCCTGGGCTTTTATAGTGGAGACAAGAAGAGTAATGTGAAAAGATTACCAAGCGACAGGGGTCGACGGTCACCCCGCATTTGTTATGTTAGTGCCTGGTACGGCACACAGCTGGAATGTAGAATGCATCACGATGACATACCAGAAATAGTGTTTGCTTGTTTTGCGTTGGCAAATCTTAAATTGTACTTGAAATGTTAATAGGAGGAGAAGGAGTCAATAAGGTACATACACAGATTTAAATACAAATGATGATGAAACATCGCAAATCAACGCATTCTCGCGCTTATTATGCGGTTTTCTGGACTGTTGGCCCTAATACGGCCATAATATAAAAACTCCCTTTTAACGACTTGAAAACGCAGTTAATTTAACTTTTTACATCGTTTCTTCTTTTCTTTTTCTTGACAATTATTTGATTGAGAGTATAGAATAGAGTAACACAAACAAATATGAACAAATAAAATTAAAAGTGATATTTAAACAAATAGTCGGTTCAGTGATGAAGGTTAATAAAAATAATAAATAAACTGTATTAAAATAACTATAATAAATATAATAAACTGTATTAAAGAATTGCTAAAAAATATATAGGCGGTGATATGGTGTAAATAAATAAAATAAAAACGTCTTATATTTTCTACATAAAAATCATTGTCAGAAATATGGTGGCAGTCGAAGTTCAAAAAAAAATTAACAGGCCGGCAAATTAAAAATGTATTGCATACATACTCGTATAAAGTATTCACCATTTAAATTATAAAATCCAAAAAGGTCCAGGGATATGTGAACTATATATTAAACGCTATTGTCAAATTAGTAAATAAAGTAGTTAAACTATGTACTTCTGGAAGTGGGAAATGTGTAAAAAGCGCGCGCTTTTCGTGCGTATGAGATTGCGACAAGGGATTATATGTACTGTATTAGAGATACGAGTATTAAAAAAAATGGTGACACAGATAATATAAATATTATGCATGAAATTTATATCAAAGATATAAATAGTTTGTAAATACATTATATTTCTAAAAATTAAATAAAACTATGTCACATAAAATTATTACTAGAAAACGGAACTGTTTAATGTAGTTTCAGTTTTAAAAATAAAGTGTATTATATCTCGACAATTCTAACTAAAATTTCTAATGAGAAGCCTTAAGAGTTCAGGGATACTGAAACCCAATAAACCACATGACGTACGTTAAATTAAAACTTTGTCAACCCAAAACTACACAGGCTGTTGGAACATTTAGCTGTTCTCTGTTCTATCCTTAGGCAACACATTGGGGTTTTAAATTAGTTAAATTGAGTTATTTATTAACGAGACAAAGATGTAGAGATTTTTTCGGTGATTACTGTAAAATGTATGTTAACGATTACATATTAACACGTAATATGAATTTTAAAGGTGTCTTAGAATCTTCGTCTGCATTGGTATATATTTTTACCTATTTCTACCGCCAAACAGTAAATAGTATGGCGGTGTTCTGGTTTGAAGGGTAAGAAAGACAGTGAAATTACTGGATAACGTGACATAAATCTTCAATTTACAACGTTGGCAATGCGTTTATTATATTTTACGAGTTTCTATAGGGTTACGATAACGCTTACTATCATGAAGACCGTAAGTTTTTTTTGTCGACTAAGCCATAAAATCATCTTCTAATATATACAATTCTTGTATTATATATATAATTTTAAATGCATATTCTGTTGGACTGAGAATCGGCTACTATCTATTTTTCATACCCTTTAGTGATTAGGATTTATACAACGTTTGCCGGGATATATAAACAAAAGTGTCACGGTGAATGTCCGGGATGAACATCTAAACGAATTCGAACGTCGAATTTATTAAATTTTTGTGTATTGTACTGTAAGTTTGAACTAATTTAAAAGAGAAGTTTATATCTTAATTTTGGTCGCGATATTTTTTCATGATAAACATTTTATATTTTATAGTATCGCTAAGGTAGGACAACGTCTGTCGAGTTAACTAGTCTATACGAATATCGGTACTCATAAATTCAATTGTCGTAAAGAACAATGTGCAAGTTTCCAGGAGGTACGTAAAAGAAAATAAAAACAATCACTTTGTTATAACTTCATTATTTGTAAAGCTATTTTTAATGATGTTCAGCTGTTTTTACATAAAATATTAAAATTGAATCCTCTTTTACTTGACACTATTATATAAAAGTCAGAAATAAATAAATAAAAACATTTTTGTCCATATGTCCCTCACGCCAATTGAATTTCTGACCATCGATATTATAAAGGCGAGATAAAATATTTGACATGACACAATTGTCTATAGTCTGCGGTCTAACCTAATGCTGCCACCAAATAGCAGTGTTCACATTGCTGTGTTTCGATTTAAAGGATGAGAGAGTCAGTGAAAATCTGGGTAAATGTGACATTGTATTTTAGTTGACAGGGTCGGCGACACGTTAGTGATATCATTGAGATGATACAAGTGTCTATGGGCTACGGTCCCGTTTATCAGCGGATTGTGTGCTTGTTTGCTGACTTCATAATATACAAAAAATAAATAATAATAATAAAAGGAGCTGCTTGTAATTCATGGCGCATTTGTGCGTGTATAGGCCTAGGAAATATTTGATTGCCTTGAATTTGTTTAGCACCATACTAAATGTGCATAATGACTCAGGATTGAGCCCGTATCCACTGTATCGATTCCGGCATGTCGGATAACGGCGAAACACTTTGTATGAAGCTGGATACATTAACCTGATAATGGGAGCATAAGTAATATCTATCTTCGTGAGAGTCCAACTCTATGCCAATTTCCCAACGCAAGCCTCTTTTGCGATAACCACACAAGTCGTAATCCGTGACTTGATATTCTACGCATACGTGATCGTTTGTCTTATAATATATATATTGGACCAGATGGTAATAATCCTGTCTTGTGCCCCTAAGGTCGTCGGTTCGATCGCTACCCAGAACAAATGTATGATATTTGTAACTCCGAGCCGAGAGGTACCGGCAGAGTAGAATAGTACCTCCCTCTATATCAGGTGTCGTAAGAGGCGACTAAGGTAACAGAACCGACAGATGGTGGTATATCCAACCGAAACAGTGTAACTCAAATGCAGACGGTGGGGATGGGCAGCAGCATCCCCGTCGTGAAAGCTGCGTTCTGCTATTGCCCAGCGCGGCAATTATGGGCATAATTTCCCCTTTCTTGGGAAGACCTATGTCTAGCAGTGGTCTTCCAATGGCTGTAATGGCTTGTCATCCCTCTGTTGTTACTAGCTACTTATTTCAGAGTCAGGTATAAGATGTCTTGTGAATTTATTTGTTAAAAATTAATATCTTTTGTATTTACATACACCATAAAGTAAAATATTAAATAAATGGATCACATACAATCAACATTGTTCAGTATAATGAGTGGCTTATCGCATATTACGATAATTTGCCTGCATGGATGGCGAAAAAATATAAGTAATAATAATGATGTTGGCGGTGTTTGATAAATAAATAAATATTAATACTATAAAATAATAAAATTTAGTACTTTCCACTACATCAGGTCGTAAGAGGCGACTAAACTACCAGAACCGACAGATGGCGGTATATCCATCCGAAACAGTGCAGCTCAAATGCACAGAGCGGGAATGGGCAGCAGCATTCCCGTCGCGAAAACTGCGCTCTGCGATTGCCAACACGCTTGCTAAAAACCTCCTTTCTTAGAGATGCTTATGTCCAGCAGTGAACTTCCAATGGCTGGTATGATGATGACATACCTTTAACACACACACACATATCCCACATACTTACCATTAATTGCTTCTCGTCATAAGTTTCAATTGCTGTAGTTTTTGGATCAAATCATTACTGGACTACTGACGCGCCATCATAGTTCATTGATGAGTGACTATGCCTGAGCAGTTCTCTCCTGCTCCCTTGGCATGACTTACACGTTAAGAGTGCTCCTTCAGGATATAGTAGTACAGTACTTAGATATAGCATCGGAATACAGTTCTATAGTTCATAATGTCTTAAATGCCTTAGTCTTTTGAACGGTTCGGTCCCCTTAAAAGGACAAGGTTCAACCCTTATAGAATCACTTTGTTGTCTGTCTGTCTTTCAAAATAAGTTTTTCTTTATCTCGAGAACGTGTAGAGGTATTAAATGAAATTAAAATCATATATCCATCTACATTCTCTTTAAACTGTAAAAATAAATAATGTTCTTAGTTACAGATAAACTAAAAATTAAAGAAAGGATACGACCGTTTATCCCGAAAAACGCATTTTCGAGATTATCAAGAATATTCTAGAATAGAATTAAACTTTAAAGGATTCTTCTCGTAGACCTAAAACTATGAAGTTTGGCAAGTTATATCGTCTTATACTGTAGATGCAGAGAAAAATTCAATTGAGACAACATCTGAAACATTGAGACAACATACATTGACCTGACTTCGAGATAATTCGCTTAATGCTCTTGTGTTACGGACATAAAACAATAGAGGAATCACAAATATAATACTTAATTACATATATCTAACAGCCAGACATAAAACAGATATAAACTTATCATCATATAAAAAATTGTCCTGGGTGAAGATCGAACCCACGATCATTGGCGCACAAGATTCGATCACTACCATCAGCATCATCCGGGTCCGTCAATTTTATATTTACAATGGAATCATAAAAAATTCGGATACCATCATCGAACTTTAGCAATTCTACGTGGTCACAAATTAGATGGGTGCCCGAATTTCCAATGTTTGCAAACATGCAAGTGCAAACTTCTCCGGTTTTTAGGTGAAGAACATTACCGTGTCATGATGTTAGACGATCCGATAGAAACGGATCCGTACATATTGGGAACCAACTCTTAATGATTACGAGTAGGTTTCTACACCTCGTCTAAAACTAACGCGATCCATTGCTAGTCCGCGAATGCTATCAGCCAAATCAATGGGTGCATCGATCCGCCACGATTAGATTAACTGCTATTGAAAAGCGAGTGTTATCAATATTCGGTACAGTATATTTTCGTCTGCCCACTCGATATGGCCCCTCAGTTGAATTTGCCGTACGAGATTACCGACGTTACGCCGGAGGAGGACAAAATAATCAAGAAATGCCTAACAGGTGTGTCGTGCCAGTGGTTGTGCCTTTGGTTTGATGTGATATGTGAAACACATATGTGTTCTGGCCGAGCTCGTAATTCGAGGAGATTCTGGATCTGGTTTGTTATAAAATTAGCCTTTAAGATCTGGTATCGTCTAATGGAATTTTATTAAATTAATCTTAATAATCGATAGGTTGTGTTTAGGTAGAAAAGGTAATTTTATTATTAACGAGCCGTGGCGTATTTAATTTATAAGATTTTATTTATCGTGGTTACGTATTAATTTAAATATATTATTTTAAATGATTAGTTAATTTTGATAAAAGAAAAGATGATTGTCAATTATGAAATAATACAATATTTTTCAGAAAAAAACTAAAAATGTTGTTTCCGATTCACATTCAAATTAATATTTAAATCACGATAAATCACTTTCATCTTAGCATTCGTTGATCATCCTTTGCTGGATTACCATAACCATCCTCAAGAAAGGTTTGCGGCGTTGGGTAGGCGTGTTGTCAAGAACAGAGCATTACTTCGTAATTGGAATGCTACTACCCATCCCTGTCTTCTAGCATTTGAGCAACGCTTCTTCAGCTACCGCCATCGATACTTCTGTCTTTTATGACATCTGATACTTTTATACTGTGTCGATACACCACGGCTAACTCTGCTTCAGTTTTCGGTAACCATATGATTAATTAAATAAAAAAATATATTTCAGAAAAATATTCCTTCAAATATAAAGATCGATTAGATAAATCAATGGAATCAGCTGATACATCTAAAAATATATCAAAGTTGTTATTTATGATACGACGTAGTAATTTTAAAGCTTTTTTTTATCATCAATTTTTATTTAGTTAAATCACGATTAATACTTAGATTGTAAAATTATTACAACCCTATTCGAAAACAACAAATTAATTTAAATTTGAAAAATCTATAAAGTATATTTACGTAAGTACACACTCGGTGTATTAAAACATTCCTAAAGATAACTTAAATGTAATGTTTTCTACTATACTTCCCTGATAAATAAGTAACACATTTTTATTTACAACAAAGCAATCGCGTTTCTTGCCATTAGGTACCACCAGAGTAGAATAGTACTTCCCCCTATACCCTATACCAGTTGTCGTAAAAGGCGACTAAGGTTCCAGAACTAACAGATGGTGGCATATTCATCCGAAACAGTACAGCTCAAATAAACACCTAAATATCCCATAAACGCGATGCATCATACTAGCCTTTAGAAGTCCACTGCTGGACATAGACCTTCCCAAGAATGATAGAATTTGCCCTCAATTTCCACGCTGGGCAAGCGTGTTGGCAATCGCAGGGTGCAGTTTTTGCGATGGGGATGCTGCTGCCCATCCCCACCCTATGAATTTGAGCTACAGTGTGTCGGATCGATATACCGTCATTTGTCGTATTCCTCAGTCGCCTCTTACGACACCTGGTACAGGGGAGGTATTATTCTACATTGCCAGTACCTCATACCGAAAAAACGTTTATAACCCGTTAAAACGATATTTTTTTATGAAGGGTGAATTAATAAATATATTTATACACATATACTTATCGATGTTTGGTATATATTAAAAAATATATGCTTACGATTAACGACTATTTAACCTAGGTTAAGAAGACAACTCCTCTCTTTCACCACCTTAAATAATCTTTTCATACACGAGTGTTAGTTAAATGTAGACCGGATCAGATTTAGGCTAAGAATGTCTTCAACTTGATCAGCATATGCCTTACAGGTCCAGGTCTACCAATCACTTTATTAACCTTCGCCTTATAAATCACGATCATTTTTAACAAAATTAAAAAGTAATAATAATAAATCGTACGATAATTGTCATCAGTTTTATATAAATACCATTAGGCTTGACATGTAGTCACGTGGGTAACAATAGTAGATACCTGTCTTATAGTAAAGATAAATTGAGATAACAGTTGACCTTGGACTACATTCATCTCCGTGGATGTAGGAATGGAAATATCTTAGTACATACTAGATAACAAAAAAGAGGCAATGTATCCTACGAACACACAATTTCACGATATTTTTTATTTGAGATAAGATCTCCCTATTTTAAACAACAATTATCCTAATTAAAAATGTAACAAAGGATTATCTAATAACATAAAGTTCAATGACCCTTCGGAATACATTATAAAGGTATTTAATAAACCATCGTATTGTCGTGTTTGTAATCTACCTTTTTCAGTTCTTTATATCTTACTGTATTGCTTTACATAAACATACATAGATTACACTTGTATCCCATCGGGGTAACAGAGACTATGGATCATGACTTGCTACTCCTTTACAAGTCACTTAAATCGCATTAGTCATTTCATATATACTCGTGTATTCTTACTACTTCTGACCTGGCCCTGTATTACGTCTATTACCTGGTTAAGGTATGTCCTATACCAACTCTTTTATTCACTTCCGTTCTATATATTTGTGCAGTCGTTCTACTTTCATCCACATTTTTACAGGTCCAAAACCTCTCAAAATTCCTTTCTCACAACCTTATTTAAACTTTTCCTCATTTTTGCGAACATCAACTTTTACATCACATCAATATTCTCATTAGATTCTTTAATATATCTCTCAAACTCACACCACACATAGTACGAAATGCTTTAATTTCATCACCATATATTCTACTTATCATCATCATCATACCAGCCAGAAGGCCATTGTTGAAAATAACCTCTCAAAAAAAGGAGCTTTATTACCCTTAATTGCCGCGTAGGGCAAGCGTGTCGGCAATCGCAGAGCTCAGCTTTCGTGACAGGGTTACTGCTGTCCACCCCCGCCCTGTGCATTTGAGCTACTCTGTTTCTGGTGCAGTGGGAGGTACTATTCTACTTTGCCGGGAAATTCTACTTACGTGTTTCTTTATATATAGCTTTAATAGAAATTTAAATTTTTTTTTTATTAGACATACAAGTATAATAAACAAAATACGAAACATGCGTACAGTCCGTGTGACAGTAAGGGTCACTGCGGTCTATAGACGATCAAAAGGATATCACTAACGCGTTGTCAACCTTGTGATTTGAAGATTTCATGCCACATTACCTAGTAAATTCACTGCCTCTCACAACTTTCAGATTGGAACACAGTAATGCGAACACTGCTATTTGGCGGTAGAAATAGGTGAGAGTACGGTTCTACCTCGTGTAAATGTAGTAACGACATAAGCTATTTAGTGGTATAATGATATTTAGCATAAAGATATAGAACAATCACAAATATTCATCTAATCAATGTTTGTCCTGGGCGGGGATCGAATTCACGACTCTTGGCTTATAATGTCATAAATTTAATTCGAAATGATAGATTTTTAAAACTTTCAAATACTTCCAATAGGCATTAACATACAAAAAAACACTGTTTTTATACGCTGATATGGGTATATTAGCTATAGTATGTATGTTTGTAACTGAATCATTCAATGTCGATTTTGAGTCACTTTAGACGTAGAAATTTAATTGCAACTGTAAACATCTTAAGAATAGGTGTCAATACAATATTTCGATAGGATTCTCTCATTATCCTAATCAGGATCCTCAGGAAGGTAGATATTCCTCTGCGTAAGTGCATAAGAGACCACGCCGCCTGCGAATGCGTACCGTCTACTAAATTTTCATATTAAGTAGTTATCTAGTTAATATTATTTAACAATAAATCAAACTAAAAAGTGTATAATAAAATATAGTTAAAATAACTGAAAAACACGCTTTTAAAAAACGAAATATATACAATATTTTTCCAGTTAGAAGGATGTGGGGGCCAGTAGAATTATCGGTTAATGTAACATTATAACAAGTGTCAAGTCACAGGGTAAGCAACGCGCTAGTGATATCCTTGTGATATTACGAGCGTCTATAGGCTGCGGTGACGCTTACTATCACGCGGACTGTGCTTGTTTGCCGATCTAGACAAATAAAAAAAATGGAGATTATTATATCAAAAATAATATTTACTACAAAATACTTGTAAAAGTCTGACTTCCGAGTGTTTCTAGATACATTAAAGAGATTCGACTTGTCTTAGGTCTCGATAGCACAACGGTAGAGAAGTCCTGCGGATTGGGAAGGTTTGCAGGCTCGAGTTTCAAGCATTCAGCATATAAGTAAACACCTAAGACAATTAGAATTTTTTCTAGTACTATCTGAATCATTATCTGGCATCATAAATACTGTCATTATCGTTTTTAATCAGCTTATAGATCTCTATTGGACGCATATCGAGCAGATGATAAAAAACAATTAAAAGCGATATTGAAAGTATTTTATCGTATTATGACGTAACAGCGACTCATTGCTTGCTATTGTGTCAAGTTAGTGCGGAAAGGGCTCCTGCACTTGTAGCTATGGGTGTGATTGTACTGGTGTGTTTTGACAATATTATTGCGGTCCTTTATCTTGATAGATATTTGATGCACTGAAGGTTTTATTGGGACTATGTAAGGTCATTTTTAGTGCAAATAATAGTATTAACCGATTTAATTATAATTCTGTAATATTAAAAGAACTAAAGTAATCGGCATAGCGCGGCGCATCATTCTATTGAAGTGGCAGTGGGCAGGTCACTGAGCGCGTAGAACTGATGTACGACGGAGTAGAAAGGTTCTGGAATAGAGACTGAATAGCGCAGCGTTGGGCGTCCATCTATAAGATGGAAAGACGATCTGACTAAAACCGCAGTACCTCGCTGGACGCAAGCCGCATACAACCGGTTCTTGGAGAGGCATACGTCTAGCAGTGGACGTCCATTGACTAGAGATGATGATATAATTATAGGATACTTAAAAACTACATACATATAAATTTATATATTATCACGCTAGGAACAATAACAGCATAAATTAAACTAGGTTTGTTCTATAACTTATCGCAAATTAAACCGCGGGGCGCTGCTAGTATTTATGTATAAATTTACCCACATCTTATTTTAATTTTTTTTTATTTCGTCAAAAGTATTTTAAATTACTTGTGTTACGGTTATCCGATAACAAAATAATCAAAAATATAATGCTTAAACATAGATTTCATAACCCAAAAACTCAACAAACACTAATACAATATAATTTAAATAATTGTTCTAGATGGGACACGAACCCACGACTATGTACCACATGAAGACACTGCCGAATGCGCTATCGGTCTCGTTAAATCAATATAAAGTTATTCTTGGAAACTAGTAAGGTTTTATTTAATATCAAATCGAATGTACATATTACTATGTACATTCTATGAGCTATCTAGTTCGATTACATATCGTTTATTTTGCTTAGTGATATCGTCATTATCCGAAAGTTTAACTCAAGGCTTTATTTTATAATATAGTAAAGATATATAAAGTTGATTACTATTCCAAAGATTACTAAAATCATACGATTGTAATATTTCGACAAGGACATTTAGCTTAGTAAGTTTAATTTATGTTTGTATTGACTTGTAATCAGTACAATTGAATGTATTTGGAAAATTTTGGGGTACCGGTAAAAAATAATTTTACTTCCTTCTGTACCAGGTGTGATGAGAAACAGGTTAGGTACCGTCGGTCTATTTATCTAGCAAAGATTAGTTAAAATGCAACTGGGCGGTGTTGGGCAGTACCCGTCGCAAAAATGCCTCCGCATATAAATAATTCCCCTTTTCTAGTCTTATGTTCAGGCACGGACGTTCGTCTGCTGCTATGATGATGATAAAAAATATATAGTATATAGTATAATATATAGTATAATTTTTATGAGATCATTTTGAAAGAATATTGCTGTTATTACGAGTACGATCTTTTTAAAAATAAAACTTTGTATACGATTTATTGTCGAGTAGATCGTTGCTGACATGACAAATGTGTATTATTCCAAATTAAATTAAAATACTAACATTGCTATTAATAATAAGAATTAGAAGTAGAAATGAAAAAAAATTGGGATACAATCTAATTTAAAATAGAAAATCCAAAATAAAACAGTTAAATCATGCCAGCCATTGGAAGCCTAGAAAGGAGGTCTCTCCTAGAAAGGAGGAGTGAACCTACAATGGGTCATGCCTACTACTATCTATCAATCCACCCGTTAGAGAGAGAATACATCTGTCACATATTAACCAATACCTTTGCTTCACAGGCTATACCAGACCATTTGTAAAATGCGGCGAGCAGGGCTATGTGATGCCGGGTGCGTTCAGAAAGCACGCGGAAGCGATTTACAATATGGAGGTGCGGCCTGACGACGTCTGGGTCATCACATTTCCAAGATCAGGTAATTTTGATGGTGTCTATGGGTTCTTTATCTCATCATATCCTTGGAGCTTTAACGGGCGCGTACAGTGCGTATTTTCATTTTCTTTTTGCGAAAGCTTTAAATGCGAAATTTTAAAATCACTAAAAAGCGGTGTTGGCATTGCTGTGTTTCGGTTTGAAGGGTGAGAGAGGTATTGAAATAACTAGGTATAGTGACATAATATTTTTAAGGTAGGCAATGGCTAGTTTATCCTTAAATAATACGAGCGTCTATATACTGCGGCCTGTATGTTTGTTTGTCGCTTTAGTGACAATTGAAAAATAAAAAGCTCTCAACTATCAAACAAATAGGTTACCTTGTATCCTAAATTTTTAAGGGTTAGTACGTGTGTATGATATTTCTGGTAATTCAGGTGTTCATGAGTTGTGGTTACTATCTACGCAGTGCAGAAAAAAAACAGGTATTAAGATTGCATCAAAAGTTTTTATATCATGTCCAAATAGAAAGCCGTGTCCATATTATTAAACAGTTTATAGTTTTGGTTGTCACCGATAAGCAATGCGCGTATTGCTGCGCACATCACGAGTTTAAATCAATCTATAATCCTGATTTATAATCTTCCATGAAGTACCTGCAGAGCAGAATAGTACCTTCCACTGTATTATGTGTCGTAAGAGGCGACTATGGTACCAGAACCGAAAGATGGCGGTATATCGATCCGCAACAGTGTAGCTCAAATGCACAGGTCGAGGAGGGGCAGCAGCATCTCCGTCGCGGAAGCTGTGCTTTGCGATTCCCAACACGCATGCCCAGCGCGGTAATTATCGGCAGAATTCCCCCTTTCTTGGAGTGGCCTATGTCCAGCTGTGGGCTACCGGCAGATGATATGATGAATTATCATATCATCTACAGGATGGGCATTGCTGGAAGTAGGCTTACTCAAGAGACAGAAATTTTGCTCATAATTGCCACGCTAGCGGTAATCGTAGAGCGTTGCTATCGCGACAGGGATTCTGCTGCCTCTTCGTTTTATTGAATTTGGAAGATAAGCTTGTAGATAAAATGTTAGTCAATAATAAAAAATAGCCGATCTTGTTTTCCAAACGAACCTTATAGCATTAACTCCTACTTGGATGATACCAGAAGCAAAATACGCAATGTAAGGTCCATTGAGTTTCCAAAAAACCCGCCGCTGAAACGCATGTAGGGAATACATCGCAATAGTGTGACGAATGTGCGCACAAGTTAGATTCTACATACAGTGGCCGGTGTGTGTTGTGTACTAGGAGTATTGCGTGTTGTGTTTCTGATAGAGAGAAATGGTCATTATAGACGGTTATTACGTATTCTGACATTCTTGTGACAAGACAAGTTAAAAACTTCGCATCTAGCTTTTCCCATTTTGTTTTTTAATTGCTTACCCCGGCTTCACACAGGTTCCTTGAACATCTACTAGGTTTTGACTCCGTAGCAGAATTACGGATTGGAACTTCTAAACATTCATAATTAATGCTCTCTTAGGTTTGTGGTGAGATACCGGCGTTTTTTCTTCCATTGTGTTATGTGTTAGTTTTCTTAATGCTCGTCTCATCCTTGTAGAAGCAATATATATTTTTATCTTTTATTCCCGTTCGAGTTAACCTCAAAGCGCAGCTCGTAAAGCCGCGCCGATTCCAACTGTATCATTATTTTTACAAAACAATAACTGACCCTTCTGTTTTAAGGATTTATTATGTTATACTCGTAAATATAGGTAAAAATAAGAGGTTTTACTAATTAAACATTTTATTTAATTACAACGGTTTCAACCGTTTTGACATATGGTAAACAACTAGTGTTGCCAACCTAAAAATAATACATTTAATTGAATTTTACCAACAATTGACTAAAGCATAGTACTACTATTCTAGTACTAGACTATTCTGACGTCAATTTAAGCGCCACTGAAGGGATTGACGATACCACTTATTAATGAATGATCTGATGAGGGGAGCCTTTAAGGGAAGCCGCTGAGGTGGGACGTCAGCTTGAGTGCCCGTCGTTAACATTTAAATTTTTGTTATAAAAATAAGGATTGAGTGATGTGGTCAGCGTTACTCGATGGGCGGGCAGCTCGCCGTGCGCGGTGACTGGTTTAGAATGCCGAAGAATGCGTGTGATGTGTTTGTAATTAAGGAGTGACAGTGTGAAGGCGACTATGGAAGGCATCTTTAGAATTGGTGACTTACAATGAGGTTCACTTAATATATAATTATATGGTTCGAGTAAATAGTGAATAGGACGACCTATGCGAAAATATCTCAATCAGGGAGGTAATAAAGAAAGGCCGTCAGAAGTACCAAAATAAACGAGCGTGTATAAAAGAACTAATGCGAGTAAGAGAAGCGAGAGAGGTATGCCAAGATCGTAAAAAGTGGAGCTCCATACATTTTGTCTACCCCGATGGGACACAGTCGTGATGTATGTATGTATTTATGTAAGTAAATAGCGTAAGTGAGTAGCGTAATGTTTATTTGTCCTTGATAATCGAAAAGCTTCAATTTATCACACCATGGCATTTTTTTATCAATAGAATGTTAATATGGTGTATCGGGTCCTTATCGTGTAATCAGGAGTGGGTTTAGTTTTGTTTTTGCAAGCCTCGCCCAAAAATGCTTGCGTATTTTGAAAGTCTAATGTCGATGTGAAAATTAACGATATATATGTAATCGTAATATACACAGTAAGCTTGTAAGACGGGCCCAATGGCGCTGGTGGTAGTAATCCTATCTTATGCGCCAAGAGTCGTGGGTTTGATTCACATACAGAACAAATATTTATATGATGATATTTGTGTTTGTTCTGTATCTGGGTATTAAACATATGTATTTAAATGTTATATTTGTACCTCTGCTGTCTGATGTCCGTAATACCAGTGCTTTAGGCCATTTGCCACGAAGTCCAGCCAGTGAATGAGATTTTGTGTATATGTTATTGCGTTTTATTGCGTGAATATTTAGTATCAAATCTGAAATACAGCTCCATCATACCATAAAACTATTTCGTTTGCTATTTTAGATGAATATACCTCCATCTGACGATTTTGGTACCTTAGTCGCCTCTTACGTCACCCGGTAGAGGGGGGGTACTACTATATAGTATACTACACGGCTTTAATTTATAATGCCCAATTAATCGATGATTGTCATTTATATATGACAAAATCATCTTCATTATAGCAGATTTAGGACGTCCAATACTAGACGTAAGCCTCCCCAAGTAACGGGAAATTATAGCAAAATTCCCCGTTGGTGTGGTGATACTCACAGAGCGTAGCTGCTCTGTGAGTGCTGCCATTATCGTTGATATATCGCTAGGAGAGGGAGGTACTATTGTACTTTGCAATAATATTGTAATTTGTAAGGACACAATTCCTGACAAATTTATCTGCGTATAAATGTTTATTACACTTAAATGACAAGCAAATTCGTAATTCGCTAGTTATATATTTCATTTTTATCGTATCATGCTTATAGCTCGCGCCGTTTAATTATGCCGCTCTATACACTTTGCACTCTAACTCACCCGTATTTCAAGATATGCATTTGCTTGTATAAGGTGCAGATAAATTTGACATGTATGCGTATATGTTTAAAGGTACAATTTGCGTAATAACTGCAATTAGAGAGTACCCTCACCTAAGGTTATGAAGTGTATGTTAACTCTATCGGTCTTTGCGAAATAACTGTCCGTTGCCTGCAGTTTTGGATTTGTATATATACATAATATTAATATCCGAAGCAGTTTATAATGGAAGATATTAATTTATATTTCATAGTGTTTCTAGAGGTTCGTGTAACTTATAAAAGGTTGTGTTGCCATTTTTATTACCTTGGAATATGAAGTCGCATTACCCAATAATTCACTACTCTCAACCCTTGAAGACACAATTACAACACACAAGCATGCGACTTCGTTCGCATGGAAGTTGAAAATATTTTATGTGGCATTTATACTTCTATTGGTCATAAAGCCTATGTAGCATTTTTTGATGAATAAAACTGTAAGAATCTTTCAATTCGGATTAAAAACTCATGAGATTAGCGCGTTTAAACAAACAAAGTCTTCGACTTTATAATATTAGAATTGATAGTAAGACCAACTAAAAGGGAACGTACTGTATATTTATTTACTATTCCTACGCCGCAAAATGGATTTTATAACTATAAAAATGGAGTGTATCAGCAACTTCCAACAATCTATAAGAATAACGTTTATCGAGATAAATGATATGGAGTACGATAAAGTTTACATGTCTCATACGTACCATGTAGGTAGATTACATAAAATATATAAAAATAATTCGATAGAGGTAATAAGGAGAACACTTTAAATTCCGTGAAATGAAGCAGACCTCATACAAAAAGTGGTGTTTGAAATGTAATTTACTGGGTAATTCATAATATCCTCAATTCACAAGGTTGGTAACGCTTAGTGATATCCTTGTGATATTACGGGAGTCTATAGGCTTTGGTGACGCTGACTATCACGCGGATTGTCACATTACCCAGTAAATTCCTCTCTCACCCTTCAGATCGGAACAATGCAATGTTAACACTGTTGTTTGGCAGTAGAAATAGGTCTGCTGCATGTAAACTTGCCTGGTTGCGAATTTACCTCAAGGTAGCTGGAACGTCGAACCAATACTGCGTTTTAAAGCCGTTAAAAGAGTAGTTTTATTAATTATAAAAGTGTCAAGGCGTTTTTGTTTCAATGATAATACGGAAATTGAATATAGCATATATTACGTCACTTATTGGGTACGGCTAAGTAGAATAGTACCTTTATATCAGGTGTCGTAAGAGGCGACTTATTGGAACCAACAGATGGCGGTATTCCCATAAAAAATAGTGTAGTTTAAATGAACAGGATAAAGGTGGGCAGCAGTACTCCCATCGCGAAGTTACGCTCTGCGATTGTGATCACGCTAGCCCAATCCGGCAATTATGGGCAGTTTCCTCCTTTCTTGGAGAGGCCTATATCAAACAGTTGACGTGTTACAGTTGGTTTGTTGATTGACAATGATCATGTATGTTACTTGCTGATGGTTTAGTTTTTTTTTTATGATAACATTCTTAAAATCCATTCTGTTGTTTTGGCTTAATCTGTTGCGAACATATAAAACTAACTTTCATTGTCACATTTTTGGT
>JACJUM010004390.1:15846081-15883817 GCA_020976665.1 Heortia vitessoides
TATAGTTTTTATCGTTGTCTATAGTTTGTATCGTTGTCTATAGTTTTACTTTTAATTAGAAATATATTTAGAGATTTAAGAAAGAGTTTATTACGTAAAATTTCACTCGGTTGACTGTCGCATTGTTCCAGTTCCCCAACCAATGTTGACAAAACAACCATCCTGATGGAATCACAAATAACTAGTATACATATTTGGATATGTAAAATCCAAAAAAAAATAGTTGAAATCATTTTTGCCTCCAAACAATATGAACGTTTAAAAACAAATAAGCATCGCAAAAAACAACGGAATATGGAAGAAATAATAAATTATGAATGTTCGAAAATTAATTAAACATCGATCGAATGTAAACCAAACGAGTTAAAATATTTGGTATCAGATAACACGGATGAAAAACTGCACGATTGTTGTACTGTTACTGACCGATCGTATTTTTCAAGTTGTTATTGTTTTTTATAAGTGGTTTTATGTAGTGTCTGTCGTCTTTTATTCAATACTAATAGTGCCCCGCGGTTTTACCCGCTTTAAGTTGTAGAACTAACCTAGTATCCTCCGCCATATATATGCTCTGCTATTATCCGTGATGTTACATGTTATATGTAATATTGATTTTTTCTGACCTCTCTCTCTCTTTTTCTCTATTTATATAGGTATATAGATATAACATTTTATTAAAGTAATTTTGAAAATCAAAGAATATACAAAATGTGCACCCCGCCTTAATGGTTATACATATTTGAAATTATATTTTATATGTGTTTCATGATTATCAAATAAAAACTTTAATACTACATTTCATTCAAATAACTTCTAAAACAGCAAAGTTTCGTTCTAACTCTGCACCTCCGTTCTACCCCCTTAGTGTAAATTTCTAGTTTCCAACCCTTATAGTTTAGACCCTGCGTTAATATGTCAGTTAAATCAGCTTCTCCTTTTACATATAAAGATTAAATTTTACAAGTTTTTTTTATTTACAATGTATGTTCGGGTGGTAGTTATATTCCTGTTTGTTCTAGCATGTCGCATTGCTTCTTGGTCTGGCTATTAAAAACAGTATTTAATATAATATATAAAAAAACATGTAGAAATTGTCCTACAAAATCTTCTATTAAGAATAGTCGTTACAAGTTCTGATAATTTTTTAATAGTTTTATGAAGATTTCTTTAGTTCTTTTATAAGAATCTAAATAGTTATACTAGAGTTATATTCACAATTAAGTTCCTTAAGAGTTAAAATTTCCGAATTAGTTACTCTCCAGAAGCTCATGTGGAAGATCAAAATTTCTTATTGTAATTACGGCGGGAAAAATTAAAAGTTACTTTATGTTCAGTTCAGTAAAGTTACTTTTATGTTTCTATATGTTGAAAAGTAAATAATAGCACACATATTAGATTTATCGAATCTACCAAATTATTGCATAAGATTTCATTCTCGTTACGGATTGGCATAATACAACATGCTGAATTCTATGCTAGAAAGAATAACGTTAAAAGTCATGATACTTAACTACAAATTACAGAAAGCTAAACTAAAAGTAAAAACTTATTTACCAGAAAATCTTTTATCTATTTAGTTTTCCTAAAACACTTATAACAGAAAAGGAATTTATTTTTTATAGCTAAATTTTTGCTGCAATGTAATTACTTAACAGCGAAAATATTTTCAGAAAAATAAATCTTAACTCAGGGATGCCATTCGTCAGCTATAGTGTATATATGTTTAATAAACATAAAGTAAACGATATACATTACACTTATATGCTATAAAATAAAATATTTTTTTATATGTTGCCTTGTTTCGAATGTAACGCCATCTACCTTCTTTGGAATCACAGTCGCCTTATACGAAATTTGGTGTAGAGTGATATTATGTCAATGCTTGACATCGAATCAGGAATGAGGAGATTCTAAACAGACCCAAAGTTACTGACATTGCTCGGCGGATTAATTAGTTAAATTGGCAGGGCACTTGGTTTGCAGAACCGATAGCTGATGGAGTCGTAAGGGCCTTGAATGGAGACCACGTAAGCGCAAGCGCAGCGTATGGCGTCCACCCGCAAGATGGACGACGATCTGACTAAAACCGCAGTATAATGATGATATTATGCCTACCACATACATTAATATTATGAGAGTAAATTAATGTGAGCATTTCTTCCAGTACCGTGGACGCCGATTGTAGCTCATACGAACGAGGCCTGGGGGCAGCGTGACCATCCCAATCTGCACTTCGTCTTTTATGAAGATCTGATAAAGGTACTATGAGTTATCTTCATAATCTATTTATGCCCTGAACATTATCAATAAGTACGACTCTATTTAAGTCTTTTCCATGAGTGTGCAAGTTTGAGATAGAGATAAGTCGATACCTTGTTGCTTTCTTATTTGAAATTGATATTGTGTAATGTATATATAGTCCGGGTACCAGCAGAGTAGAATAGTACCTCCTCTTGTTCTAAATGTCGTAAGAGGCGACTGAGGTACCAACACCAGCAAATGTTCACCAGAAGCGGTGTTGCTTAAATGCAACAGCGCAGGGATGGGTTGCAGTATTCCCGCCGCGAAGCTACGCTCTGCGATTGCTACCATGCTTGGCTGATGAGATGATCCTGGTGATATTATCAGCATTATAATCATCATCAACCTGTGCAGCCGTAAAGGCCTCCCTAAGAGCGGGGGAATTTGCTCATGATTGCCGTGCTTGTTAATCGTGTTGGCAATTGCAGAGCTGCTATCATCCCCGTTTTGTTGAGCTGCTGTCATTTCTGTTATGGAAGCTAATAAGGAAACCAAACTGAAAAGGATATAGTCTTAAAATAGACTTTTAAAAAAACACCCTAGTACAAAATTAATCTGATTTATTCCAGTATATCATACTGAATTAAATATCAGTATTCTTTATAATATCCAACAGGACCTCCCCAAAGAGATCAATCGCATATGCAAGTTCCTCGGCAAGAGCTACTCTGACGAAGAAGTGAAACAGCTCGCAAACCATCTTAGTTTTGACAGTTTACGTAAAAGCAAGGCCGTCAACAACACAGTCGGAGACAGCGGTGTTCAGTTCGTGAGAAAAGGTATGTGAAAAATATTCACTTGATTACCAAAAGGTTGATTACAAGTGATTAACTCCTTTGACATTAGTACTCCACTTCTAATTTAATACAATTTAAATTTATGATATCAGCCATTGGAAGTATACTTTGGACGTAAGCCTCGCCAATAGAAAAAATGTAGCCCATAATATCATGCCGGGCCTGGCAAGCATGTTGACAATCGCAGAGCGCAGCTTTCTCCATGGGTTTGCTGCTGCATATCCTCGCTCTATGATATAGATAGCGGTATATCTATCTATCTATCGATATACTGCTAACTCTCAGTTCTGGTACTTTAGTCACCTTTTCTATTTTACTCTGCCGGTAGCACACGACAATTCAAATGTACAAAATAATACAAGAATATAATTCTACTCGATGGCAGTGTGCATGTATGATTTTTTTTTATATTTGGTCCGGGTGATATTAAATGAATGCCCCCATTGCCCTGGAAACCGGAACACAACAATGCTATCAGTTCTGTCATCAAAGGTCGTGTATCTTCTATTACTTTTACTATTTCTGTAGTAAAGTGAGATGTATCAGACTGTGGTGTGTGGTGTATGTGTGTTGTGTCACCACTGTAAAGAGTCACACTAAAACTAAATTTTTAATAGTTAATTCTTCATTTGATTGATATGAAAAACTTGATGTGGCATGTACCCGGTGATAGAAATTCAGATCACTGCATTATGTCTGTTTTGAATCAATAACATCATCAGCTATTTTTGAACTTATCTTCTCTATGGATCCCCTATAGGTTGAATCCCTCGGTACCGCTGAAGTTGGCGTAAAAGTCATTCAGCATTAGGCTCGTTAGAAAAAAACCTAATGGTTCTCAACTGACAGGTTTCACACCCCAGAAGTTCGGAATTCTAACCATCATTACATGAAGTAGACCTCAAATAAAGGTCGTCTGCATTTGTACCTTACTCTCGCCTATTTTTACTGCACAATAGCAGTGTTTGCATTGCTGTGTTCTGGTTTATACATTATGTTTTCAAGTCACAAGGTAAGCAACGCGTTAGTGATATCTCTGTGATATTACGAGCGTTTATAGGCTGCAGTAACGCTTGCGCGGCGTGTGATAACACGGACTGTATGCTTGTTGGTCACCCTACATTCATTTTTCTTATGACGACGTTGACCAAACTGTGATATACATGTGGCATCGACCTGAATCCTAAATTCTTGTCTTAAAACTAATTTTAATGCAATTAACAATTAGTATTATTGAATTCTGATCTTAATATTTCTATCCCACTTTTCAGGTGAAGCAGGAGGTTGGAAGGAGCATTTCGACTTAGAGATGGAGATACAAGCAGAAGAGTTCTTAGTACAACGCCTTAGAGGCCTCGACTTGGCCTACCCTTCGATTTCTGATGAAGAAATTACTTGTCTATAATTGTGGAAACGTTTTAAAAGATAGTTACTGCGAAAAACAATAATATATGTAAAATTTTATACTAAACCACTCAGAGCTATACAGATAAGGATAAAAAATCTAGCTTTCTCTACTTCAAACTAAATGGATATTTCGAATTCTATCCCCGTCCGATTGCGCTTTGTGCAGCCTAATGGCATAACGTTGCTGGTTAATGAGGGCCACGCCCGGTAGCGCTAATTGACGTCTGAGTAGTCCAGCATATGTTTAACAGACAGAAATACTTTCGTATTTTTAATATTAATATAGAATAACACAACATAATAACAATACTTCTTAACAACAATAATAGTAAAAAAAATTAATTACATATACAAAATATGGCTCAAAAATAAACATTACTTGTATCTAGTACATATGACATTTGTATGGATAAAAAAACCTAAAATTTATACAACAACAATAGTATTTTTCTCTATAAAAATAGATAATTCTACAACTCAAATGGCTGATGATTTTTTAAAATCTTAACAAGTAAGTAAATAACAATATAAATAAGTAAATAATAAATTATAGCTAAATATGTAAAATTAAAATGCAAATTTTGTGTCTTTTAACTTTGACGTATCTGAAGATTATTGCCTGTATTGTAAACAGTTGCTTAACTTCCCAGAAGTCTACTTAATTTTTGACTACGGTGCTGTTAGGACTTCATTGAAGATATATAGGGTTTATTCAGAAGTACTAAGAATAAACGGGCGTGTATGAAAGGACTAACGCGAGTATGGGAAGCAAGAGAGGTATGCCAAGAGACAAGTGGAGATCCATAGTGTATTCCTACCCCGATGGGACACAGGCGTGATGTCTGTATGTATTCAGACAGGAGCTTTCGTTGCTGTCGCAATAGGTGGAACTAATCATATATATCAAGTTTCATAGCTGCAGGGATTTTTTACTTACATCAAAACAATTGTCGTTAATATTTCAATCAATTATTCAGAACTTTGAGTACCCTTAGGTCATCATCATCACAATATCATTCCAAGAAAGGGGGAACTTTGCCATTAGGACAATTAAGGCAAGCGTGGTGGCAATCACAATGCTATTACCCATCTTAGCTCTGTGCATATGAGCTACGCTGTTTCAGGTGGATATACCGCCATCTGTCGGCACCTCGCACATACCACCTGGTGTACAGCCCCTAGGTAGTTCATTTATTGCGTCATATCAGACAGGTAAGACCTGGCGGTAGCACTTGGTTTTACAAATCTAGTAATGCTATCACCATTAGTAATATAATACTGACAAATAATTGAACCAAATTGTGTTTTGTGTTAGATTGTAAATAGCTCATAATTTAGGTTAAGTTGTAATTAAGTTTCCTAAATGTTATTTAAGTGATAAATGGATTATAAGAATCACATTCATATTATTGTTTTTATTTTACACTAGAAACAAGAAAAGAACATACATATATAAATATACACATACATTCAAATACATAGAAATACATCAAATACATAGGGAAGAAAGGTAATCTAAGTGACAGATAGTACGCCCTCATCATTCTCTTACAAATAGAAAGATAGCGACCATACAAAAAGTCCACGATATATTCTATAGTGGACATTGAAAACCTTTAAAATTGTTACTCTACTACATTATGCGTGTTTAATACATATCTTTATATCCTTTTAAATTACTATCTATTACAAAAAAATCCGCATCAAAATTCGTTACGTAGTTTGAAAAAGTGTGAGAATGGCAGAAATTACTGGGTAATCATCAGATCACAAAGTTATATGTATGCTTGTGTGTCGACTTGGTCTAATGAAAAAGATAAATATATCTAAGCATACATAGGGACAGACAGATAGCGGAAAGCGACTGCATTTCATGCTGAATATCAAGTCGAAAACGGTATTTGTATTGTTTAGGATTCCATACCTTGAAAAGAAAAACGGAACCCTTTTCCATCCTATTTAGACCGTTTTGTCTCGGGAACTGATTCGCATTCAAGTTGCTATTAATATTTAATAGATTATATTTATCGTACCTTGATGTTGTAACAAAATGAAGCTACTAAATTGATACTGTCGGGTGACTCGGCCATTTGAGCTTTATATTCTAATCACGTTTAATGGACTATTAAATGATAAAAGGTCCAAATAAACTCGCCACTCGAGTCCTCAGATCACGCAAACCCTGCGGGGCAGGTGGGTACAATCGTTCATAAATGAGCGGACTCTCCCATCCCTAAGGTGGTGCTGGAATTGACGTGTGAGTAGACCAGAATTAGTTTAGTCTAAAATAAATTGCTTTATTAAAAGAGTTTATTATAGTTTCGTAATATCTTCTAACATTTTCGTGTTAACTAGTCACAATATTGAACGTTGTTGATTTTTTTTAACAACATTTCCGTTACCCTGTGGCAACCGTTTTAGTCAATTTTGTGAACAGTTAAATAAATTTATATATTTAATAATTTATAAAAAAATAATTAAAAAGTTAAATAAACCGCGTTTTGAAGCCGTTTAAGGTACATATAGTAGTAATGTAAGCCTATGAATTTTTTTATCTATGACGTTTACATACGCTTGGATCACAGTAGTCGTAGGGTACATACAACTGGTCCTATTGGAGATCATTACATAAGGTAAAACTTATACAAAGGTCATCTGCATTGGTACGTCAATCTCATTTATTTCAACCGCCAAATAACAGTGTTCGCATTGCTGTGCTCCGGTCTGAAGAGTAGTGTAGACGCAATGGTATTACTGGGTAATGTGAACTAATATCTTCAAGTCACAAGATTGGAAACGCGTTAGTGACATTCCTGTTATAAAACGAGCATTTGTAGGCTGCTATGACGTACTAGCACGCAGACTGTGTAATTGTTTATCGGATCTAATCTAATAAAAAAATAACTTGGGGAGGTCTATGTCCAGTGGTGGATGACCTGCGGCTGATATGGTGATGATGATGATGAAAGTTACTGGGTGTTATATGGTTTACGCCAATAATGTTATAAAATATATGTATTGACGAAATATAATATTAGCACTAAACCACAATACGGTTCGACAAATTCAAGACCTTTGACGAATTTAGGGTTAATCTTCAGGGGAGGCCTGGCCTCTAACATGCCATGGCCGATGCAATGACGCACTTACTCACGTCAATACTCAATGCAGCTATAAATTTTCGAGTGAGTAGCCCAACCTCTGGGGCACAAGACCATCTTGTGTTTGACATGTTCAAAACACAAAAATGTGATGACACTAAATATTAACGCCTAAAAATAAATTCAGGCAATTCAGTATAAACACAATTTTGATCAAATGTTACCTCTGTCAAGTACTAATTTTCATTCACTAATTATGGTAGTCTCGGTTTAAAATTAAAGATAATAGTTTCCAAGAAAAAAGTAATTGTCTCAGGATTCAGGCGAGACTTAAACCTGCATTTTTCTCTTGCCGGGTAACCGGCAACGGGCACAACCATTGTGCTATTGAGCCTTTGGACATGTCAAAATTCCCCTTGCATCCTTTTGCAATGCGAACACTACTATTTGGCGGTAGAAATAGATGAAAGTGAAGTACCAATGCAGACAACCTTTTGTATGAGGTCTACCTCATGTAGAAATATTTAATAGTGATAGAATATTTAGAATCGAGTAACTCTTGTCATCATCATCATTACAGCCATTGGAAGTTTACTGATGGACAAAGGCTTCCCCAAGAAAGGGGGAAATATGACCATTATTGCCGTGCTGGGCAAGTGTGTTGGCAATCGCAGAGCGCATCTATCGGGACAGGGATGCTGCTGCCCATCGGCACCTAAGCTATACTGTCTCGGTTGGCTATATCGCCATCAGTCGGTTCTAGTACCTTAGTCTCTACCTTCACCTTAGTCTTAGTAATTCTTGTATTTAATCGTAAGAATGTGCATAAAATATTTAATGCCTGTAACGTAATTAAAATGATAAGGATATATTAACCTAATTACCTTTGCAATTACCGTAAAATACGTGACCAATTTTTTAAAACATTAAATGGGTCACAAAGGTTTGGTGTCTCTGTGAACCCGTCCAAGACTCAAGCCATTATCTTAGGCAGGAAACGGCAATGATCCAGTTTAAAAAATGTACCTGTAATTATTTTTAATAACGTGGTAGTGCCCTACAGCACATGCGTTAAGAATCTTGGCCTATTTATCGACTCTTCCTTACCCGGGATAAACATGTTAATGAAATCAGCAGTAAGGTTACTGAAACGCTTCGTGCTCTCTATCGATTAAAACATTTTCTTCCTACTCAAATCAAAACCCTTCTTATTCAATCCTTGGTTTTACCCATAATTGACTATGGTGACGTGTGCTGCACTAATATCTCTCAAGAACTCCTTCTCTATTAAACAACTGTCTTCGTTTCATTTTCGGCTTATATTTATTTATATATTTCTTTTTCTGTTTGGTGTAATGGTTGTCTGGGAGATAATGCCATCTGGCATTAAGTCCGCCATTTGTACATTTTGTAACATTTTGTGCAATAAATTTAAATAAATAAATAAATATGGGTATAGTTACCTTTCATGGTTATATTATTATGTCATCGCTAACTTTTTTAAGAAGAATATCCCATTATCGGTGTGTTAGACTATCTTTAGTGCCAAAGGTCGTAAGTTCGATCCCCACCCGGGACAAACATTTATTTATACGATGATATTTGTTTTTTCTCTGTTACCTAATGTCTGTAACCCAAGTGTTTCTTACGACTTATCATGACCTCTTTACTTCAAGACTTATCACGGAGTCAGGTCAATGTACGAGATGTTGCGTAAATTTATTATTGTTATGCACATTTTTTTGCATTAGCCATGAAGGGTACCTCATGGGTGGTAACAAAATACAGTACCTCCCTGTGTACCGGAACCGACAGATCGCTATATACGCTAAAATAGCGTAGTTAAAATGCTGAAGCTACACTCGGCTATTGCCACCACGCCTGCCCAGGGCGGCAATTATAGGCGAAATTCCTCCTTTCTCGAGGTGGCCTATGTCCAGCAGTGGACATTCTGAGGATGTTATGATGATGATGCCGATGTTTTATCACATCTGAAATAATCAATTTTATTAGTATTTTTTTTAATAAATCATCACCTCCCCAATATTAACAACCGTAGGATAATCTATGCTTTATGGGTCATGTTTTTGAGTTAATCACGAAAAGACAGATGCGGCGGAGGACTTTGATTTTTATGAAAATGGTTATGGTCTCAAACAATTTTTTTTACACAACATCTGATACATTGACCTAACTCCGAGATAAGTTCGTTTAAAGCACATCTGGTATGGACATCAGATAACAAAGGAATCAAAAATATAATTCATAAATACGCATGTAAAATGAGCCGTGTCTGGATCATGGAACGAACACAAATATAATTTATATGATAAAAATTTGTCCTGGGTGGGGATCGAATCAACGACGTCTTGACGGAAGGACGGGACAAAACTTAGCACTTAAGATAGTCTAATAAAAAGATAATGGAATATTCTTCTTATAAAAAAGTTAGTGATGACATAATATTATGTCCGTGATCAATAACTTCATCATCATACCAGCAATTGGAAGTCCACTGCTGGACATAAGCCTCTCTAAAAAAGGAGGTTTACTGCCCATAATTTCCACGCTGGGCAAGCGTGTCGGCAATCGCAGAGCGCGGATATCGCGACAGGGATGCTGCTGCCAATTCCCGCCCTGTGCATTTGAGCTGCACTGTTTCAGATGAATATACCGCCATCTATAGTTTCTGGTATCTTAGTCGCCTCTTTCGACACCTGATGCAGTGGGAGGTACTTACTATTCTATTCTGCCAGAACCTCACGACACGGATGGATAACTTACTATAGGTACATATAACTATATTATAGCAGAACGAAATACACCATCGGGTCCGTCATTCCACCATTTATTAACCACGGCAAAAGTCCAGTTTCGCTAAAAATCAAACTAGCTACAAAATATTTTTTAACACTTACGCGTTCACTACTCATAACAGAATGACATGGTTTACATTTTTCTAGATTATTTGTCAATTATCGTCAATACAACGTATTTTGCAACCGTCGCTGCAAGGTAATGGAATTATCGAACTAAAATGTGTAAAATTAAATAAACCGCGTTTTATAACTAGTTTCATCGTCAATCTACGTACTAAATTTTATTAGACGGAAAGATAATTGTATTGTTTAATATATTATAGCACGGTTTTCTCAAAGTAGAATTTGCTTTCGATCGGTAACACATCTTCGAAGTGAAACTTCTGCTTGAATTACGTGTAGGCTTTTCCAGTTCGGCGAGTGGGTGTAGCATGCAAGCCTTTACTGCGAAGTTGTCGGATCATATTAAACTAGTTTCAAACCGCCAGGCGCACGAGCCTTCAAGTAATATGATTAAGGTTCTATTAGTGCAGGCTTGTTTATCAGTGTTGGAACTTTATCACAATTAATTTGTGTAGCTTCAATTATTTTCATGGAAACAATTCGGGAGAGTTATGGTAGAATTCTTATTTCAAATCATCATTATAGTTATTAGAAATCCACTGTTGCACATAGGCCTCCCCAAGGTAAGGGGGAATTTTGCCCACAATTGCCGCGCTGAGCAAGCGCTGTTCTCAATCGAAAAGCGCAGCTTTCACGACGGGGATGATGCTGCCCATCCCCACCTAATTGAGGTACACTGTATCGGATGGATATACCGCCATCTGTCAGTTCTGGTACCTTAGTCGTCTTTTACGACACAGAGGGAGGTACTATTCTACTATGCCGGTACCTCACGGCTTTATTTCAAATGATCGTTATTATTTATAATTAAACGGTGTTAAGCGCCAAAATCGTTTTAAATAAAAAACAGAGATTGATAAAATATTAAATTTAGAATATTATTTTTCTAGTCGGCGCCTTCTCTGACCTGAAAATGTCCGATAGTATAGTGAATGAAGGTTACCAGATTCTATGAGCATGGGGAAACACAGATGTGAAATCTAGCTGTAGCGTTAAGAATGTTTCCTATTGTTCTTTCATCATAAAATCAGCCAAAGGTGGTCCACTGCTCGGTATAGGCCTCATCAAGTGAGATAAGTATGTTGGACACGTCGGTGCGTTTGGTAGTATCTATATATCATGCGATAATGGTCGTGAATTTGATTCCCGCGGACACAATATTATGTAAAAATTTGTATCTCTGAGTTATATATATGTATTATTGTATGATATCCGTAACATAAGTGTATTAAGCCTTCTATTTCGGAGTCAAGACCGCGTATGAGATGTCGAGTGAAAAAAAACTAATCAATTTTGACACGGATTTGTGATAATAATAACTTTTATATAGTCTTATAGTAATAAAAATCTCAAAGAATTAGGCTTTCACATAAATATATGCATTCAATCACAAACATCAAAAATTATTTGACGAGCACGATGGCGCAGATGGTAGTGATCCTATCTTATGCGCCAGAGTCGTGGGTTCGATCCCCGCCCAGTACAAATATTTATATGATGTTAATTATGTTTGCCCTGTGTCTGGGTAATAAAAATATGTATTTAAGCATTGTATTTATGATTCTTCTGTTGTCTGATGACTGTGACTCAAGTGCTTTAAGCGACTTACCACAAAGTCAAGTTAATGACGACGTAGATGTTGTGTGTTATACTTTTTTTTGTTATAGATACGTGTTCTATAGTTCGGTGAGTCCGGCAAAAATATAAATAAAATAAATTTATCTACACCAAAAATTAAAAGATCTCTTAACCTAATTACAAAAATAAAAAGAAAAAACAAAAGATTACACTGACAAGCTAAAACATTCTATAGCATTTTATCATAAATACAATAAAAATGTTGACTTGAAAAAAATAAAATTACCCAATTATTTCGATTATATTGTTAAATAAATCATTGGTAAAGTCATGTTAATCTAGGGAGAATGAGTAAATGTAGACGAAGATACGGGAACATTATTTGAAGAACCAAGACAATTTCTCCTAAATTATTCTGTACTGAACCTAGTTAAAGTGTCAAATTAGAGTTTCTTCAGGTAAGAGGTACCTCTGCGAGCAAAGTCTGCTTAAACACCGCTCAGAGGGAATTTCTAATTGACTTGTCGCCGTCGCTCATTTGTAAATCAATCCTGTGCCTGCCCGCTTAATTTATAGACTAGTTTTTAATAGATCTCAATATTACTAGTTCGGCCAACAGACGTTGTCCTGTCTTAAATTGAGATAAAAACCATCGTATCTCTATAAGTTTTTTTTTATTAGACAAAGTCCACAAACAATCATACAATCCCTGTGATAGTAAGCGTCTCAGGATTATATTACGCTCGTAATATCATTAGGATATCACTAGCGCGTTGCCAACCTACATTATCTTTTTAAGCCAGAACACAGCAATGCGGAAACTGTTATTTAGTTTATAAGTGGGCGCGTGTGAGGTGCAAATGCATTCGACCTTTTGTATAAGGTAAGGTGTACTAGTACAGTTTGATTCAGCTATGAGATAGTTGGATCAAACTATACTTAGTAAGCAAAAAAACATAAAAATCAGTTAATCAAAAAGTGCATATAGGCCATGTGAAACATACATGATCAGAAAAATCTGTAGCCCGTGAGCCTCTGGCCAACCCAACTACTACATTTGGTGTGACAAACATCAATTACTCGCGGATTAACAGAAAAAGCACGCGAGTAGAATAAATGCTGTTGAAATGAGAGCACTTCGAAGTATGTATGGTGTGAGTTTAAGAGATAGATTGAAGAATAGTGTGATAAGTGATCCATGTGGTGTAAAAGATGATGAATGACTGCACAAATATATAGAGCGGAAGTGAATATAAGAGTTGGTATAGAACGACCGAGGCGAACATATCTTAAGCAGGTAGAAGAGGTATTAAAGAAGGGTTAGGTCAGAAGTACCAAGAATAAACGAGCGTGTATGAAAGGACTAATGCGAGTAAGGGAAGCAAGAGAGGTTTGCCAAGATCGTAACAAGTGGAGATCCATAGTCTCTGCCTACCCCGATGAGACCTGCCTACCGTTTTATTCCAAAGTTGCTTCGCTAAACTATTAAAATTAAAAAACATCAAAAATGTAAATAGAGAAGATGGTTGGACAAGTGCACCTACCTGGGAACTTGTAATAACATCTGATCAAGAACCAAGGCCAACATAACAGCACTGCTAGTTTACAATATACTACCAGCACCTACTGCGTGGATGGGAACGCAAAAGTATAAAATAAAAACTGTTTGTAAAATAATTGTAACATTCCGCAAAGTAATCGAAACTACAAACAAAAATATATATATGAGAAAAAAAGTAAATAAACCACGTAAAATTAAAATTATTGAATTTGCACTGGAATTGAAATAAATTTAATTTAATATTGTTTTTGTAAAATCCCATATTAGATAACACTGACATTTTTAAAGGAACACCCATGCAAAATTTTTATCTCCTACACACTTGTAGTTTTTGAAATTACACGATGAGTGTGCGAGAGAGTGTCCTTATGCTTTTTAATATTAAGATGAGTTTTTTATTGTATCCTTAAAAAAATGTGTACTTACTAGACAAGCGCGGTTTATTCGCTTATACCCTGTAGTAGTTGTGGGCAAAAATCTCTTTTTTAGAAGATCCATTTCCAGCAATTGTCTGGATCTATGCTTTTTTGATGACGATAAAGTAGTGCCCACGTTATTTTATTTTTAGTCATACAAATTTACGAATTGTAGGATATCTTACCGGTAGAGTACAATAATACCTCCTCCTTATACCAGGTGGCGTAAGAGGTGAATAGAGTACCGGAACCGGAATGGTGGTACACCCAAAATAGAGCAGAACAAATGGAACAAGGTGGGTTTAAGCAGCATTACCGTCCCGTACTAAAGCTCTACGAATGCTCCTTTCTTGGGCTGGCCCATACATAGCAATTGAGTCCAACGGCTGATATGACGATGACGTTGACGACGATGATGATGAAAATGAACAGTCAGTTGAAAAATTAGTCTTAAATTAAATTAATTACAATATTTGAGCTAAGATTCAGATTTTTGGAAAATTCAGCTTGTACAAATTTTACCTGGCAAAATATACTCGGAGCCATCTGAATCTTGCACTAATTCTATGCCATACATCAACAAGGCCGTCAAACGAAAAAATATATTTAAGTACAAGATGTTGGCTCCGGTTTTAAATAGATAACTCGAGACAATTCATTATGAACTTTGACCGGTCGCTATTATCAGATCGTCTACCTTAAGTACTGAGTTCAGTATTAACGGCAAGTACAACCTTGTACATAAGTTTTTTGGTAATAAAGTGACTAACAAAGAAAAGGCTATTGACCCCAATTGAGGTAGCACTTAGAGATTAAAACTGCAACAATTCAACACTGAAATTTTTTGTAGACTTTTTCAAATTAACGTACTTATTTGGTAGGAAACCTATCTAAACGTGATGTTTGTTAAAAATCTTCATATTCCATTAAATTTTTTGATACAATATGATATAGTCATCATTACAACCATTCGAAGTCCATTGCTGGACATAGCCCTCCCCAAGAAAGGGTGAATTTTGCCGCGCGTGGAAAAGCTTGTTGGAAATCGCAGAGCGCAGGTTTCGCGACGGAGATGCCCATCCCCACCCTATGCATTTCAGCTACACTCACTCGGATGGATATACAGCCATCTGTCGGTTATGGTACCTTAGTCGCCTCTTACGACACCCAGGTGCACCTCTTTACCAGTAAAGAGGGAAGTACTATTTTATTCTACCGGTACCTTACGGCAAAATATGTAGGTATGATTTAGTAGTACGATATATTAATTAAATAAATATAGTTACAGGTAGATTAGGCAGTTAATAGTCCAGTATAGGTAAGACTATCTATATATAATAGAAAAATATCGATATCGGTCAGCAAAATATTGATGCATATATACCGCTTGAATGCGACAGCATAAAAAAATATATAATGCGCTTATGTTAAATAAAATAAATAAAAAGTATATATATTTCTTTTAGTTGTGAAAATTTCAACGAAAAAAAAAATATTTTATTCAAGTAGGTACATTACAAGCACTTTAGGAAAATAAGAAAAAATATATATATATTTCATAAATATGAAAAAAATAATTATATTCTACTCTAAATTCGAATGAGTTCCGTGCAGGCACCAGACAGGTCTCGTCTCAAAACTAAGTTTAATCAAATTACACAAGCCGACAGAAAGAAGTTTGTAATATAAAGTGGTGAAGGTTCATCAACACTAAATAGTTATTGTTAAGTTGGTAGGGGTACCAACCGGCGTCGGTGCAAAAAAAATATTGTCATAAAGCTAGGTTAGAGTAATTTAATTCCAGACGGTTTCATCATTAAAATAACAATATTGCTTTGTCGGATGACTGACAATACTTTAGGTCACGGTTATACTGTGCGCTCGCGCAGGCCGATTCACTCGGTTACCTCATTTATCTCTTGACCGTGGACGGGGCCGCTCGTACGCGAGGTTATCGCAATGAGGTCCATCTTTATTTATGTTATCTGTGCAGTGTTTTTAAATAGTATACAAGCGAATAACTGGTCGATATTTCGATCGACGCTCTATTCGGATTTGATCGAGTGTAAGTGTTTTAATATTTTTTTGTGAATTATTACAAATTTAATCGTTTAGATGTGAATAAACATAGGTAGACAAAAAATTTCCTATTGTTGGAAATTATCATCATCATAGCAGACGTACAACGTCCACTGCTGGACATAGGACTCCCCAAGAAAGGGGGAATTTGCTGTAGCTTCACGTCGGGAATGCTGCTGCCCATTCCCGCCCTGTTGCATTTGAGCTACACCGGATTGGATGTATTAACCGCTGATAACGGTAGCTGTCGGTTCTGGTACCTCAGTCGCCTCTTTCGCCACCTGGTACAGGCGGAGGTACTTTTCTACTCTGCCGATACCTTTCGGCTATTGTGGGAAATAATCTAGCGGTAAATTTTACAGTTAATGTGTACTCCTATATTTAGTAATTGGTATCCCGAATTTTTTTTTGTTTGTTGAGTTTCGATTACAATGTACTGAATTTATAATATTTTCTAAAATTTACGCGTTCACTACTCATAATAAAATTACTCTTTCAAGGATTCTCTTAATTATTTACGTTTGCCGTAAAATAATCGAAATGTCAAAAAAAATTCTAACGTTATTTAAAATTGCGTTTAGAAGCCGTTAAACGAGAAGTTTTAGTAGTGATTTCAACCAACTTTAAGAACTTGACTGTTTTCTTAAGAGACATAAAAGTATTCGGAATCTACATCTGAATATTTAATCGTGTTCCTTGAACAATCGCGTGTTGCAGTGACAATTAGATAAATATATTCATACAACATCTTATACATTGACCTGACTCCGATATAAGTCGTTTAAGGCATTTGTTTTATAGACATTAGACAACAGAGGAATATACTACTTACATATACATATTTAACATATATTCATCATATATACTTTTGTCCTGGCTGGGGATTGAGTCCACGACCACTGGCAGACAAAACAGGATCACTAACATCTGCGCCAACGGACTCGTCAAATTATAGTTACAAATATAATATATTTATGTATTATGTTTGTGTTTCCTCTGTTGCCTGATATCCTTAATACAATTTCTACAAGCGACTTATCTCAAAGCCAGGTCAATGTATGAATTTATTGTTATATATATAGATAACTCTACAACGACAGCAACAAATTGATTAATTATTTATTTGTTGTAGTTTGTAGTTGTCAAGTATGGATCAATAGGAACGGGAAGGTCGTGTTTAAATTGTATTTCCTAATGCGACGTGCATAGGTAATTAAAGGTAGAAGATGTATTAAAGAAGGGCATGGTTAGAAGTACCAAGAATAAACAAGCGTGTAAGAAAGAACTAATTCTATTCAAGATCCATAGTTTCCACCTTCCCCAATGGAACATAGGCGTGATGTTTGATTATAGGTTAGATATCCAAATAACAGAATGAACACTCCCATAGTAATGAGACCAGCGAGATCAAATTTTGCTTTCACTCGGATGAAGTCGGTATGTGTAGGTACTTTTCTATATATATATGTATAGTGATATCTGTCTATCTACATGCTACTTGTTCTACAAGCATTATTCAGCAGCGTCGAAGTGAAAGCGAATCACTTTTGTAAAAGGAAAGAGTTGGGTTAGTTTAGGTCACATTTGGTGCCCAAGTGGTATTCGGCCAACAACGCAAGGATATCACTAACGCGTGATATCCAAGTATTAATCCAAGGATATCATAATACCCTCAAATCACTAACCTTTTGATTTGAGGGTATTATGCCACATTACTCAGTAAATTCTCTGCCTCTCTCACCCTTCAGACCTTAATACAGCAATGCGAACTATTTGGCGGTAGAAATAGGTGAGAGTGAGGTACCAGTGCAGAAGAACTTTTGTATGAGGTCTACCTCATGTGAACTAAGTCTACATTTGGTAAACAAAAAATAACTAAATGAATATTACTATTGAAGTTAAACATTTTGCTACTTGCAAGTTGACATTTCGAAGTGTCATTAGAAAAAGCAGACCAAAGGTACATTTAGTAGCTGCAAGGTAGTTTGGAAAATACCATAAAACTATTACACGATAAGTTGAAAATTTAATTTTTAATATGTGTGGCCTAGTGAAATCCTATCATATTGAGAGTTCAAACGCATTTACATGAACAGGCTAGGCAAGTAGTTCATCGCTCATTTAAGTCATATGTCCATTCTGTTTGGAGAAATAGCTGAATATAATTCAGCACCCTAATTTAGAGGCGCTGTTTAGTAAAGAAGCTAGGTTCTTGATTAAAAGTCTAATTAATATGGTGCCCGCCATGTAATTGTATAAAAAATGAATCGCTATTTCCCTTAGTCTCGACATCACGCGTATACATCTTGACGGATTTCGATAATCCTTCTTTTGTTGTATTTGTTAATGTCAGTTGGTATTTTTGTAAAATAAAATATCTTTTTAAGTAATTTGACATAATTGTTTTGACATAACTCTCAGTCGTTTGGCAATTGACGATTTAGGCGGAATCATCATCTCAGCCATTGGAAGTCCACTGCTGGACACCGGTCTCTCCAAGAAAGGGGGAATTGGCACATGATTGCCGCGCTGGGCAAGCGTGTTGGCATATGCAGAGCGTTGCCTCGCAGACGGGTATGCTGCTGCCCATACCTACCCTGTGTATTTGAGCTACACTGTTAGGGATGGATATACCGCATCTGTTAGCTCAGTCGCCTCTTACGACGTCGGTACAGGGGGAGGTACTATTCTACACTGCCGGTATTTTATAGGCAGAATGCGCATTGAAAATATTGTTCAAAAACATATGCATCGGTCACAAAAATACATTGAAGTTATTTATTATACCAATTTATACTGATAGTATAATTTTATGTGTTTAACTTTAATAAATAAATTCCTTTTATCTATTATCAGCTAATTACACTTTATTTAGTTAATACATATAGACACTTTAGTGTTATTTGTTAGTGAGAAAATAAAATGGAAAAGATGATAACGAAAGGGAGTAATAATTATCATGACGTAACGGGCCTGTAGTGATCCTATCTTATACGCCTATTAGACGTGGGTTCGATCCCCACCCAGGATATATATTTATATGATGATATTTGTTTGTCCTGTGCCTGGGTGTTAAAAATATGTATTTAAGTATCATATTTGTGATTCCTCTGCTGACTGATGTCTGTAACACAAGTGCTTTCACAACAAGTCAAGTTTCAACACAAGTCGCTTGACTTACCACGGAGTCAGGTCAATGTATGAGATGTTGTGTGTGAATAATTATCATTAACTTAAAAGACAAATAATTATCGTTTTAATAATGATTACGGTTCCCCTCCTCCTATTGTATATGAAAATGAAAAGAATATTTAATTACTTATTATTATAATTACTGTAGGATGAAGAGAAAAAGGTGTTTTCGGTTGCCAATCATAGCCTTGTTGCATTTAAAGTGTACTATTTATTTATTTTTGTTTATTTATTTATTCATTTATTTACGGGCATCCGACAATACATTTACTTAACAGTAATAATTACAATTGTATAAGGCTTAATAACAGGCTACCACGCAATATATTAAGTAGCAATTAATAAAAACAATAATATTTATTGTTACATAAAGAATGGTACATTGTATTCCCTGACCTCTATATTAGGTACAGCCGTTAGTTACTAGCAGAGTAGAATAGTACCTCCTCTTGTATCAGGTGTCGTAAAAGGCGAGGTACCAGAACTGACAAATGGCGGTATATCCATCCGATACAGTGTAGCATATGTACACAGGGCGGGGATGGGCAGCAGCACCCTAGTCGCAAAAGCTGCGATCTGCGATTGCCAACACGCTTGCCCAGCACGGCAATTATGGGCATAATTCCCCCTTTCTTGGGGAGGCCAATGACTGATGCGATGATGATATTAGGTTTATCAAACGACGTTACAGAGGTCAGTGCCCTCCTTAAGTGAACTGAAATTGCAACTTTTATGTAAACTATATAACAAATAAATGTTTTTGATCTGATTGAAACTGGGAAAGATGCAGGTTCATGTCCCGCCTAAGACGATATGATATTTTTCTAGTGAATATCATGTTAAATATAATCTAGCATTTTCTATGCATAAAGCCTGTTTTGTCATAGTTAACGGTTAGAAACCATTAACTCACTTTAACTTTAGCCTCCCTGCACTCAGGGTAAATCGATATAAATGTATACTTAGAGAGGTATGCTGCCGTTTTGCAAAAGCAGTGGAGTATTTTGCAACATTACAAGTGCTAACAATGGTTCGTTTATTCCGGTATTTTTTATTGAATGAGGTTATTTTATGTTAATTCATTAGTGTATGGAGGATGTATATTTCTTGATGTCTTGATGTCATAATTTTACACTAAAGGGCTAAAGGATTGTAATTACAATATGTTTAATTTATCGTTAACATTACGGTTTAAAAAGAAAATTAAAAAAGGATTTCTGCCCACAATTGCCGCGCTAGGTAGGCGTTGTGGCAATTGCAGAGCGCAACCTTGGGACGAGGATGCTGCTGTAGTGTTTCAGCAGCGCTGTTTCAAATGGAAATACCGATATCTATCGGTTTCGGTACCTTAGTCGCCTCTTACGATACCTTATACAGAGAGAGGTACGATTCTGCTCAACCGGTACTCCACGGTATTAATTTATTATGTAAAGTACGCGTAGTAAAAGATTTATAGTAAAATGTGGTAATACTAAATAAGGAAAGTGCATATAAATTTATCGAGGATAAATTCGCGGCGGTGGCCGTAGTACGCTTGATGCCTCGTAAATTACTCCTTTGGGGGTTTTATAAATGAATTTATTTATGTTTTAATTTATTGTGTTACTAGCGACTCGCCTCGGCTTTACGCGTGTGCATTGAGGATAAATAATGGTTATTGTGGGTCATCTGTAAATTTAAGACATTACATTAGAAAACTCTAGAGTTATCAGTCTTTTGCTACTATTTTATGCAAGTAATATACATATTAATATGCCTGTTGAATCACTCTATCTATTTAAAACCGCATTATCACACGTTTGCGTTGGTTTCAAGATTTAAGTATGCATAGGGACAGACAGACAGCGGAAAATGACTTTGTTATATACTGTGTAGTAATTATGCGATATAGCATTAAACATACAGATGGCCTTGTAGACAGATTTAAATTATTGTATTTTAGTACAAATCATGTCATGTATATTAATAAATTATTATTTTTGGATGAAAACGAAAAAATATTATTTGGCTTAAACATGGTTCATTTCTTAAATATATTGACCAATACTTTTCCAGTATCGATCAGTAGAGCTTTATAAAGCATGTGCCAGAAGGCATTGTACTTCCATATATATATAGTTATATATATACACTCTCTTTTTTATATGAAAAAAATACGTATTACCAATTTTAATATGTTTTTTCTTACTGTGTACAATTTGATCCAAGTTATCATTTCGCCATTCCTATGTGTCATAAAATGATCATAATTCACACGACCTCATCTAAAGATCGTCTGCATTGCTGTGATCCAATTTCAAGGGTAAAAGAGGCAGTAAAAGTTACTGGATCATCATATCAGCGATTGAGGTCTACTGTTCGACATAGGCCTCCCCGAGGAGGAATATTGCCCATTAGCGCTGGGCAAGATTAGAGCGTTTGCCGGATGCTGCCGCCCATCCCCGCCCTGTGCTATACAGCTACACCGCTTTGGATGGATATACCGCCCTGTCGGTTCCAGTACCTTAGTCGCCTCTTACGAAACCTGGTACAAGGGGAGGTACTATTCTACTCTACCGGTACCTCTCGGCTAAATTGTATAACGTGACACATCTTCAGGTCACAAGGTGAACGCGCAAGTGGAACCCTTTAAATCGTACACGCGGATCGTACGCTTAATTATCTATTTAGTCGTATAAAAAATGTGTCCTGTAGCAAATGTAGCAAGCAAATTATTTCTAAGCGATGTACTTGTATTTCTCTATGGTATGAATGCTAGTCCATTAGAAGCCAATCGCTGGCATGCAAGTTAATGCCATGTTTTTCTATTCAATAATCGTGAGTGAAGGTTATTAGGAACTAAAGAGACCTAGAATAATTTTAGCTCGACATTCTAGTATTTGCAAGGCCAGTGCTTATTCTAGACTAAACGACTTAACCGTTGTAACATAATACTTTTATCAATACAAATTGATATATAAAAATAAAGTGACGAACATGTCCAAGATGAAGTAGTCGTGGGGTGCCGGAGTAGAAAAGAACTTCTCTCTGTACCAGGTGTCGCAGAAGGTGAGGTACCGGAACCGACAGAAGGCTTATATTCATATGGCAGCATATCCATTGGAAACAGAGAAGTTAAAATTCAACAGAGCGGAGATGGGTAGCAGCATCCCCGATGCAAAGCTAATGCTTGCACCACGTATGCCCTGCGCGGCAATACTGGGCAAATATCCACCTTCCTTGGGTAAGCCTTTGTCCAACAGTGGACTATCTACGGCTGTTATGATCATGATGAGGTTCGGGATGAGCTCCTTAACGACTAAAATTTTACTTACTGTGCGCAGTTTGATAAAACTTGAGAGATGTGGTAGCTATTTTATATCTCTATTAAGAGGCAACATATTTTGTTTTACAAATTTATTTGTTAATTGTATGATAAAGTGTTACAATTGTTCGTAAGTGCCTTACGAATCTAACTTATATACAATTCTACTAATACTAAAACTAACTAATATTAAAAATTTGCAGTAACGGGATCAAGGGCTTAGGACTTTACAATGTACCTATATTAAATTAAAGAAATATATATGACGGTTTTTTATTATATCGCGTCATTAAAAGTAGTTTTTGTATAAATGTATGTATAATGTATTTTACTGTAAAATATAATATTTTTAAACGCATTCACTAATAATAAAGATTATTTATATATCTGTGCCTTTATGTATATGTCGTGGGTTCTATTCATTCCACCTATATAAGTATACAAATGAGGAAGTGTGTATGTCTGTTTATCACGCTTACATGTCTAGATTGGTTAACCGGTTTTTTTAACTTGATATATGAAGAATGTGTACCTTAAGGAAGGACAACTGTGTGATTATGTTGACTGATTTGTAGTAAAAAAAATGCTTTTTGGATAAATAATATAGCTTTATATATAAATATTACGTGTGTTTTATGAATCTATTGATTTTAAGTATTATTTTTTTTAACGGTGTACAGTTTGGTATCTCAACTTAAGAGATAGGATAGTTTATATATAAATTTATAGTTGCAGTACGTTTCTCATGATAAACATATATAAAACCACGGTCTTGTTAGGCAGTTTTTAATTTTAAAAGAATCGCTCTACATATCAGACGTTGACCTAATTCCGAGATAAGTAGCTTAAAACACATGCAATAACATCTCAGACAACAGACAAATTCATATTAAACAATCAGACACAAAACAAACATTCTATGTATGCCTTGTGTAGGGATCGAACTCACGACAACCCAATTTATTCATACACAACATGCAAATTAATAAAATCTGTATATTATTTACTAGCTGTGCCCGCGACTTCGATTGCGTGCAGTAGTTCATTGGGCAACATACCTTTTTACTTTAACTTATATAAACTTTTAATGTTATATTCATTTATATATATAAATCAATAGCCTAAATAATAACTAGCGATACTTCCATACAACATTTCTGCCCCCCTTTTGATATCTTACAACTCATATATTGAATGAAAAATAGCCTATGCCCGTTCTAAAGCTTTAGACTATCTGTGTACCAAATTTGATTTAAATTGGTTCAGCAGTTTAGGCGTGGTTGCGTAACAGACAGACAGTTACTTTTGGATTTATAATAAAGTCATCGATCAATGTGTATTACTAGCGAAAATGTAGACATTAACTCTATTTGCCATAATCCAAATGAGCTACGGAGAGGGCTTCATAATTATTGGAGTCTCGTTGCGCGATCAAATCAGGAATGAGAAGATCCGTAAAAGAGACAAAGTTACCAACATGGCTTATTAGGAAATTGAAGTGGTAGTGTGCAGGGCACTTAGCATGCAGAACCAATGGACGATGGAGTTGTAAGGTTCGGGAATGGAGACCACGTATCGGCAAGCACAGGGTAGGACAACACCACAAGGCGGACAGAAGGTCTGACTAAAACCGCAGGGTTGCTCTGAACAAAGGCCGCATACAACCGGTCCTATTGGCAACTACTTGGTCAGGTCTATGTCTAACAGTGGAAGTCCTGTGGCTGATACGATGATATCAGACGGATAATAATATAATAATTATTTTAATTCGTAATCTATCTATATAAAAGGAAAAGCTGATTGACTGACCGACTGATAAATCAACACAGGTCCTAATCTATTAGGGTTGAAAACTTCAATTTTTGCACAGGAGTTCCTTTTATAACTAAGGATTAAGTAAGGATTTCTGACAATTCACCCCCTATAGAAGATGTCGAACAAAATTCAGAATGAAGGTTTTTATTAAAATTCATTAAACTTTTCTATAAAATTATCTTCTAAGAGGTAAAAATGGGGGTGCTAAGTAAAGTAATTTCAATAAAATTTCGATATTATACATAGGACAAATTGGCTGACTGATATATGTACTCGTATTAACGCAGAGCCTTAACTATAAGGTCAGATCAATTCAGTATTATATAGCTCACTTATCGAGAAAGGGTATGAGACTACATATATAACATCACTATAGAACCAATAACAGTTTGTTGTTGTTTCACTAAATATTTTTCAACATCAATCACTTAATATCAATGTGCTCAATGTGCTGTACAAATTTGCATAATTAACGGGCAAGCCAGAAGTCGTGAAAAAACCATTTTCACAAAAGGATAGATTCGTTCCATTGATTTGTTGTGAAAATGTAATTTCCCGCACTTAATGTAAATATCAAAAGTAGGCTGCAAATTTACATTTTCCTTCATAAGACTAATAAATTCAGTAAGTAAATGTAACTTACTAATTATACTTCAAACACCGTACGTACTTGCAAACAATCAATCACTAGTACCTAATTAAGCACGTATTTTTATTAATTAAATTAATAAATAAAAAGTTTGTTCTATAAGATTATTCTTTAATTGTACTTGATACGAAGGATTGAGCACACATGTGGCTACGTTTCGTGGTTTGAAATAAGGCAGTTTATATTTCTTAATAATTCCAAACCTGATCTAATGAAAACTCAATCGCCGAAACGTAAACCTGTCCGTGACCAAATTTTCAATCTGACAAAATTGTATAACATTTATCCTATCGCTAATTAGCATTTCTTTTGTTGTACAACTGCATTTGCTGTGTTAGGAATGCATTATTTAAACTTTTTATATGTCCTTATTTCCCCATGAGGTAGATCAGATACTTAATGTCATCTGCATTGGTACCTCACTCTCAACTATTTCTACCGCGAAATAGCAGTGCGCGCATTGTTGCGTTACAATTTGAAAAGTGAGAGGCAGTGAAATTACTGGGTAATATTATATACTATCTTCAAATCACATAGTTGGAGATGCACTTGTAAAATCTTTGTAATATTACGAGCAACTGCGGAGTACCGCGCGTACTGTATGCGTGTTTGTCGATCAGGTCTAATAAAAAAAAACATTTTACTGATGATGGGAATTCATTAGCCATTAGATAATAATCATTAGCCTTTTTTTATTGTCGCGCGCTTTTCCTACAGCGCAACCAGTTCTTCATTAATTTTTTAATAATATCCTATTTTTAAAGTAATGTGACGTTGTATTCCAGGTGATCACGACAAGACAAAGGATCTTGGCATCAGCGAGGTGCTTCTTTACTTCTACGACTTCCAAAACAATGTCAACATCAGCTATCCTATTGAATCGGCACTCGAAGGCCTTACCTCCTTGTACAATCTAGACACCACCAGACGACTCATCTTCTATGTCCCCGGGTACAAATCTCACGTGTACAAGCCAAATGAAGAACTCATCCGACAGACATTCAAACAAGTCCCTAACACTTACCTGATCATAGCTGACCATTCTGCTTACACGTCAGCAAAAGGAGGAAAAGTGAGGAGTTACGAAAGATCAGTAAGCTTCGCCTATTATATAGGCAAAGCACTGGGTGACTTCTTGGCTGGTTTGAGAAAGAAGGGGTACCCATCGAAAAATATTCATTGCGTCGGACATAGTCTAGGCAGTCATATGCTTGGACACGCAGGCGTGAGGTATTATAATTTGACGTCAGAAAAAGTATCAAGGATGACGGGGTTGGACCCAGCAGGTCCATGCTTCTCAAACGCCTTGATTGACGAGCAGATTAGATCTGGACTGGCTGATTACGTAGAAGTGTACCATTGCAATGCTGGAGGATTAGGAACGACGTCTGTTCTGGCTGATACGGATTTCTTTTTCAATAGGAAAGGCAAGAAACAGCCTCATTGTGACGAGGGGTTCTTACCAGGGTATGGGGAGTATGACGGTGCGAAGTGTAGTCATAAAGCTTGTGTGAGGTATTGGGCTATTAGCGTCACCCATCCTGATTGGTATTTGGCGTGGTCTTGCAACTCGTATGATGACTTCCATGCTGGTAAGTGCGCTTCAAACCAGGTGACTTTGGCAGGCTACTGGAACCCTGGTAATGCTACTGGAGTGTATTATGTGTCCACTGAACCGTATGGTGTTGTTTGAATTGTCATAATCTAGTTGTAAGGAGAGATCAAAGATACAAGAATTGGGTCTGATAAATAGCAATTATTATATATGTAAGAGTCGATTACTATTAAAATTTTAGTTTTAATATTAAAGTTAAGTTATTTTTATTAAATGTTATTTAATTTTGTTTAATTACACATATACATCATGTCCACTGTTGGATAAATGTCTTCCGTAAGATATAATTCATCATGGGGGATTCTCTGCTCATTGCCTCGCTGGGCAGCTTTGATGGAAATCAAAGAATGTAATTTTGCGACTGAGATCGGCCTGCAAATTTCTTCCCTGTTATGCCCTGGTGGATATTTCAAAATCTGTCCTCACCGGTACCCTAGTTGCCCCTAACGGCACCTGGTACACAAGTAAATACTGTTTTAAACAGCTGGTACCCAACGACTGATACGTCACACAAAATATAAATAAATAAATCTTAGTAGAAACGTATGCACGCATTTATCTCTAGGGTTTTAATAATTAAAATTATAAATTAAAAAAAAAACATATTACGATGACTTGAATCCAAAGTAAGTCGCTGAAACCACTTGTGTTACTGACATTGGACATCAGAGAAATCACACATATCATATTAATTTACATATTTTTAGTACCCAGAGATAGAAAAAACATTCTATGGGGACCGAACACTGTATGGGGATCGAACCCACAACTTTGGTTCATAAAAAAAAGTTAAAAAAATAGTGCATTCGTGAGTGTACCTAACTCGTGTTAAGTACACTCATGTGCGATTTTTTTTAAAATTGTTTTTAATAGTAGAATAATAATTTCCTCTACACCAGAAGTCGTAAGAGGTGACTGAGATTTCGGAAACGACAGGTTGTGGTATTTAAACCTGAAACAGTGTATTTCAATTGCAAAAGGACGGAAATAGGCAGCAGCATTCCAATCGCGAAGCTACGCTTTGCGTTTGCCACCACGCTTGCCCAGCGCGACAATTATGGGTAATTGCCCCTCTCTTGGGGAGGCCTATGACCAACAGTGTATGTTTAACGGCTTTATGATGATGAAATAGATATTTTTTAATTAAAAGTTTTATTTTTATTTGCATTAGATATTACATAAGGTAAAACGCATTTGTCGCGTGTTCAAATATTTTTGAAGTTTCACCTAGAATGGGAATACATTTAAGAAATGTGAACCAGTTAAAGGTTGAGTCCATGTTCGTAAACAGAAATTGTAGCTGAACTAAACGAAAACATTCAACAATAGATTTTTTACTACTTTAGATAAATATTAGGTATATTATTGAGGATTTTGCTATACTACAGCAAATATCATTAAAGTGCGGTTATCACACATTTATCATACCTGAAAATACAAAGAGAAGACCTTTAAATTTCACAAATGTCGCTTCTTCAATTACATCCTTTATTTTAAGATTTTATAATGTCAAAATACACCAATGAATATAAACGTCATTCCGCTATCACGTGATGCTCTTCGATATGCCCCCTTCGACTTCCATTTAAATATTTTTATATGCATAATAATTAAATGATATTTCATTACACACACATTATCATACCATCCTATGAAAGCCCACTACTGGACATAGGCTTCTCCAAGAAAGGGGGGAATTTTGCCCATAAATGCCGCGCTGAGCAATCGTGTTGGCAATCGCAGAGTGCAGCTTTCGCGATGGGGATGCTGCTACCCATCCCCGCCCTGTGCGTTTGAGCTGCAGTTTTGGATGGATAGTCTTACTCGTCTCTTATGACACCTGGTACAGGGGGGAGGTACTATTCTACTGCTGCTCTACTACTGTACTGCTCTTTTTACGTGACATCAAATCTTAAGTGAGATTTACTGTGCCAGTGTGAGAGTGCCAGCTTCACTATAAACGCATTGGACGCATCGGGCACGCCACGAATAGTACCACAATTCATCCAGAGCGAATATGATCACGTGACAGTGATTTAAAACACAATCGAGACACGTATGAACTCTATGGATACTCTATTTTATTTCTGTTACGTTCTTTGATAAAAATTTAGAGGGCAGTTCTCCCTTAGATTTGGTTGATTAAAATAAATCGGTCGGAACTCTGAAACGAAATATTTTTATTAAATATATAACGACACGTTTAGTTTAGTTATTTAATGAAAATATATTATTATTATTAATAGTTAATATAAATAAAAAATGATTATTTTCTAGAAAATTGTATAGTACCCCAACATAAATATTGAAGACTTACATAGACTTAATATAATCTAAACCTAATACAAATTACCTACCAACAATGCTTGACAATATTTTTAAAATGTACACAAAAGTTCAAAGCATTTATAGCTATCAATTTGTTCACTTATAGAAACAACAATAAGTACAACGTTACATAACGATGGTCATAAATTCAATTGTCGTAACAAACAGTGTGCAGGTTTACAGTAAGAATAAAAAAGAAAAGAAAAAATTAATACTTTATAACTTTATTATTTGAAAAGCTATTTTTAATTATGCTTAAGCTGTTTATAACAAATGTATTTGTAATTGAATCCCCTTTTACTTGAAACTATTAACAAGTCAGAAATAAATGAATACAAAAAAAATTGCATATGTTCCATACGCCAATTGAATTTCTGATCATCGATAAGTTAACTAATTTAAATTAAGTATTTTTTATCGATTTTGTTTTTTAGTAAAAAAATTAAAACCTATGTTGTTCAATTGTAAAATAATCAAACCTGCACAATTTTCGTTAGTAACACAATTGCTGACTTTTAGCATGTGAAATAATAGGTTATGTGAAAAATAGGACTAGAAACCATTTTAAAGGAGTTTTGAACGAAAAAATTAATGATATACATCCCACATTCAGAGTGCTACAAAATAAATATACCGGGAGGTACCGACAGAGTAGAATAGTACGTTCCCCTGTTACAGATGTCGTAAGAAGCATCTAAGATACCAAAATCGACCGATAGTGGTATATCCATCCAAAACAGTAATTCTTACAGGGCCAGGCTAGACAGCATCCAAGTCTTGAAAACTGCACTTTACGATTGCCAACACGCTTGTCCAGCGAGGCAATAATGGGCAATATTCTCCTGTACTTGGGGAGGCTTATGTCTAGCAGTAGACTTCCAATATTTATTTTATAATAGAAACATAAAATTAAAACTTTGTCTAAATATTTGAAAACAGAAATATATTTTTAAGTCTCTATCATATAAATAAAACTGTTAACTAAACAGTCAGGTCATTGTACAGGTTATATATAAGGTATAGGTATATATATATATATATAATATTGTAAAAAAATTCCACCGAAACATCTTTTTAAAAAATGCAAATATATAAGCGCCATTCTTCTCCCGAGAAAAAACATGTATACAGAATATAACAAAGATATTAGACGCAAAGCGACACATAAATCAAATCACACACGAAACCTCTTTTCTGGCGGAATAAAAATGGCATTCATGATGTTTATAAGTCGTTCCCTTGCGAGATATTGCGGGAAGCTCCCCGGTTCACGCATCGCCGTAAAGGCGTCGGGTATAGAAGCGGGCGAATGGCCCCATAACTCATGCGGGATGGAAATCATGGCGTGACAGTGATCTAACACGCAGTTGATCTTATCGCGTGATTTAGAATGTCGCCTTTTATTTGTTGCACTTCATTTGTTTATGGTTTTTGGATTGTGGTATGGATATTTAAAAAAAGGTCAGTGCAGTTGTTACCACATTAAAATGTTGTAGTTGGAGGCGCAACTGCAGCATAAATTGTTTAAAAAAATTGGCTGGGTCAGTTCAACTCTTCGCCTACTTTACATTTATTTATTATATTTATGCGATTCTGTAACGAATTTTAAATAAAAAATAGTCACCCGGTGGTTGAAATTCAACCATAATTCAATAAATTCCCACAACATCTCATTCATTGACCTGACTCTGAGGTAAGTCACTTAAAGCACTTGTGTTACGAACACTAAACAACAAAGAAATCACAAATATACTATTTAAATACATATATTTTACACCCAGGTACAGAACAACGACTCTTGGCGCACGAAGTAGAATTACTACCATTGCGATTGGGCCAGTTAAAACATAAATGAACAAATATAAACTTGGTAGAGACTGTTTTATCATTTGTTTGAAATTCAATAGACAATCGACATTGAATTTAAATGTTTATTTCATTTAAATTCACTGTCAGTTAAAATTAATTGAAAATGGAATATATGCTATACAATCTATACATTCCATTTTTAATTAGTTTTCAGTTCATTCATCTATAGTGAACGTGTGCAAACTTGCACACGTTCACTATGAGGCTGATGAAAATTTAAAACTGGAAGATACCTCACCAAATAGAAAACACCGCTTGTGTTTGAAGGGGTAAATAATCATGTTTCGCAAGAGGTGACTGATGCACCAAACCGACAGATGACGGCATATCAAACTGGAACAATGTAGCTCAAACACACAGGGAAGGAATGGGCAGCAGCATCCCTGTCGCAAAGCTATGTTCTGCGATTGTCGCGATGTTTGCCCAGAGCGGCAATTATGGGCAGCATTTCTACTTTCTTGGGGAAGTCACGATCAGACCAAATTTCAAAATGTGCTAGATTACCCTGTTGAGAAATTGGCGTAAGTTATTTTGTCGTTGATACACACAGTCATTGGAAGTCCGCTACAGGACATAGGCCTCCCATAAGAAAGGGGGAATTTTGCCCATAATTGCCGCGCTGGGGATGCGTATATGCTATCGCAAAGCGCAGTTTTCACGACGGGGATGCTGCTGCCCATCCTTTCCCTGTGCATTTGAGCTACACTATTGCGGATGGATATACCGCCATCTGTCTGTTCTGGTACCTTAGTCACTATTCTACTCTGCCGGAACCTCGTGGCTTTATACCATAATATGAGTATTTTCTTTTAATGCACCTGGGTGTTAAACATAATTATTTAAGTAGTATATTTGTGTTTCCTTTTTTGTCTGCCATTTGTAACACAAGTACTTTAAGCGATTTACCACGGAATCATGTCAATGTATGAGATGTTGTGGGAATAGAAAAAAGATTGCAATCCGCTGGGTTACGTGGGTAATTATGGTCTAACTCCAAATAACAAAAAAGGATGGCTTGTGCTATTCCTATTATAGTGTTCGCATTAAAGTTTATATATAATTATTTTTTTGGGATTGTTGGTTGTGTATTAATATTTTTTCGACACAACAACGTACAAATTCAGATATAGTCAAAAATCTAACAATTTTCTATCAACTCTAAATTTTTCAAACCAAAAAGAAGAAGAAACATTAATACATGTTAACTAATATAAAGCCGTAAATTACCGGCAGAGTAGAATAGCACCTCCCACTTCTCAAGGTGTCATTAGAGGCGACTAAGGTATCAAAACCGACAGATGGCGGTATAACCTTTTGAAATAGTGCAGCTCAAAAGCATAAGATAGCGGGAAGATAGGTAGCAGCATCCCCGTCGCGAAAGGGGCACTTTGCGGTTGCCATCACACTTAGGCGCGGCAGTTATGGGTAAAAAACCTCCTTTCTTGGGAAGGCCTACGTCCAGCAGTGGACTCCCAATGGCTGGTATAATGATGATATAACATATAACATGTATGAATGTCTTCTTTTTGGTTTGTATAAATGAAATAAAGAAGTTATTACATGTTCTTGTGTTTTTGGTAAGCATCAAGTACAGTATCGGATATTGGTACAAATGTTCTAATTAAATAAATATGCATCCATTTTTCACACCTCAACTCTAATTACTGAGGTGTTTTGTGTTTGTAGTTATGTTTAGATCTTTTTATTTTTAAGGTACATATCGCCATACCGCAGATTTTTTCATAATCGTACACGCATTTCAAAAATAAAAATAAATAAACATATTTGTGTACACATCTCTTAGGTTACCATCTAATTAATATTATATTAATTATGTAAGATATCTATACTAAATAAATAAATAATAGTGTAGTAAAGTTTGTACGTAACTTTAAACGCGCAATCTTGCGCCCTAGACAGATCGTCTATCCTAACCTAACCTTGTGGGTGGATGTCCTAAGTTGCGTTTGTCGGTTTGTAAATTTAATTATAAAACTTCGGTCCCATTTCCAATAGGTTTTATATAAGTTAATACTATAAATTGCTAATATTTACTAATTCCAATTTGTTTTTTCATTACACCAGCCATTGGGAAGTCCACTGCTGGCCATAGGCCTTTCCAAGAAAGGAGTTTTCTAGTTCATAATTGTCGCACTGGATCAGCGTATTGGCAAACGCAGAGTGCAGCTTTTGCTACGGGGATGCTGCTGCCCATCCTCGCCGCATTTAAGATGCACTGTTTCGGACGGATATACCATCATCTGTCGGTTCTGGTACCTCAATCGCCTTTTACGACACTTGGTGCCGTGGGAGGGACTATTCTCTGCCGGTAGCTCGCGGCAATATGTTTTTTTTTATAAAAAGCATTGTGATTGAAAATCTTTTTAAAGTTAAAATTTAGCTTTCCTGTATATAAAACATCATCTTCAGCTGGCTGAACTTGACAAAGACAAACTGACATAATGTAACCGTCTCGCTTCCCCCTCTCCAGCGATATTATCTGAAAGTGGCTCGATCATTCTTACTAATATGCGTTGTATGTTACATTGTCTTACAGCTCGTGTAACAATATGTTACAAGCAACTTAAGACGTATAAATTTACACTGGTGTATTTTATTTTAATTGAATATTTATTGAGGCTTTCAATCACGAGGATATATCAGCCTACAACTACAGCGTACAGCCATGATTTGAATCAATACTGACGCACAGTAAGATGGGATTTTAAACATATAACCCTCATCATTATTTGCCCATAATTGCCGCGCTGGGCATGCGTGTTGGCAATCGCAGAGCGTAGTTTGCGACAAGGATGTTGCTGCCCATCCCCGCCCTGTGAAATTGAGCTACTCTATTGCATATGGATATACTGTCATCTGTCAGTTTTGGTACCTAGGTCACCTCTTACGACACTTCTACTTAACCAGTACCGGTACCTCACGGCTTACACATATAACCCTAAAAGCATGAAATAGGGATTTCAATTGATGAAGAATGACAAAATAATTTTAATAAAACTTGTGATTCATCTTAAAAACATTTATTTTAATACGTTTTTATGTTTTATTGGGAATTTACTTCCTTTTTGTTGATGTGAAGTGTTGATTGAAACATTTTTCTAAGTTGCTGCGTAGATCAGAACCCTCAACTTTGTTTAAATATCCAGATGTGACATTTATATAAATAACAATACATCTTCAAAATGTATACACACATATCGATCATTAATAACTCAGGAACGACCACATCAAATTGGAAAATTCGTTGTGTCGAAGTTAATTTTTTTTTTTTTGTAATTCAAATTAGGGCCTAGTTTTTAAGGGCTTTCAGAATTGGGAAGCGGCAGGAAACTGGGATCAAAACTTCCAATAAAACAGAATCATCGGGTTTGTTTACAGATTTATGACTTGTACCTGTGTGTACACGAGAGTCGAGCATAAAGGAAGGTTATTTTCGCATGGATTAATTCCTCTCCTGATTTAATATTAATTCTGCGGTAGAATACCAAAAATACACCGGCCCGGACTTCCGCAGGGCTACAAGCCGCACCAGTTAATATAAATTCACTTCGCATTTTCATCCGTCCTGTTTTCATACAAATTGTGGTCAACCGAGCCAACTTGATAGTAACGAGTGCCAATGAAGGTTTTAATTTGAGCGATTGTGATTATTATGTCCGGGTATTTGAGTGCAAAATGAAATGTACATTTTGTAAGTGTCAATTTATTGATTAAGTTCTTCCTAGATTGTCTTTTTTTGGTTTTTCTTATATATACTTGACTTCGAGATAAATAGCTTGAAGCACTTACACGGATATAAGATAATATAGAATTGACAAATATCATATGTAGAATAAAGAAAAAGAGAAAGGAATGTCGAGGTGGTTTACATAGATAGAAAGAATGGATGAAAGTAGATTGACTGCACAAATATATAGAGCGGAAGGGAATGGAAGAGTTGGTGTAAGATGACCTAGGCATACATAATACATAAGATGACATAGGCCTCAACCAGGTAGAAAAGGTATTAAAGAAGCGTCAGAGGTATCAAAAACAAACGAGCTTGTATGAATGGACTAATACGATACTAATGGTGATTATGATAATGGAATATTCTACGTTGATAGCTTGAACTTTGGGGTATTTATGATTCTGAGTAAGATCCTGAAGGATATAATATAAAGTGATATCTTCGTTAATAAAGTCACGGGTGAGAACTTAGTCAAATCTAAAATTATTACTCACCAATGCTCTTTTTTGAAATTAAGAGAAATTATTCTATAATTGCCGTGAGGTACTTGCAGAGTATAATAGTACCTCTCACTGCAACAGGTGGCGTAAGAGGCGGCTAAGGAACCTTAACCAACAGATGGCGGTATATTCATCCGGAACTGTGTAGCTCAAACGCACGTTGCGGATATGCAGCATCTCCGTCGCGAAAGCTGCGCTCTGCGATTGCAAACACGCTTGCCCCGCGCAGCAATTATGGGCAGAAAACCTCCTTTCTTTAGGAGGCCTATGTCCAGCACCGGCCTCTTAGTGGCTAGCATGATGATGATGATTCTATGACCGAACATAGCCAATATCCTTAGCTAGAGTTCAAGCTGCCAATAAGCGATATTTTATGTAAAATAGCTTACTAATTCAGCTGTGAATGCGATACAAATAGACAGACACGTTTAGATTTACAATAGAGATATGTATTTTTAATTAATTACACATTGTTTTTGTAAAAGAGCGATCTGTACATTTTAAACGTTGAATCAGGATTTTGTAAACCCCGAAACAACTGAGGGATCAGTGCAAACAGATGGAACAAATAATTGTGTTACACACCGATCCAGCCGACGAGAGGGGGGAGAAACGGGGGGACGGTCCACACAGTTGGCGCGCGCTGTGAAATTATCCAGGCGTATTAAACCGACTGCGAGGGAATTGGGAATGGCCTGGACATTGTTAGCGTTTGGGCTCGACCTTATTTTAAAAATATCTGATCGATTGAACCTTGTTAGGTACACATTTGTTAGGTACACGTCTATTCTAGCATCACCAGACGAGTAGGCGGTCATAATTGAGTAACTCTATGCCCGATCCATGACCATCATTTAAGGGCAACTGAGGCCCGACTTTGGTTTGGATGGCAATCTTGGAGAACAGTTTAGTTGCTTGGAAAATAGGAAGACTGACCTGACCCTGGCTGCACAAGTGCGGTCGGCTATTTTTCGAGAAGCACGGACTGCCCACATGCAGTGTGTTACCAAAAGTTACTAATTAATAAATAAATTCCCACAACATCTTATATTTAACCCGACTTCGTGGTAAGTCACTTAAGGCACTTGTGTTACAACAGAGAAATCACAAATATACTACTTAAATACATATATTTAATACCCAGACACAGAACAAACACAAATATTATCATATAAATATTTGCTCTGGCTGGGAATCAAAACCACAACTCTTGGCGCTCAAGGTAGGATAACTACCATCTGCGCCATCGCGCAGGAATGTGTGTAAATTGTTTGTAACTATGGCGTTTATTGGAGCTATGATATCGAGCAGAAATATTAGCGTAGACATTAAATATGTCAATAAGTTTTGGACCATCTTACATATGATTTTAAAAGTTATGTATGGTTTTACTGAAATAAAAGTCATGCCAAGAATCAGCCAATAAAATATAATTTCCCTTTTTGTTAACAAATACACTGAATAATATGATATAAATTAACACAAAACTAGTTACTCGTTAGCTTAGTGATTTTAATGTTCCGTCATCGTGAACTGAAATCCGAATGCTGCCTCTGCGTTCTTGTGTCTTCTTTACTTAATATGGTGAAAAAGACAAGATACGTCTTTTCAGTGACTCACGTGATCGATACAATTTGCGGTTGACCCAGATTGAACCCAGACACAGAACAAACACAAATATCATCATATAAATATTTGCTCTGGGTGGGAATCGAACCTTCGGCGCACAAGATAGAGTCACCACCATCTGCGCCATCGGGCCCGTCAACATTACCCTTAGTAATACTGAAAATTACTATTATAACAATTTGTAAGTTGCATTATTTTCGCAGTATCAAATCAAACTGTTGCTTTATGACACAGATAAAGCATGGTACATCATTATCATCATCATACCGGGCATTGGAAGTTCACTGGTGGATATAGGCCTCTCCAAGAAAGGAGTTTCATCGACTATAATTTCTGCGCTGGGTAAGCGTGTTGGCAATCGCAGAGCGTAGCTTTCGCGAAAGGGATGCTGCTGCGCATCCCCGCCCTTTGCATTTGTGCTCCTCTCTTTCGGATGGATATACCATCATCTGTTGGTTCTGGTACCTTAGTCACCTCTTACGACACCTGGTGCAGCGGGAGGTACTTTACTACTGCACCGGTAACTCACGGCATGAAATCAAAATTAAATATCTATTGAATGACAAGCAAATGATAAAAGAGATTTTACTTCACTTTATATATTTATTTTATAAGTTTAGTTCAACTAGTCTATTATCTATGCTTCCCATTCCAGCCCTGTGCGTTTGAGCTGCACTGTTGGATGGATATACCGCTATCTGTCGATTTGAGTACCTTAGTCGCTTTTTACGACACCAGGACCACACACACAGATACCTTACACAAGTATGGTACATTCTCAAAATAAATTTGATACTATAAGAAGTCTCATTCGAGATTCGTGCGAGAAAAGCCACGAGTCAGCGCTAGCGTGAGACTACTTAGACCGACTCTGAAAATCTAAATAATAATGTAGTAATTAC